>CM062832.1:4387415-4584730 GCA_031772345.1 Himalopsyche anomala | reverse complement strand
AATACTTTTGAAAATATTTTTTAAATCAAGATCTCCCAAAAAAAAAAAATTAAAAAAATATATATCAGAACTAAGATTACATCTAAAAAATCGATTTCGGTGTTGGTATTTGCTATATCTATCCCTCCAAATTTCAACCACTAGTCCTGTACCAGCCTTATCTTTCTATCCTTACTTTCTTTAAAAAAGGAAGGTTGAGCAACTGACTGACAAGCAGTTCTCGTAAAAAACTCTGTTGAGATAACTCTATTAAAAAGCCATATCCTCCACATTGAGATCGAACATGAACTAGAAAAAATGGTTCGACAAGGTTAAAGTTCCGGCACCTTTTTTTTAAACAAAAAGCACTGCGCATGAGTATTTTAATTTTATAAATTATCTTGAGTTCATTAACCAATCTGTAATGAAAAAATTGTAAATAGTAAATATATCTGTAAAAAATTCAAATGTCATGAAAATATAAAAACAAAGCAGTGGTCCCACCGTAGGAAAGCCAAGCTTCTAATTTTAAATAGCATGTCTGTCAAAATATGATATATCATGATTTTACTGACATCTATGTTTATCACAAATCCACAGTATAATCAATAATAATTATATACCTAGATATTTATCCTTAAAATTTACGACATCCTTTTGCCAGCTGTTATTGTATATAATATCTAAAATTGTACAGACATTCTAAAAAGCTAGTTTTTAATAATATATTCTAAGCAATCAGACGAATTATATATGTTGGACTTTATTAGACTCCTCACTATCAAAATCAATGTTATTTAAAAAAAATAATTAAAGGTAAATACATCTTAAAATATATATGTGTATAATATAAGTATTATATTATTTATATCTGTTGATTTTAACCAATATGGTATCATTTGTTAAAGATTTATTTGACGTCAAAAAATAAAATATGTCAGTACATTACAACAGCATTCTTCAAACGCGATGAAAGTAAAACTCGTAAAAAAATAATCAAAATAAAATTAATGTTCAATGAATCATCAAATTTGTCGATAAAAAAAGAAACCATGTCACCATTTAGCTGCCATATTGTGATTATTATTACGAAAAAATAAGGGTTGTAGTTTTAATTTGATATTTTTTGATAGAATGACACCCGTTTTGGTGGTATTGGATTTATAAAATAACTGTAAATATCACTGTAGGAGTGGGTTGGATGAAGCTCGCGAACCCTTCCTTAAACTAAGAAAAAAACAGATGTTGATGTTGTTGAATTTCTATGAATGATTTTACTATATTATGAAACCAAATTCTTTGTTAATTTTGGACACTTTATCTTAAAAAAACATTTATTTCGGGTGCATAATATAAGAGAATAGAGTATATTAGAGTGATTCGATTGCTTAAATAATTATTACATAAAAGTGATGAAGAATTCAATGCCATTCCCGAAATCCCGCAAATATACATTTAAATATGCGACCTCCTTGTTCACGTATTGGTAGCCCACTTATCAGTAGTGAAGATTGCCAGTTTGTATGAAAGCGATGTGCAAACAAAAAATATGTAATTATTGAGAACTTACTTATTTTTTACTCATTAGTGGTGTCAAATGTTATGTATTGTATTGTCGTGGGCGCATATCCATCTGACGCTACGAAACAAATCAACTGAACATGAAATAGATCGCAATTTTTTTCTTTGTAATATCGCTATTTGATATGAAATTCCGGTATTTCAATCCTTAGTCACTTCAGAATGAATCAGTCTATAGTTTTCACAATTTGTCTAAATATATAATAAAAAGATAATTTGTTGAATTTGAGATAATGAAATGTTCAAAACCAGAATTTACGCATTATATTTAACGATCCTGCCCAGAAATGGGCTGGAAGGGGCTCGCGCGAGCCCCTTGTTAAATTTCGACGCGGCCGGCGAGCCCCTTGTTAAGATACGAACATTATTCGTCTTAGATCAAATCATCACATAACTGCAATTTATGTAATGGTTAAATTTGAAAATTAGTTGTCCCTTCATTTTTTCATTCAGCGCTGTGTGCTTTCGTGTCGGACCTCATGGGCTCGAGTCCCAGAACGAAACAGCATTTTTTCGATCGATTTATCTATTTTCTGTTCGAAGGCATGGGTGTATGTGACGTCTTAATATTGCCGCCCACTCTTCCGATCCTTCAATTCGACTGGGCGCTACTATTAATTAATCACTAGTCCTGTCTTATCCTTATCATTTTATTCTTTCTACCCTCTTTGGAAAAGAGAGGTTGAGCGACTAAATAACAAGCAATTATCGTAGAAAAATATTTTTTGTTGAGATACCTTCATTAGGAGGCCAGATAAAAAAAATGGATAACATTTACCGAGCCCCTTGTTAAGATATTGGCAGCCCAATATCTTAACAAGGGCAGCCCAGTTGATCCTACCTCGATTGAAACTATTTTCGAATTGAATTTAATCAAAACCTGGTAGCGATAACACATGTTCATTACAATTTTTAATTGAATGTATAATCACTGATACCACCAACTAAATCTAGTAATATATGGGTGTTCCCGGGATGCTGCGAGTTGAGTTTTGATTCCGAATCTGGAAAATTAGATTCGAGTACTTTATCGAATAAAAATTCAATAGAATTCTTATTTTTAATATTAAAAGACATTGAAAGGTTTTTTTTAGACTGTGGATGTTTTCTCAAAAGGAAAAGTCATAAAGCGTGCGAAAAAGATGATATTTTTATTTTTCTTTATAATAATATTCGTGTCGTAAATAAATTAGCTAAAAATATGTCCATGTGTAGAATTGACAGACTTGAAAGGAAAACTTGACAAGTGGCCCTAGTCTAACATACTACGTATCCTGAGGTGGGCTGGGGTTCGCTCGGAAGGATTTCACGAGTCCTTTGTTAATTTTCACATAGTATTGCGAGCGCCTTGTTAAATAAATAATAAAAAAATATATATTCTCAGATTTATGTGTTAAATAATGTATAATTATGTACAAAAACACAGTCATATGCATTTTATATTTCTATAAATTTTCGGAAAAAATTGTAAGTTTTTTGTTTCTGCGTTAATCTTGAAAATATTTACTCTTACAATCTGAAGGTAGGAAAGTATAATTTTCAACAAAAAAGCTTTGCGATTAACCGAGCTTTTTGTTAATCTATTGGCAGCCCACTGATATACGTATCCTAAGTGAATCATTAAATATACTTAATATTTTTTTCATTTGATCATGTTATATTAATAAATCAAACAATTTAAAATGAAAGGATCACTTTCTATCGTTTTTTTTAAATTTTAGAAACATTCAAAAAAGGAAAAGTGAAATATGACGCCGACATACAAACAATGAGAATGTTTTACAAAATGGCTCGGTTTCTTCAATTAATCATTTGAGTTGTTTCATTATTGACGTTGTATGTTTGTACATGACAAATCTGCCTAATTTTTTTTCGTCACGTCATGAATACGCTACTATCTCTTTCATTATACCTCATCAAATAAATAATAATAAAAAAAACCCGAAGCGTTTCATTTAAGATCAATGATCGCCAAACATTGTAATACCGATGACCCCGATCAGGATTTGCCTTCAGCGAAATGTTTAGAAATTATGATTCATCGGACTTGCGAGATGTTTTATTTTAAGATTTTACTTTCTTCGTGTGGAGTCAAATACGATTGTCAAAATGAAACATTTTAAATGTGATAGATTAACGTTATGGATGTCATTATTTTTATTTTATTTTTCAATAATAATGTCGGGTTTAACTGTTCTTAGTTTAACATCAGTAATAAGTAGTCAACATTTTGTTAAAAAATTCATTCGCTTATAGGCACTGCAAGTTTATTCAATATTGAAATATGGATAAAAACACAATAATCCTTTGTACTTCATTCCACTTTATTTAATATGTCAGGACCGGTTTCGCTCATTACAAGCATCGTCAACTGACATCAGTTGACGATGCTCGTAATGAGCGAAACCGGTCCTGACATATTAAATAAAGTGGAATGAAGTACAAAGGATTATTGTGTTTTTATTAATATAATGCCTTTCCACCAAGTATTGACAGTGAACACCCTAAAAGTGATTGAAATATAGCTTTCTATTACGTATATGTATACTAGCAATTTCGTCATTTATTTGATGTATACATTTTTTTTACCATGTCCGCTCCCAATGTTGAACTTCTAATGGAGTTTATCTCAACAGAAATGTTTCTACAAGAACTGCTTGTTACTCAGTTGCTCAACCTCTCTTTTTCCAAAGAGAGTAGGAATATATGGATAGGGCTAGGACAGAGGACTAGTGGTTAGCTAATCGCTCTCGATACGCCCCGTTCATAAGATAGGATGGGTGGGAGGGGGGAGTTTAAGACTTCACATACATCCATTCCTTCTAACAGAAATTCATAAATCGATTGAAAAATCAATTTATAAAACTGTCCGTATTGGGATTCAAACCCGTGACCTCCGTAACCGATGCCAACGACATTGACCACTCGACCGCACAGGCGGCAGTATACATATACTAGTCAATTAATGTATACATTAATTAACAGTTTTACTTCAAACCAGTGACGGATTAAGCAATTGGGAGACCCCAGGCGCAATAAACTTGAAGGCCTTGTTTTTCACATGACTAAAATTGAATTTTAAATATTACATGGGTATTATAAAATATAGAATGCGTAATGTATTATATAATGGGTTCGAAATTTAAAAAGAACACTTAAGATAAGCTGAATTTGTCTATGTTAAATCAGCCAAGATTAACTTGAGCAAAAACGATTTATTTTCTCTATTGATAATTGCCTTCCAAAACAATGGCTTAGCGTGGCATTTATCGTTTGACTACCGGAGCTAAATGCTATATTTTACTGAGCAATAACTCATAAGAGAGAGAAATATAAAGCAATTAAATATATAATGATGTAAAACTCTGATAACAAATTGGACGGTTTTTTCAAGCGGTGTTTGATGATGCAGTAAATAAAACTAACCATAATAAAATACTCAATAATCATTGCATTGTAATTTCCTCGAATTAAACTTACTTGGATGTGAAAATAGTCCTCCGAGAAAAAGATAATTATTCTAAGAATCGCAGATTATGAACGAAAAGATTTGTTTGACAGCATTAATTATGATGCTTGAGCCGGCATAATGATGCCGCTTCAGTATATTGAATGCCAACTAATGTAAATGTTTGCGATCGCTGCACGAGAGCGCATGAGTGTATGATGAAGATTTTCACCTAGCACCAACTCAATGCGATGTATTACATCAGATATAATTGATTAATGATACTTTTATCCGAAGATATGCACAGCATAGCACACCATAGACTTCGTTTTGTAGATACCTCCACGTGCAAAGACCGATGAACTGAAGAATAAGACTTTTCTTGGAGTTTTCTGTAAATATCAGCGTTAAACGCCATCGAATGATTGCCAGTAGTGTCTGAGAAGCATTAACTAACGAATTATGTGTGTTACTACCCATTATAATGTGTTGAAATAATTTTAAAGCAAATATGAGTTGAGATCTAATGTTTGATGTCACTGATCAAATACAAGATCGAGCATACTTTGGACTGATTTTAATTTGGATAAAAAAAATGTGAAGAGCTGTCACGGTTATAAATAGGCTGGTTCACCCAAATAGGGGAGAGATATCTCAGTCCAAATAAGACAATATATTTCATCTACGATATAAGCTAGAAGAAGAAAAAAAATAAGTGCCTCTGAAACATGTCTTCAAAATTAGTTCATATTCCATAAGTTGGAAAGAATATGTTTCTTTAAAATTGCTTTGTTACTGTCAAAAAAACTGACAATGAAACTGACAATTTTTGAATAAAAGTTATAATAATAAATAAATAATAAAATTATTAAGATTTATAATACCAAACCATTACAAAATATTTTTTTCATTCGTCGCCGTTTAATAATAAAAAAAGAATCTGAATGATAATCTTCATAAACGTCAAAAATTTCAAATATGGAATTCTCAATAATGCGAAATCGTATATCCAATTCGTTTGAGTACATGAGATTTAAATATTTGAATTAATTTTAATGTTCACAGCTCATTTTGCTTTTTATCACTACAAAAAAGTACAACACAACGTCCGTCTCAATAACGAGGGAATGTTTCTCATGGGTTTATAAAACAGCGGATACCGCAAAAGAAATAAATTGGAATAATATTATACTGTTAATATTATGATCCCAATACCAACAAGATGCATTCTTTAGATATCTTAGATGTACGCCGTCATAAAGAAAGCTAGATGAATTTAATGAAAAATCCTTCTCAATGTATAACAAATCGCATTTGATTTTGCAACGTTATTTGTCATTTTGTTTAACTTGGTGTTTAGTATTACGACATATTGGTGTTACGTATTACGGTATTTTTTGTTGCATAGTTAGTGTCAATATGTTGAATTATTATGAGAGTATGTTTACATGTAACGAGTTAGTCTGAATCTTAAGGGACGTGTGAGTCGACTTCTTAGCTAAAACTAATGAGTGTCTCGCGTCTAAAGTCGAGAAAGCAATGACAAGGGCTTTATCGCAATGCTTGCGACGAAACAGGGTTGCTCAATAAACATTCGTTCACAAACACTTTTACCGTCAATTCATGTTGTATTTTCTCTGTATGAATAATTTGAACAGAATGTCAAAAATGTTACGTTACAATTTCTTAGAATAGGTCAATGATTATGTGATAGATTACCGAGAATGAAGTTATCAATTAATTTTCAAAATATGAATTTCTGATTTTATGTATGACATTAGTGGTGCGTCTGTACGTATAAATAATCGATTAAGCACAATTTTCTTCCAATTGCATATGAGTTTTTTTGAAAATATTTTCATTTAAACATCCGCTTCACATGAAAGCATTTTACCAACATAAGATATCCCCTCAAAATAGTCTGATAATAATATATTTTTTTTAATCCATGTCCGCTCCCAATGTGGATCATATGGCCTCTTAATGGAAGTTTTTTTACGAGAACTGTTAGTTGCTCAGTCGCTAAACCTTTTTTTACAAAGAGAGTATTGGGGATTTAAGGATAAGGCTAGGGCAGGACTAATGGTTAATTAATCGCTCTCGTTACGCCCAGTTATTAAAGGATCGGAAACGTGGGAGGGAATTATCAGACATCACAAACAATCATGTCTTCGAATAGAAATTGATAAATCGATCGAAAAAATAACAATATTATTCTTTACATTAAAGTAAAAAATATAAAGCATTCGTTTCACATTAATTCTTGATAGTTGTTTCTGCATCATACCGTTATCAGAATTATATTCATATTATGTTTGATGATGATGCTGGGGGAAAAACTATGCATTTCATAAAAACTCATGTGAAATAAATATTTTGTTATTTTTACTTTATAAAAATGGATATCAACTAAGTGAATGCTAATTTAATCAATAAACATTGATTTAGGAAAATGTCATAAAAGAAAAATACAAAATTACTAAGTCCACAACGGAGCACAGCGCAGGAAAAACGCATGTCTACGTCGCACGTACGTGTGTGGCATTCTACGCGGGTTGTGCTTCTTCATGTAATACAAAATCTGTGCTGCTCTGTGCTGTGTCGCCTGCGTCTCAGCATACTCTAAGCCATATATGGGCAACCATCGCCAAGCTATTTTGTCCAGCCCTGATTTATCTCGGCGAAGTATTAGAGAAAAAAATTAATAGTTCCAAGGAGGGATTAAATAATGGAGATGAGACGGGCGCTTGCAATAGCTCCACTCTACTAGTTCATGATCACTACCATATAAGAAATAGCAAAGTGTTTTATTTAATTTAATATTACTTTATTATGTTTAATAATTTGGCTCGGCCCTTGACTCGGAGACAGAATGATAATTTGGCTCCAGACCTAGGAGAGGTTGCCCATGCCTGCTCTAAGCCTTATCATTGATGATATTGTTATACATATGATCGCTGGCGGTCGGTGCAGGGGCGGTTATAATTCATGAAATAATATTCAAAAATAACATTTATTCTTTTACCTTATTTTAAATTCAATACAATAAAATAAATTTTTCTAAAAATATTTATTATAGACAATAAATATATGAAGAATTTAAAATGAGTGAATGGTATAAATGTTATGTTTGAATATTATTTCATGTAATATAACCGCCCCTGCTTACAGGGGTGGGCTGGAGGGGGCTCGCAGGTGCTCGCGCGAGCCCCTTGTTGAATTTTACTGAGGTCGACGAGCCCATTGTTAACTTATTGAGAGAAAAATATTCTCAAATCAAATTGGTTTATAACTGCAATTTATAATTTATATATTATCTACGACAGCTTCAGTACACACAATAATACATTTTTAGCTATTTACATTGATAAATTTACGGCAAATTGCATATTGTTACATATTATCCGTGTTTTAAGTAAAAATCGATTGCTTATTTAAGTATTGCATATAATTACATAGGAGCGATAAGAAAATTCACTAGTTCCTAAGAACACTAAAAATTGCTTCGAGATTAAGCGAGCCCCTTGTTAACGTATTGGCAGCCCATCGCTGCCTGCATATACAACGGGTGCAATGATCCAATGCCACATTGACCAGCCACCACTGCATATGATAAAAACTATTTATTTATATGATTAAATATATACAGTCTTTAAAAGAATATCTCAATTTTTAATGAGTGAAAAGAAAATGTACAAGCGAATTTGAGACGTACGACAGTGCCTTTTCTTCAAATCATACAATTTATACCGTGGCGTTTCTCTTTGAAAAATGCTATTAGCAAAGAATAGCGCAGTTAAAACACGTTGCGGTTGTACAATACACATTTCTTTACCTACATTCAACATGGTTAACACTACAAACAGATCCAATGACATAATATAGAAATATTAGTGTCGAAAAGACTGCCTGGTAGAAGACGGTAAACGATAGATAACCTAAAATAATAATAATAAAAAACAAATTAAATTTGATAACCTTGTTGGTTAACTTGTTGTGTTAAAAATAAGGAAAGTTATGAAATTAAATTATATATTGAAAATGAACTCCTACAAGGTAAGACCGAATCGATCGAAAACATTAAAAAAATTGTGTGTAATAATAAAATTTACATAGCAAGTAGGGCATAATATGCTGAGGTATTTATAGGGTAGATTATTCAGGTAATATTGCTGAAGAAAATGAGAATGTGACAGATTCCGGAAGGCGATAGCACGAAGAAAGAGTTCGCAAGTCGCCAGAATACCTGGACCCACATTTAATTTTAACAGACTTTTCTGGGCATGTGATCTGTCAAATAGTATATCTAAAACTCTGAAAACAATAACAGTAATATTTTAATGACCCACAGTCTTTTTTAAGCCATGTACGCTCCCAATGTGGAGCATATGGACTCCTAATGGAGTTTATCTCAACATTCAATTTTCGAAATGTTTTTGCATTTCCTTCTCTCGCTCAAGATTTCCCATCTTATATAACTATGTGATATCTAATGATGCTTTAAAGCGTTTGTATGAAGTTGTTGATCTTGGTATAAGATTTGACTCCTCTTTCAACTTTCATTCACATATTACTTCTATTGCACTGAGTGCAAGCAAACTTCTTGGGTTT
Source organism: Himalopsyche anomala (assembly GCA_031772345.1). NCBI lineage: Eukaryota > Metazoa > Arthropoda > Insecta > Trichoptera > Rhyacophilidae > Himalopsyche > Himalopsyche anomala. The sequence continues at coordinate 4,575,111 of CM062832.1, read as the reverse complement.
ATTGTTAGACAAAGCAAACCATTTGAAAACCCAACTGTGTTTCGCACGCTTTATGTTTCTTTGGTCTTAAGTAAGCTTGAATATGGATCCATCATTTGGAGTCCATATGAAAGTTCATACAAGCTGCAATTGGAGAGAGTCCATAAGAAATTTCTTAGATATTATTATTTCAAAAAATTTAAATTCTTTCCCTTTGATAATTCCTTAAATGAATACTACCCCACCAAATTTCTTTTAGGAATGTTATCATTTCACTCTCTTGAAGCTCGAAGATCGTTTTCAAGCTTAAAGCATTTTTCTCTTCTCCTTCGGGGCCGAGTTAATAATCCTGAAATTCTCATGACTATTAATTTACATGCTCCCAATTTATTTTCACGTGGGCGAAATTATGAGCGAAAACTTTTATTTCTAAAAACTTATACCTCGTTTAGGAAGTTTGAGTCACCAGTTCCTAGGGCCGTTCGATTGATCAACTCATTGCCTAGTGAAGTGGACATTTTTGGTGATAGTATTTGTGAACTGTTTGTGAAATTTTACTATTTTATTTCTTGATTTTTTGTGTTGATTTTTATGTATTATGTAATTTTATTTTATATTCTGTGTCTTTTATTTGTCAAGTACATGGCGAATTGGCGTAAGCTGTTATGTCATGTACCATATTTTTAATTTTAAACAATAAATAAATAAATAAGTGTTTCTACGAGAACTGCTTGTTACTCAGTTGATCAACCTATCGTTTTACAAAGAGAGTAGTAATATATGTATAGGGTTAGGACAGGACTAGTGGTTAGCTTATCGCTCTCGATACGCCCCGTTAATAGGATAGGATAGGTGGGAGGGGGGAATTTAAGACATCACATACATCCATGCCTTTGAACAGAAATTCATAAATCGATTGAAAAATCAATTTATAAAACTGTCCGTACCAGGATTTGAACACGTGCCCTCCGTAACCGAAGCCAACGACGTTGACCACTCGACCACACAGGCGGCTTGACCCACAGTTAGTTCTCTTAAAATATATTTTGCAAATATTCATCCATTAGAAATAAAAATAGTAATTAATATAATATGACTATACTAGAAATTATTACAAGGAAGTACCACTTGTCAACATTCGCCAAATGTTATGGATATGCAGATTGTGAGATATTTTGTTTGTGTGTGATGTTTTGTGCCGCACGTTAAAGACAGCCGAATTTATATTTTAATATTATAAACAAATGAGATTCCCAAAAAAATCTGTTTCATAAGCTCATTTGATAAGTGAAAATCATACGTTATTTCTCAACGATTTCTTTCATGAATACATAAAACGCCCTTCATATGGGAAAGTCCACTCTAGACAATGAAGCATTATTCCAATAACATACACAGTTTGCTGATGTTGAATAATTTGCTATTGTAAATTGTAAATAATATTTTCGTAATTGTTTTAAAAATTTAGGTGAAGGCTGAGAATAAAATTGAAACTGATTTACATACATAATAATATAACGCGACGACTTTCTGAAAAACCACGCTTATTTCTAAAGAACAATACAATGAATACCATTTGCGTAAATATTTTAGATCTGCATAAAAATGCATTCATTATTATTCATACACGGCTTACATTTGGGTTTTTTATTACCACCTACGCATCAGATTTTAAACATTTTATGATATTTTGTACATTTTACTGACATGTTTATTACTCACAATGAACTTTAAAACGTTATGATACCACAAGAAATTATAAACGATAAAATATGTTTCAGAGATTTCAAATGAATACAAATTCCTTTTTTAAAATAAATATTCCGAAAAAATTAAAATGTTTTACTGCTGAATACGTAAGCGAAATCTGTTGATAATTAAGTAAACGGGATTTTTTAAAAAAAATTTTTTTATCCAAAAACACTAAATACGATTAAAAAACACCTAGACATTGAGCATTAAACATATTTTTTATACATTTATAAAAAAGCAATACTTAGAATAAACTATCAGCTATATTATACACAATAAAACTACTAAATGCTATTATGGTGTACCATTTTTTTATTGTGAAAATTGTATTAAAAAGCTCGAAAATCAATGACAGCCAAAACTATAGCTTGCTCTGTTCGAATGAAGATTATACTAGATTAGCACTATTGAAACAATATAAAGAGTAAATGTGAATTTTACCATTGAATATAAGAATAAATGATAAAATCGATTTCTGTTTTGACTACTTTTTGTAGTCTATGTATTTTAGGGTTAAAATAACTGTAAAATATGGCGTCTCACTTTGAAGCAGAAAACCATAGACACTGTAAGTGAAAATATCGACACTTTGACAACAAAGTGTGCTGAAGTGTATAATAATACAACACTCATCGATAAACTTGTCACCCACCTGAGAGTTATGTCAATTATTAAAAGGTGTTAATATTACAACCATTGCATAAATACAAGTTTGCATGCAGATCCGTAATCTGCATGTCTGCCTCCCACACTACGGACTCGATTTCACATTATTATTCAATACGTTTGCGCACTCTGTGCAAACTTAATACACCGTAGGAGGTACAGATCTGTCATTACGTTATATGAGATGTCTCATTAGTAAAATGTATACTATTAAACGACATACCGGTGGTTTTCTCTCTTCCTCTTTAACATAAATATTGTACGAGAGAGAAAATATTATATTTATTTTAAAAATATTGTAAGTAGGGATTCTGTGTCGAGACGTCCCGGGACAAAAGTCCCGGGACTTTTAAGCTTTTTTGCTGTCGTAAGTCCCGGGACTTTGTTGTTGAATGTCCCGGGACTTAGACAACCAAATTTTACATTTTAATTTAAAAAAAACCATTCTAACAAAATAAAATTGGATGCAAGCAATCGCTAATGTGACCTAAAAAGTTAATTTTGATTTAAAATAAATTTACATTGGTGTCTATCCTCGAGGTCAGTTTTGAAAAAAATGCATTGTATTCAGGCTAAAGATTAAAGGCCGGGGTTTTAACAAAATTAAGTATGCATATATAAAGGGATCTTATAAAAGAAACAGCTGTTTGGATTTATAATTGTAGAAGTTTCAAATAACATCTATTTATATATTACTAACCGTTTTCAATGGGTAGAGACATGCAGAAATACAAAAAAAACTTAGACACCTGTTCACTTAACTATTGTTGAAGCTTGGGGTAATCGCACAGAATTCCAAGAAATAATGAAACCGATAGTTATTTCTAGAAAATTATGTTATAAATCAAGGCGCTTTATAAATGTTTTATTATCAACAGTTCAGCTGGGACTAATTGTTTTTCGAAAAGAATACACGAAAGATCAATGTTTTGGAAAAAACAATGTTGCAACAACGTTTATTACAAAAATAAGACATCGGCTGTCTGATTCGTCATTAAATTCATTATTATTTTTAAAAGCATATTTTGATAAGCAAAAATAAAATATTAACTTGTGTGTAAATAATACATACTATGTATGATTTGAGGTTCTGATTTTATTATTGAATTAATTTAATATTTTCATTATTTATAAATAAATGTGTTCAAAAGATGTATTTATTTTAATTAACGCATACTTTCGGCGCCCTTTTAAAGTACGTACGAAAAAAAATATACATATATACATACATACGAATATTTAATTTTAATAAATTTATAATTTTATTGAAGGGGAAATAAAAGTCCCAAGTCCCGGGAAGTCCCGGGACTTTGACTTTATCACGTCTCGTGTCCCGGGACTTTGAAAAACCCGAGACTTCAGAATCCCTAATTGTAAGTGACACATTCCTTTTTTGAATAATTCTTCAAAGAAGAAATTACAAACTTTAAAGACATATTATATTTGAAAAATAGACGGCAGTCGCAAAGGGCTTCTGATTGATATATTCTTAATCTTATGAGGTAGAATTATTTAGACTCACATTAAAAAAGGTACTTTCGGTTATGGAAAGTCAAAATTGTTTGTTTAAATATCTTTCTTCATTCTAAATTACTTTTCAGTCATTTTTTGTTTGTTATCCGGGAGGTTTGTTCAAAGAAATATAAAGTTTTTAACTAATATTACATAAATTAACGCTATATTTAAAAAAATCAGACTCATCATCATCTTCATTTGTATTAATCTTTGACAAGTTAGATAACGGAGGTCGGACAATTTTAATTGCGTCCAAAATTTACTCAAATTGGGTGTTAGGTTAGATTAGATTGAATTGTATTATATAAAAGGGTTATGGCTTCCATGCAGTAATTTATAATTGTGTTTATATATGTGTATTAATAAATAATATTTTAATTTTTACAATATAGCATTTGAGATCGTACAAGTTGTCATTAAGTTATCTGATCAATTGATTAAAAATATGGCATCTTGTTGTTTTCTGTATTTTTGAAAAATTGGTGATAAAGAAACCGGTTCTGATTATTCTATATAATTGTAGAATAACTAAGAAAAAAAAAGTTTTGTTTTATTAATATAATTAATGATCTCTTTTCTTGTGTTGTGTGTAATGATGCGAGGTAGAAAAATTCCAGATTTTTACGAGCTTGAGCTGGGAAAATTGGGTGAGAATAAACTCTTTGAGATAATTGGAAAATAAAATTATAAAAATTAATCTGATCATTTTATATATGTAATTTAAGCATTCGGTAACACTTCTATCCACAAATTAAATGTGTTATCGATATGAATATTATTAGTTAAGGACTTCAATTAGTAAATGAGTTCGACCAGTGACGTCTAGGTATAATTGAATTCGAAAAAAAAATATTTGGAAACGGTCGTGTTTTTATGACACCCGGTAAAATGTACATATTTATGTTTGCACATGGGCTTCAGTATGTTGAAAAAACGATGACAAGTATCATTTAAGGAAAATGTTCGTAAGATTCTGCGTTTTTTCCCAATCTTTTGGGCTTAGTTCCGGTTTTTATCGCCATTTAAAATTCCCAGGTTTATTGCATCTCTAGTTGTGTGTTTGCTGGGTCTGTGTGGTCGAGTGGTCAACGTCGTTGGCTACCGCTACGGAGGTCACAGGTTCGAATCCCAGTACGGGCAGTTTTATGAATTCATTTTTCAATCGATTTATGAATTTCTGTTCGAAGGCATGGATGTATGTGATGTCTTGTTGTGATAAAGTTTTATTGTATTCCCCCCTCCCACCAATCCTATCCTGTGAACGGGGCGTATCGAGAGCGATTAGCTAACCACTAGTCCTGTCCTAGCCCTTTCTTTCTATTCCTACTCTCTTTGGAAAAAGAGAGGTTGAGCAACCGAGTAACAAAGCAGTTCTCGTAGAAATACTTCTGTTGAGATAAACTCCATTAGGAGTCCATATGCTCGACATTGGGAGCGGACATGGTAAAAAAAAAAGAGTTGTGTGTAATGTTGTTAACGGTTTTTTTTCTAATAAATGAAAAGTTGTGTATGTAAGTAAGGACACCGCGTACGTAAGTGTCTTTGTTGCCGGTGTTGTGATCCTTAGAAATTGTTTCACCTTGTAATCAGCTGATCTGTCTGAAGAACAAGGACGAAAAAAACCCTGCTCTACCTGTTGTAATTATTCCAACATGATACCATTAGCTCCTTAGTCCTGTCGTCCAAAGCACCGGTCGCCAACGTTTTTCACAGTTTTGAATCCCGCTGACCAGTCAAATGTTTTTATTAAATGTTACAAACATGAAATAAAAAAACGATGATAAAAATACGTTTTTATTATGAAATAGTAAAAACGCTTGTTCGATTACAGCAAATAATCAGGGCTGTAGAGTCGGGTGGTTTGTGAGTTGGAGTAAGAAAAATCAAAGAAAATTAATTTAAAGATATTTAAAAACTATTAGTCTATTCATCATATTGATTAGTGAAATCCACTAAAACTATTCTAGTATCCACAATGATCTGATGGTTTACAGATATGTAAGTTAAATGGAAATTATTTTTAAAAATCAATTCGGAGTCGGTCGTCAATTATTGTCAAAAAATAGTTTTTTTCCCGACCCCACAGTGATGAAAAATGGTATTATTTTCAAACACGGCACATTCCAAAATGGTTAAAAAATTAAACTTGAATTTAGTTTTGAAAAACAATGTACATTCTGAAAGTATTTTTAAAGTAGTTTTTCATTACTTTGGAATGATATTTTGTATATTGTTACTAACTGATTACTAAAAATACTTTCAAAATTTATTTTTTATCTACTAAACTACATTCCCCCCTCCCACCCATCCTATCATATGAACGGGGCGTATCGAGAGCGATTAGCTAACCACTAGTCCTGTCCTAGCCTTTTCCTTATATTCCTACTCTTTTTGGAAAAAGAGAGGTTGAGCAACTGAGTAACAAGCAGTTCTCGTAGAAACACTTCTATTGAGATAAACTCCATTAGGAGTCCATATGCTCCACACTGGGAGCGGACATGGTAAAAAAAAAAAAGAAGTACATTCTTGGTTCATGTTTCAAAAGACATGGAATGAGCTGTCATTTAGCTCATTTGATTTCACATATATGAAATGAGATTATGTATTCTTGTTTTCAATTGGCGTTTCTGACTCCAAAATTTTGTGAGACGAGACAAAAATGAGTGATCCGCAATCCAGCGGTTGGCGACCGTTGGTCTAGAGTGATTGATGTAATGCAGGTGAGTGGGGAGAGGGGGGGGGGGGATCCAGAACCAGTTCCAGCTTCTTCAGGTTTTTGCCGTTGCGAATATTTTTGTCATCAGCTTGTGGACAGACGGCGGAAGAAAGTGGCGGGGTGGAAATGGAGGGGGGACGAGGCGGAAGCGGGGAAGAGATTGACAGAGCGCGCGGCCGTCGACTTTCTCATTTTGTTTATATTATGTTCAATATAATAAAACATTACTCGAAATATCGGCAGGCTTTGTAATACTTGCGTGGAGGTATGTAGCGCATATCGTCACGGTCATATTAAGCGAAGACGTATTCATGACTATGCCACGCATCATTGAATGACTGGAATAAGATACCAATTACATATGAGCGCCCTGAAAACAAAAACGGCAGTCTCCATAAAGAGTTAGATATGTCACCGTGTAGATCTGGCAATTCCGCATATAGTTGTAAGCTTAATTAAAAAAAAAAAATACCCTTACACATGGGCGGCCAACCTTTACAGCAGCCGGGCCAAAATTTAAAAATGAGATTTCCTACCGGGCCGCACAATAAAATTTCTTTTATTATTCAAAGCAAACAAGAAATATATTAAATTTGAATCGTTCAAACTATGTACATTCTCATAGATTTTGTCACTAACGACCCGGGTTTCGCCTTTCGGCATCTTCAGGCGTTCAAATCTGTGCTACTCAAATCTGTGGGCATTCCCATAAGCTTATCCTTTTCGCCAGCAATGGCTCTAAATTCAATGATACATTTATTTCTTATATAAACACGAAAAATTCATTTACTAAGCGTCAGTTCAAGTTCATCCGTGCATTTGAACGCCTGAAGATGCCGAAAGGCGAAACCCGGGTCGTTAGTGACAAAATCTGTGAGAATTTACATAGTTTGAACGATTCAAATTTAATATATTTCTTGTTTGCTTTGAATAATAAAAGAATTTTTATTGTGCGGCCCGGTAGAAAATCTCATTTTTAAATTTTGGCCCGGCTGCTGTAAAGGTTGGCCACCCATGTGTATCCTCAATCAATAAAAAAAATACATTTTAAAACATTTTAGTTTTATAGCTAAACATAAAAAAAATAAAAAATAGTTTCCCAAGTGCTTTCTAATCGTTTTTGGAGATGTATAATTACTTTTATCAATGTACCCAAAAAATCATGTTATACGATACTAATAGATTTCAAAGCGTTTCACACAAAATATTGATATTTTAACTCCATCGCTTAACAAACAAGGGCTGATATTTGACGATTCCTGACACATTATTTTTAAATATCCGTCGTTGAATTAATTAGAAAATTAAATTTCAAACTGCATTTTACGAACACGTCTGAAGTAAATTACAGAATAATAAAACAAGGTTTAATTGTAATTTAAAAATAATGCGGCTTTTCAAAATTAATTAAAAAGAAAACGCATATACTATTTGCGAACCGAGAACATGGTTGATAAAGACAATTATCAACATATTTTATGAAGAAAATGAACATATTATAAAAGCTAAAATTAATTAACTCTCTCTGATTTGCTATGATACTCGGAAGAGAAATGCGGACTGTGTTTTGTTTACAAAGAATAACAAAAATAAATAATATCATTTAAATATAGCAGATTAATTGCAATTCAGATATAAATCTTTAGGCTCGGTAAATTTCTACTAGCAACACAAGATTGCCAGTACTAATTATTATTACTGCAAACAATCAGACGCCTATCAACGATACTGTTCTTTTTTATATTATAAGATTGAATAATTGTTTTGATGCATAAAAGACTTCGTTATACATCTTATAGTGAATAATAAAACAATCATGAGATACAGAAACCTGGATGGTATGACATGTATTCCTTCAACAACTTTCTCAACATATTGCTAGCAGTTTTTCAGTAAGGTGTTCTTCAGATATGATAATTATTAAAAGTTCCATTGAGCCTGTGCATCATTGAAATGTCTCATCTCCTGCACCCTATCGATGAAAATTAGTAATATTTCTTCTTATTGTTTTCACTCTCCCATTTTTTTTGTTAAATTTTATATCAATATTAATAAAAACACAATTTTTCTTTATACTTTATTCCACATTATTTAAAAGGTCACGAGCATTGTCAACTGATGTTCTGATGAACCGGTTCTGACATTTTAAATAAAGTACAAAGGAATATTGTGTTTTTATAAATATAATGCCTTTCCACCAAATATTGACAGTGAACACCCTAAAAGTGATGAACTGACGCTTAGTAAATGAATGTTTCGTGTTTATATAAGAAATAAATGTATCAATGAGTCTAAAGCCATTGCTGGCGAAAAGGATAAGCTCATGGGAATGCCCACAGATTTGAGTAGTGAGTAGTTTTAAGAATTATATTTATTTGTTAGTCGGAAAAGGTTTTATGATTATATTTATATAGGGTATAGGAGTGGAGACCCGGCATGTTTAATATTTCATTTAAAATCGGAAGGCTATGCAATTGCTATGCAATTGCTCTGTTTACTTCCAAAACTTCCTGCACTTGAACACCTGAAGATGCCGAAAGCCGAAACCCAGGTCGTTAGTGACAAAATCTGTGAGAATGTACATAATTTGAACGATTCAAATTTAATTTACCATTTCTTAAATAATGTCTCAGAAGTCGATGACAGCAGATGATAGACGAATAAAACCCGTCACGGTTATTAGTATGTCCGTAAATTCCTGTGATTTTGGATCCGAAAATTTTTGAAAGAGCTTAAAAAAAGCTTCCGCACTGGTGATTTGGGCAAATCGGTAAATTCTTGGGATTTTAGATTCGAAATCTCTTGAAAAAGCTTGGATGAGGAAAAAAAACGTCCCGCGCTTGAAATTTCTGGGTTTTTGAAATTGACATGAAATTGTTTGAAAATTCCAAAATCGCCGACAAAGGTGCGAGCCGGTTGATACAATTTTAGCAGCACACCACTGAATGTATGTAGTAAAAATTTAAATTCGTCAATAAAATACGACAAATAACTTCTGCGGGAACAGCTTTAACCCGCATACAAAGTTTTATGACGCGGTAAAGTTAATGTTTGGATGCGGTATGAGAATTTGGCAATGACCTACATTGAAATTTTTGCGGTGGCTTTTTTTGGCAAGCGGAATTTCGATAACGCAAAAAACCACATAAGTCATATGCCGATAATTATTGCAAGTATTGAAAAATGCATGTCATACCACAATCAATTTGTGATTTTTTGCAATCTTACAATGTGCTTGTAATTCAAATATAACTTAATATAATACTGACATAATTATATGTGATTATTGGGCACTATTACGCTTCTGCTAGTTAGGTCATGTATATATGAAATTGATGTCAGGAAAGAATTGGTGGACATCGACCGTCCCGTTGAACTCTTAAGCAAGTCGATCGTGAGATCTTTTTTAAATAAAGTTAAAGACTTGGTGAAATCCTGATTTTACGTTTTTAAAGACTTGTGAATACAGAAAAATGTAGACGTTTAAACTTTAAAAATAAACATTATCACGTGAACTGGTTTAGTAGTCATAGCTAGGGCTTCCAATTAACCGGACATTTAAGCTAACCGGTTTTCGGTTTTTTTCAAATAAATAAACCGGATTTATTTTCAAAAAACTAATTTTAGTACCCAATAACCAATGTTTCAAAAAAAAGTATTTTGATTACTTAAAAACAGTCAATTAGTGCATACAATTAGAAAGTAGATAAAATATCGCAGTTTTCGTTCGGAAGGTTCACTTGTTTTATTAACATATTATGAGAATCCTTTCGTATTATAGATATTTGATTGAAAGCAGTATAGTTGTCCATGATTTCGACTACATACTTGTTATTATTTTATATACAATACTTTATTATATTATACTTCTTATAATACTATTATTATATACATCATTTTTAAATAATTATACTCTACATATGAATAGTTTAATAAAATCTTGTGGTGCTCAAACCAGAAAAATATTTTTTAATTGATCCGGTTAACCGCCCAAAATAAACCGGATTTCGGTTTAAACCGGCTTGGAAGCCCTAGTCATAGCACAATCATACAATGCACTAGGGCCCAGCGATAAGGAGGGCTTCAATTTTGACATACTAAATACAAAAAAATACTTAATGTTATTAATTATTAATAATCAGTAAAATTCAAAGTGATTATAGCTGATTAGCTGTAAATAATCCTATATTTGTTACCATTACGAAAAACACTAAAGTCAATTTATTAAACATAATACTATATGTTGCAATATAAATTAGAATTGAGTGGATATATTGTTTCTTTTTTAAGCCAGTGTATATAGATAGTTTTAAACACAGTTCTGTTGACTGGATGGTTGCCAAAGACGAGATATCTCGTCAATAACTAATTAAATTAATAATTGAAAATTACAGCCGACGTGCTAGGTACAAACGTACTTTTTTCTAGTGCAGCCAAAAGGTTAAGAGCATAAACCGGACAAGCTTTCAATAATATAAACAAATTATATTTATAAAAATAAATTATTTAGGTATTTTTACACCTTATAACAATGGAGTTCTACTAAGTACATTCGAATTCAATCAATAACAAATTGCGCGAGAAGCACTTGTGTGACGTTTGCATGAAGGCCCCAAATTTCTAGCTTCGCCACTATTCATAAACTTCTTAAGATACTATAAATTAGTAAATTTTAAATTTGATATTGAAATTAAATCAAGCAACATTATTCTAAATTCTAAATACATGGGGCCAATCAAAACTCATCCGGTCAGGATTTCTCTCGGAAGTCTGCCACAAAAAAGCAAGTCGATTACATACATACAAGATGTATTCATCATCAGGATTTTTACGGAGAAGTTTGTGGCTTCTGTAACGTGTTTGCGTAAATGTTGATTTTGTATGAAAGCGTACATACAGCACGACTTGCTATTGCGAGACGTTGAAAGCACACGGTGTGTTGCGGAGTTATATTAGAAATATTTATACATAAAACATAATAAAAAATGCAAAACTCGCTGTAATTATATCGTGTTAGTTACAATTTACGAGTTACGGCAGGAAGGATGCGGTCGCGGCCTACATTTTTATTTTCAATCGAAATAAATAATAATTTATTTCCGCAGTTGTAGACATTTCACTCCATTAGTATAAGCATGGTCTATAAGAGAAAAAAACAGCTAATTATTTATAATTATTATAAATATTTTAATATGAACGAAAATATAGGAAAACTTTATTGTTGGATGCATTATAGTGTATGATGCAATTATCATCCCTATAATAGATTTATTTAAACACTTTTAACTGAAAAAATATTCAACAAAATGTTTATTTTCTTTTTCAAATTTTCAAATTTATTGAGCTTTAATTAAGGTTCTTCTAGTCTCATTCATCGCTAATGTTTATAAAAAAATGTATTCCCTTACCATCGTTGCTGACGGAAGGGTGTGATCACTACAGAGATAAGAAGTTAATTATGTAGTAAATATTTAAAAAGAATGTGTTAAAACTTATTTGAGAATTAGGCATACAAGTGTGAAGTAAATAATATATCATACCACGCAAATGACCCTCAGAATTGAAAAAATAAAAAGGGTCGAAAATATGAACATATTTTATATAAATTTGAAAAAACAATGTTACTACAATCAGGAATACATTTCATTATGAACACATTATCTTCACTTATGATAAATAAGGAAAAACCACTGACGTACGATATGTTAACTAACAATAAAATGGTGGTTACCTTCCACATTATTAGTTATTGAATACATAATTTTTGTTATTGAGGCTTATTGAGATATAAGAGTGTCAAATTTAATTGACTCCGACATTGACATAATGGATATATAGTAGGACGTAAATTACTATCAGAGGTTAACAATCAGTTTTTATAACCCACATCTTGTTTCTGTATTCGTATAATATAAATTATTTTACATCTTCAAATGGTATCCAGTTTATTTGTAATTGTATTGATTTTAGAATGTTATATTGATTTCTTTGCTTATTTTATATTTTATGAAAAAAATAAGAGTACAAAAGTGTCATTTTTTCTTTTACTGGGTAAAAAAAGAAAGAAGTTATCAATATTAACATTAATAATTATATAAATAACGAATCAAAAAGGAAAAAAAAATGGTGATAGATATCCATTTATTTAAATTATTATTAATTCGCTAAAAGTAATATAGATTTTGAAGATTTCATTAATCTATCTAAAATGTCCAGGTTAATTTTAACATACGCGAGAAATATTTAAATGCCACAACCGATAGCCTGCATCTTAGCGATATTCGTTTTTTTCATATAAAACTCATATTGGGCGCACACATGACAGTATTCTGCAGCCGATCCAACATATGCAGTCAAGGTAGTCGGCTGCGGCCCTTTAACCGTTATTATTTTTAGGTATGGTAAATTCGTGGTTCAATTGCTTTGTAACATTATTTATGGAAAATTACCGCATAATTTCGACAATAATGATTTTATTGCTTCGCAATAGTGAACTTATCATACATAATAAAATGAAATGTTGACTTTTATATTTGCGTTGCTTAATTGAGACAACATTTTTTATGGCAAACAATTCATTTGTGTTGTGTTATGTAAGGTTACCCAATTTTTTTGATTGTTTAAACTTCTATTGTAATAAAATACGCTGCGTTGTATTTACAGTCGTACCTTTTCTAGTGCAAGCACGTTGACAAAAGACTTAACGCCGCTTAACATATTTGACAATAAATAAAACGAGTTACGATGCTTTTTGTGTGTGCATTGTTTAGCCTAGTTTTTTGAATCCTTTGTCATTCAATCAAGAAAGTAATTATTTTTGTTGCCAAAAAATAGTTGCTGATTTTGTAAAAATATATTTTTCAGCACACGATATTTTATTAAATATTTATTAAGAAATTTATGATGAACGATGAAAATAATTATTTTTATACGACTCATTAATATTTTTCAGGGATTTGAAGTCGTAAAAAATCATAATGTCGACACCGATATTTAAAAATAGTCCGACTACGAAATTATGTTATTTTCTTGTTACAAGAAAAAGTTGGAATCATTCGTTTTTTTTACTCGACTGGTTTTTTTCAACCTTTCTATAATGAATTTTAAAGGTGCATCTCCACTTCTACTACTAATTCATTCATTAAAGAAAGTAAAGATAAAATTATAAAACTAGACAGATGATTAGAGAGACAGATGAAGAAAACGAAAATGTCAAAGACAAATTTTTGCCTTTGAGAAAAAACACATAAAAATACCTATGCATGAAATTGTCCGTTTGGTGGACATTTCGATTGAATAAAACGCATAAAAATAAAATTCAACCTTATTATAAATTGAAACAAAAATATTGTCCCAATCACGTGACGCAGGGATGGGCTGGAGGGGGCTCGGAGGGGCTCGCGTCACCCCTTGTTAAATTTCAGTGCGGCCGGCGAACCCCTTGTTAAGATAAGAAAATCATTCGTCTTAGATCAAATCATCACATAACTGCAATTTCTGTAGATGGTTAAATTTGAAAATTAGTTGTCCCTTCATTTTTTCATTCAGTGTTGTAGGCTTCCGTGGCGGACCTCACGGGTTCGAGTTCCAGTACGAAACAGCATTTTTTTCAATCGATTTATATATTTCCTGTTCGTAGGCATGGGTGTTTGCGATGTCTTAAGATTGCCTACCACTCTTCTGATCCTTCAATCCAACTGGGCGCTACTTTTAGTTAATTGTATAATACTATAAGTTACAAGTCCTGTATTATCCTTATCATTCTATCCCTACTACTCTCTTTGGCAAAGAAGTTGAGCGGCTAAGTAACAAGCAGTTCTCATAGAAAAATAATAAGCCCCTTGTTAAGATATTGGCAGCCCACCACTGACGTGACGTAACACATTCAGAAAATCTTAATTTCTAGATGACAGTGTCATTGACTTGCGTATAGTGTTCTCTCTTGAAAATAATATCCAATTTGACGTTATTTTAAAATAATATTGTTTGCCAAAAAATGCATTTAATTTTACAAGCAGTTATTAGTAATGCTAGCTTAAAGTCATGGAATTCAAATTGTCTATTAATTTTAAACTCTTATTTGTGTCAAATTGGCATTAATGCATTTATATTTTGATATTATAATTATGTATGTAACATAACATATCGATACTTCAGACTTTATCATAAAAGCTAAAAAGAATCATTTGCTGTTTACTCAGAATATCAATCTATCTATTATTGACCAACTTTCCCCAGAACAGTGACGATTTTCAAATTTAAAAATATGATAACTAATTATCTATTCGATATTTAATTTATTACGTAATATTGATCCTATAATCCATGTCATCTCAGAATCGATTTACATATTCGCGACATATGAGACGGTAATAAAACGATTTGTCACCAACTTGTGTCATAAAACTATTATGTAACAGCAAATAAGTGACGTGTGTTTAGTAGGAAGTTAAAAAAAAATATGACACTACTGTTGTATGACAAACAATCGGCCATAACAATATCAAATAAGGATTACGCGTGACCCGAATTTGACTAGAGGCGAATGTCGCCGTTTTCTTAACCGGAACTTTGCACCGAATCAACATTTGTCATATTACTTGCGTCAAGTATGGAAATGTCTATAATAAGTTCACTTGATAAAGCGTTAATGTCTAAAGATCTTTTAATTTTGATAATTATTTCTACTAGCTGTAAGCCCGTTGACCGGGAGAATTTTCGTTGCATAATTAAGTAGTCAGAAAATTTACTGGCGTGAAAAATAAATTACAAACCTATTTATTGAATAAAACAGAAATTCAAAAGTAAAAGAAATATATCTCGGGGTATATATCGACAGCCCTGCCTTGCAGTATTTGAATTGTATATGATATAATTTTTAGAATAATTGAAATATTTAAGTTTGCCAACAATTATTTTTCGTAGTAGCAGAAATATACCTCGGGGAATATATCGACAGCCCTGCAGTATTTAAGTTGTAAATTATTTAGTTTTTGGTATAATGTTTAAGTTTGCTAACAATTATTTTTCGTAGTAGCAGAAATAATTTCTATAGTTGCCAGAAAAAACGTTTGATTCGTATTGCAGTAATTGTAAACTGACAATCCTGTTAAAAATTTTAACGTCATGAAAACAAAATTATTACAGTTTTTGTTGTTGTTAGACAAAATTTGATCCCCATTGCAGTAATAGTAAACAGAGAATCCTGTTAACATTTCTAGTACCACGGAAACAACAATATTTGAGGGAATTAAAATATAAAATAGTTTAAAAGGCGGTCTGATTGTTTTTTAATGATTCGTCTGGATAGTATTGTTATAATTATGCTGGTAACAAAAATGTAGGGTTATTGTGCTACTTTACAAAAAGAAACAGTATGACACTTAGAATATCCCTTATGTTACAAATAAGTTTTGTATAATTTTATTTTAACATATTTTATGTACATACATATGTAGTTATTTTATTTACAAAATAATTCTAATTAAGATGACAGCAAAGAAATCTAGGGTACCTTAATGATTGTAATATGCGGTTTTATACCGGTTTACCTAGAATGACACTTATGTATATGATATATCAAACATTATTCATATGATTTATTATGACAACTTACAGAACAATATCTGTCTTAAAATTCTTAGGGTGTTCATTTCCACGTCAAGTTCATCCAGTTTCCATTGGAATACGTTCGAGGGAAAGATTGTTTGTAATGCTGAATATAATTGATTCAGTTTTCGAATGATAGAAATTGAAACAAATAGATTTCGATGTGTATGACAATGTTATTCTAAAACAAACGTAAACTATGGATATTAAAAGTTATGAAACTACTGTTTAAAAGTAAAATGAGTTGTATACAGATGCAATCGTTGAAGTAAGTTTAATTCATGTGACTTGTATAGTGTAAGATTGGCAGAAAATGCAAACTCGCATTCATATACATGGTGACATATATTAACTGCAATATGGACTTATGGCCCTTATTGGGATACGTGATATATAGGTCGTGATAAACTTTGTATGGGTTCTTTCGGAGTTGTAAGCAAAAAACCAAATCCGGATTTTGATAAAGGATCTAATAAATGAATTTATTTGATCGGATAAGCGGGTCAGCAATAGGGATTGCAATATCAAACGAGTATATCAATACCGGTCTTTTGGTATTTCATATGAAATACCGGTAGTGGAATTATAAATAAGTTTAAATAAAGCAAAAATAATAGCAGCGTTAGGATTTCAATACCGGTAGCGTGAAAATAATAACGGTATTCTGATGTTTCGTATAAAATACCAAAATTAATACAAATGTATTACAATCATACACGGTTGATTGTCATAAATACTTTAAAGTTTCTTAAAATAATTATACACCATTGAAAGGCTCATCAATTCTGGAACCTGTCAATATTGATACAACTATAAGCAGACTTATAATATTTGTATGAATCACGATCAATTAAAATTAAATATGTAATGCATTGTATACATTTAAAATTCAATTCTGGATAATGTTCAACACCAAAATACCGGTATTTCTGCATTTTTAAAACCAGTTTTTCGGTATTGAAAAACCACCACGAATACCGGGATCCCAGCTTCGGCAATGCCGGTATTGCAATCCCTAGTCAGCAAAATACATAAGTAATAATTTGTGGATGGATACGTGCCATAAAAATGAAAAAGTTTCTATCAAACAAAAAAATATGTATTTTTTTTATCAATAACGTGACGAAAATATTAACTGCATTGAGAGACTATTAATTTAAATATTCTTATATTTTTTATAAGATACTGCGTCATATATTGATTTTATTATAGTAAATCGAATCAAAAAATCTTGCCGTGTCTTCATATCTGTAGTAAACGTCCACTTTAGTTGTTGTGCCACGAGCTCGATTCTGATACCGATGGAAAATACTATATATTGTTTATTTCAGCGCCATTCTTCTATATTTACTTTGTTTAAAATATTTGACTAAGAATTTAAATTACAAAAGTGTAACAAAGATAAGATAATCACTAGTTATCTTCAAGTGCTGTCCTTTTATTCTTACGCTCTGGCAGTGAGCTACCAATACGCCAACAAGGAGCTCGCTAAATCTCACAGCTATTCGCGGAAGTGGCGGTTTTTTTTATCACTGCTATAAAATTATACATAATAATATTTAAATCAATCGAATGTTACTAAATAAACTTATGTAAAAATTCTCAATATACCGTGAAGTAATCAATATCAATAATTGACAATCTCTACAGTACACTTAACACTTTCTCTACTGTGCTAAAAATATTTCCGATATGTTGCTGGCCCTTAAAAAACCAAGTAAAAAACATATTTTTTGATAATTTAACAAGCAGCTCATCAGCCTTCCACAACTGTGTAATAAGCAGTTCCTGTAGAACAACTTCTGTGACGTAAACTTTATAAATAATTCATATGCTCTACATTTAGAGTAAACGTTATTTAAAAAAGATTTATTGCTGCTTGACCTATGTAAAAAGTCTCGCAATTACTGAATGACTGTTTCTAAATTTAAAAACATCTCCACTTTTAATTCTTTTAAGATTTACGATCGCTGATGTTATGACAATACAAACGGACATAATATACAGCGGTGCCGTTTAATCAATAATACACGTTGTGATCGGATCAGAGATTCGTATTGAACTCATCGCTTAGGCTCTTAATGTAATCTAAGACCAATCTTTAACACGGAAAAGGAGTGAATCAAAAACAAATAGGCTTAAAATTCAATAAATGATCGTCTACTCCTTATCGTTAATCAATAAAACGTACTTGGTTATGTCGATGTCGTACTATTTGAAGGTATAGACAAGAATCATAAATGTCTTTAAAGCAGGGATTGCAAATCTTTCGGACCTGGCACACCACACACAAATTTTAAAATTGCGGATCACATATAAGTTTTTTTAATTTAGAATTTCGACTGAAGGTGCTTGATCGACAAAATTTATGGAAGTGAACAGAATAAAAATAATTCAAATTTAACGTGTAAGTTTATTTTTAAACGGTACCCAAATATTATAAATTACGGATAATATAAATAATGACCGCCAAAGTAAAATTTTAAATTATGACATGTTCCAAATAAGCTGCTTAAATGATGAAAACAATATTTCTTCTTCTTCTTTTTTCAACTAAAACAATCCAATTTTCTTCGTCAATCACTGATCTCCAGCACTCGCAAATCATGTAATAATAAATATATAATTAGTGTGATATATGTTTGCTTTTTTAACGATTTTTTTTTTGCTTCAATGAAGTTACTGCAACAATTCTGTGGACCATCAAAATACTTTCGCAAACCAGTAGTTGGCTATCGCTGTTTTAAAATACTTTAAACTCTTATTCGTGTTTTTAGTTACTTGATATCAGATAAATAAAACACACAAGTTTTTAAAGATTATACATATATTTAGAAATAAAAATATTTTATATGAATTATATTACTTTAGCCTCTTAAATAAATAGTAACTTCTTATTACATTCTATACTATTTTTTTTGATAATCAAAAATAAGTCATTCTCAAAAATTAATTGAATTTAATAAATTAATAAAAACACAATAATCCTTTGTACTTCATTCCACTTTATTTAATATGTCAGGACCGGTTTCGCTCATTACGAGCATCGTCAACTGATAAGAAATATAATTTAACAGTTTAACAAATTATATTTCTTATCAGTTGACGATGCTCGTAATGAGCGAAACCGGTCCTGACATATTAAATAAAGTGGAATGAAGTACAAAGGATTATTGTGTTTTTATTAATATAATGCCTTTCCACCAAGTATTGACAGTGAACACCCTAAAAGTGAATTTAATAAAAATGCGTTATTTCACGATGATATTTAAGTTGTCGGAAAAGCTTCAGTTTGTATGACAGTGACATCTATTAATTTATAAAATAAAATTACAAATTTGTACTAATTCCATTTTCATTGTATATGATCAGCACTGGTTTCGATCGTGACGGGTATTAAAAGTGAACATTTTTTTATGTTGAAAATGGTAAATGGGTTAGTTGTAATCATTCGGGCTATTTATAATATCAAGCTTACTATAATTTTGTGGAGGATATGGCCTCCTAATGGAGATATTTTAACCGAAGCTTCTCTTCGAAGACTGCTTGTTACTCATTTGCTCAACATTCCTTTTTTTCGAAGCTAGATATAAATGATCGGGCAAAGAAAGAACAAGTTATAAGCTAATCGTTTTCGTTAAGCTTCACTATTTTAGGTCTGGAAGGGTGGGAGAGATGTTTTTGACATCAAAAACATCCAAGTCAACAGAAATTGATATATCGAATAAAAAATGCTGTTCGTATTGGGATTTGAACCCGTGAGAACCGACACGAAAGCCAACGACGTTGACCTCTGCGTTACGTACTCAATATAAAAATAAACATTTTTATTACTACAAATATATTTTTTTTAAATACCATCAGAAAAGCTGTATACAATATTTCTTCTGACATTAAATTTAGAAAATTAAAAATTTAATTATGGATAGTGAATCTAGAAATCATCAGCGTGCCTCATATACTCAAAAAAATGTTTCAAGAGATGCAAAATGTGTTGCAATTAATTAAGTCTATCAGATAAAAAAAACTTGCTAAATTGCAAAAAGATACTATTTGAATTTAGGCGGTTTGATTATTATGACCCGGGGTGATATTCTCGTAGGTGGTCTCATGGTAATTTAAAACTGTTTGTAAGAGAAGGCGTGTTCAAATTGTAGCATATGAATAAAAAAAATAAAGGATTCAACTAGACATGTATGGAGAATTAAATTAATTATGAGTACTTTCTGAATGTAAGTATATGTCTATTTGAATAATTGATTGCCCATAGCTTTATAATACAAGTATAACGTACTTATTGTCTATGATTATAAGAATACATTTGAATTAAGAAGACAGCGTTTTATTCTTGCATAAATATTTTTTATGAAATACCGTTTCGTTTTTCCTCGATGTCGATTACAATTTTGAAGGGAATAACTGTTGTTATTTTACCAGCAGTATGTAACGAAATAAGCTATTTTTGGATTGCCTAAATTTATGATATTTGTATAATACGTTGATAAGGTAAATACCACACAAAGCATTACACCAGTGGTTGCAAATATTTCAGGTATTCATAATTAATATTTAATAATTACCAGATCATTATCACGTTATATTACCTGCATTATTATACATACATTGAATCCTAAATATAAATAAATGTAGACTTTTTCATCATCGTTATTGCTAATTTATATTTCATATCCTTGATTCTTGTTCAAAATTTCAAAAGTTGATTGTTATGATTGCTTTGGCACTAGGGCTTATCAGTTATTATAAACCGACTTGCAACATTCGAAACACGGTTTTTTTCAATTTGGTAACCCGGTTACTAATGTTAGGAAGATTTTGATTTTTTATTACTTATTTAAAAATCTTAATATTTTGTCTTGAAACCGCCATGTTTATCATATCATAACGAGTTAAGTATATACATCAATAGTAAGTAGGAAAATAAATAAGGATTTGGTTAGAAAAAGAAATAAAATTGAAGTATTTTTTTGGGTCAATGAAATAAACGAAATATTTTTTTTTAACTTATTTCGATATTTTATTTTAAATATCATTTTTTGTATAATTTTCGAAAACCGGTTAAAACAGTGTTTTTGGAAATATTATAAATCGAAAACCAGATTTTTTAAAAGTCGGTTTTTGTATTAGCTCTACTTGAAACCCCCTCCCGCGGAAAATCATTAAAATTATAGGTGTTACCTAACCAATATAATACTAAAATAAAATTATGATTTTTACTGACTGTTTATAAATTTTGTTTCTGACAGTCAAGTTGGTTGTCAATGTTTATTTTTGAATGATTGAAGTACTGATTTGCTTTTGGAGTAGAATAGTATGGCTTATAAAGGCGGACAAATCAAAAATTACGCACTGACAAAAATAATTGACCAGTTTTTCCCATCGAAGACGCATCCGGCGGCTTTCACTCTTGTTCAAACACAATTAGGCGAGATCGCCAGCATTTTCCGATCTCCCAATTATCGTTGCGGTTTCTGCATTACCGACCGGCCAGTGAAATCGGTCCAACGGTGAAACTGCACCGGAGATCTGGCGCGGGAGCGAGAGGCCGCTATACACGACAGAGCCGATCGGAAAAAGAAAGAGAAATTTCCCCCGCTTCCTGAACGCTGGAAGTGCTCGCTCACCGACCGTCTCTTCGGCTGTTCAGCAGGTTGACAGCATGCACGCGACTCTTCTGAAAGTCAGTCGGGCCGAAGCCTTTGCAATTAGCGGTCGTGTAGTACGAAAGTGGAGTGAATACGTGCGCACGTGCCAGCTTATAAAAAAACGCATAAACCACGCGAGTGTCAAATAAAAATTTCAGTGTTTTTTTTATACAAAAAAAAACTAAATTAAAATTTAAAAAATATTTATCGCAAGTGCTCTGTGCGGTATCTTTCTTAGCAGGTGTAACTGAAATTTTTATTTAGTGGTTGAATTAATAAGTTAGTGTTTCCAGTTGTTTGGGGTGCCAGTTTTCACTAGCAGGAAGTGTTGTATATCTTGGAGGCTCTGTAGGCCATGGGGTTGCAGCCTTGCACATGCGCGTAAAAGGTGAGTGTCGATTATCGCAGTGAAACATGAGTCTCGATAACTGTTCATTTGATTGCATTATAAATAATTGCGCAAATAATAAATGTGTTCTATCATACAGAAACTTTAAATTAGATGTTAAGATAACTAAAAAAATACAACATTTGTCACTGTGTGATTATATAATCAATTATTAAATATGAATATTTTTAAAGCAATACTAAGTATGATAAGGTATGTTATTTTCAATGAACTCGTAAGAAAAATAAATGTTAAACTTTGCTTTATTTCTCTTAAAAAGGTATGCCCTCTCAACAATCCGTTACAAAATCAAAAATATGATAAATAAATTAATACATAATACATTAACTCGAATGCATAATCATTCAAATAAGTTGTACTTTTCTTCTATACCAATATTTTTTTATAAACCATTATTTAGTCAACAGTAAAATGTAATAAATTAACCGTTGTTTTATATTAATGTAAAGCAATTATTTAATTTTAAAGAGAATATGAAAAATAACAAGAAAAATATCTCTTAATCAGTGTTTTCATTCATTAAATAAAATTGTTTCTGTCGAAGCAAGTTAATATCTTAAAAATATTTTTCAATGGTATCGTAGATAAAATATAATAATAAAAATATACAATAATAAACATTAGAGCAAAATTGATTCAACGAATAAATTGTCATTTTTTTTAAATAGATTAATTAATACAGTTTATTTCTACCAAGTTGACAAGCTAGTAATAATCATTAACAAAAAAAAATCCGATATCTTTTTTACATACTAAATATAAGATATAAAATAATATATTAGCAGTGTTGATTTGAATAAAAATATTTTGCTTCAAAAGTAATGGTGTTCATTAATTAATTGAATTGGCATTTACTTGGTAGAACTCCATTATAACTCGGTGAAAAAATAACCATGTATTTTAGCTCTACAATTTTTTTCTCTATTTTAGCTCTACGAATGTGTACTTTACTATGCCACTATATCTAAATAAGTAAATGCACGTTTAGACATAGTTCTGACGAAGGCGTCAAGCCGAAATAGCTATCAAAATTGAAAAAAAAATGGTAGAGCTAAAATAGATTGTTATTTTTTCATCGTGTTAATGGTGTCAATTATTGCAGAAGAATAATAAACCAAATTCGAAATACTGAGATAGTGAATAAGTACAATAATGAATTTAAAAAAGTCCCAATTAAAAATAGTACAGTTAAGTTTATTTACTTTATCGTGATTGAATGCTGAGGCGATTGTTGAATAAAAAAGCTTAATGTTTGAATCTTAAAGATATGTTAATTAGCGCAATTCATTTGCCAACGCTTTAAGCTTCCGAGAAGCACAAGTACTGTTATTTTTTACTGTGCCTTCAAGGGTCCGTAATTGAATTCGTCTTCAATGCAAAGTTGTCGCGTAGGGTTACAAAAATACCGGACGAATATGTCAATACCGGTATTTTATTATTTTATATTAAATGAAAGTAGATTTGATTACTTCCGATTGGTTTCGCAATTTCGGACAAATTAAAGACATTCATTATTTCGATATTTAGTTTGTACTAAACACAGACATTGAAAAACTTATTTCTTTGAATATAAGACAACATAAAAAGAATAGTTTACCAACGAAGGAATCTATTAATCTTGATCAAATCTTTGAACAATTATATAAGTTCAACTGCAAGAATTTTCCTCTCAGATTAATTAATAATATATTATAAAATCTAATATAAAAAAAAACGGTATTTTATACAAATTAACAAGCAAAACATTAATCAGGAACGTAGTTCAGAGTCAACGTCGTTGACTTCTCACGGGTTCGAATCCTAGAGCGAACAGCATTTTTTTATATTGATTTTTGTTCTAAGCCACGAATGTTTGTGATGTTTAAAAATCCCTCCCACCCTTCCAATCCTAAAATAACGAGGCGTAGTAAGAGAAATTAGCTAACAACTAGTCCTGTACTAGCCTTATCATTTCTATCCCTACTCTAGGTTAACCGATAAAATCCCAGTATGTAAATTTTTATAAATTGATGTACAACTAACTT
Source organism: Himalopsyche anomala (assembly GCA_031772345.1). NCBI lineage: Eukaryota > Metazoa > Arthropoda > Insecta > Trichoptera > Rhyacophilidae > Himalopsyche > Himalopsyche anomala. The sequence continues at coordinate 4,550,778 of CM062832.1, read as the reverse complement.
ATAGATTTCTGACCAAAGGCATGAATGTGTGCAATGTCTTGAATTCCCTCTCATCCATTCTGACCAAAAAATAGGCGTAGTAAGAGTGAATATATACTAGTCCTGTCCTTGTCCTAGCCTTTTATCCCTATTATATTAGAAAAAAAGAGAGGTTGAGCTGCTGAGTAAAGTTTTGCTTAGAAACCTTTATAAAGTTGTCATATGTTCCACATTGGGGGCGAAGATAGTTTAACCTTCCAAGAACGAGCGTGACCATATGGTCACAGTAAACACCGTTGTCTATTGATCCCTTTTATACCTGAATATCGTTGCTTTCACTCATATTTGGTTAAGAAGGGTACAGACTTCAGTTAGTCATCAGCCGCGGGTACAGAAACGGCCACCAAAAGCACATGCGATTTTTTGAATTTCCGTTTTTTTAATGGACCTTTTGAAACTGCTATTTTTTATCAAAACATCAAATTATTTACATTTAAGTTTTGCTTATAAATTTGTATTGAAATTATGTTGATAAAGAGGTCAAATTGTAAATATGGTCACGCTCGTTCTTACTACTGTCCGTACACAATATTACACGGTAATAAAAGGATGAGCATGACCATATAGTCATGCGGGGTTTCTATACAACGACTTTGCGTTTTTTTTTTAAATTTTTGTTAGGAATAAAAGTTATCCGTGACTTCAATATGGCTTAAAAAATATTTTTTTATCGCAAAAACTCTAGTCTCTGGAAGGTTAAATAAAATGACATAGAAAAAAAATTGTAATACCGGGCTGTCGGTTTCGGTCATACCGGTAATGTAATCCCTAGTGTCACCGTAATATGTATTTATATGATTATGATTTTCGGTTAGCATTCGTGAGATTATTTATTTGAGTGACACACATTATCGTGACATAATTGGAAATAAAGCTAGAGTTTTACTTGTCAGTTAGAAATGCTCAATCAGCGATCACGTAAAACCGGTAATGCTTCGATTTCTATACACTTATATGACAAAAAACGCATTTTGTTGTCTAATCAACCTGTTTTGTATTTAATTTGCTGCTTGCGGTTCGGTTTTGTGTCACCTAAGAAGTTTGACAGTATTTAAATCGCTGAATAAATATTAATTTAGTATCACCTTCATATAGTTTTATTTACAGTAACGTGCGACGAATAAGTCATGTGTCTATTTTATATTATTTACTGTATAGGTGTATCGAGAATCTTGTCATCCGTCCCGCTCAAGCAAACAAAAACATATTCGACAGTTTTTTCGTCTACTCAATTGGCCCCATTAGAGGCAAAATGAGCCAAGTTTGATGCGTTGTAGTATTCTACACATCTTAAAGTATCATACAAGTAAAGTACCCTCAAATACACATTGCAATAGTGTTATCTTCGTAAAATATAAATATGCAATCCACCAAAGCGCAAATTAAAGACGTGATAGTACTTAAAAGTCATAGAAAAAGTTTTAACCATTTTACTAGTTGGCTCACTTCACCTCTAATGGGCCCAATTTAAGTATACAAACTGACAGCAAAGGTATTTTTTTTAACCATGTCTGCTCCCAATGTGGAGCATATGGACTCCTAATGGAGTTTATCTCAACAGAAGTGTTTCTACGAGAACTGCTTATTTCTCAGTTGCTCAACCTCTCTTTTTCCAAAGAGAGTAGGAATAGAAGGATAGAGCTAAGACAGGACTAGTGGTTAGCTAATCGCTCTCGATACGCCCCGTTCATGGGATAGGATGGGTGCGAGGTGGGAATTCAAGACATCACATACATCCATGCCTTCGAACAGAAATTCATAAATCGATTGAAAAATCAATTTATAAAACTGTCCGTACTGGGATTCGAGCCCGTGACCTCCGTAGCCGAAGCCAACGACGCTGACCACTCGACCACACAGGCGGCAAACGTAATAATTTTATTATATTAAATTATCATTTACTTAGCTATAAAATAACTCTGTTATAAAAAAGGATGGAAATTTAAATTTATTTAGTTAGAAATGTCAACTTGTGTTAATATATTTATTTCAGAATAACGCATTTCTCAGTACTATGATAAAACGAACTCTTTTGCTTATTATATTTAACTGGACTTAATCCCGGCTTCGCGGTAAATTAAAATATTATTATTCAATTTTCTTTACTGCATAACTAATGAACGAAGCACGTTAATAAAAACTGAAATCGATCCGGATTTTTAAAGTAAAATAAACTGTTAACTTATAGATATAAGAATCTTTTCTTTAATAGTTAAAATGACTTAACGATAAAGATAATATAACACCTAGCTAATTTTGTGATATGTGTCCATTAGAGGTGAAGTGAGCCAAGTGGTGTTTTAGAAAAAAAGAAGTTAGATGCGTTCTAATATTCTACACGTCTTAAAGTATCGTAAAAGTGAAGTAACCTCAGTCAATACACATTGCAATAGTGTTATCTCCGTAAAATAAAAATATTCGATCCACCAAAATAATAAATGAAGACGCGATTGCACTAACAAGTCCAAGAAAAAGTTTGACCATTTTTATAGTTGGCTCACTTCACCCCTCTAGAGAACACATAAAGTTTAATCTATTGAATTATTTCACACATGAAGTAAGCTTCGTATAATGTAATAGAATAACATTAATACTACAAAAATACCCATCAACAATTTTTGTGTTCATAACATTTATAAGCACATTTTAAAAATCCTTCAATAAAGCTGTCCTAATTCATTCCAAATCGAAATTAATATTTTTTATTATTTATTTTACAAAGTTTTGTTGGTATTGAAATAACAAACGTATATTATTAATTGATTGCTAAAATAATCGATCAAAATGTTACGTATAGGTTAGTATATCATCAATCTCTAACTAAATTTTTTCGAGTAAAAAAGTTATAAAAAGTATAGAAAAACTATTTGTTTCAGAATAATTAGCAAGTACACTGAAAACATCAGAAAATTCTGATAGAGTGACTGTTTCATAGTATTTTTATAACATGTTTTACGTAACTGCAATTTAATTTCCTTGCTGCCCGGGCTATCTTTTAAAAGATTACGGACGCTACTGCTAATTTTGAAACATTTTAATGCGCTTGTTAGTGCATGCATTAAAAAAATAAATATTTAACGCCATGCATACAACCATAAATAACATGTCATTTAATACGCAATAACGTTTTAATCAATTGATAATAGTATTAAATATGATATTTGACCTTTTTAAATAAGCGGATGCAATATGCAATAAGCTATTGAATAATTTATAAATATTGTTGGTTTTTGTTGATCTTCACTTTTATCGTATTTTAGAGTGAATAAAATCGTGATAATTACGAGGAATGTTTGAAAGCAAAACGTTCAATCGCATTTTGTAAAAGTAAACATTAATTGTAATGGGGAAAATATATTTTTTATCGTCTATTGACAATCCATCAGCGTATTCAATATTTGGATTTTAAGCAATAAAATATGACAAACAACCATGCCATGTAGTCAGAATTCATTAAAAAAGTAGGGTCTTAAAAACCAATTAAAAAAATATTTTTTAAATTGTATTATCGGTTGCGTGGGTGAGTCGTCGGAGTCGAAGGTCACGGGTTCGAGTCCCAGTACGAACAGTTTTTATAAATTTATTTTTATAAATTGGATTTATATTCACTGGCATAGATGTGTGTGATGATTCTATCCTTCAATCGCTACTCTCTTTGAAAAAAGAGAGGTTGAGCAAATAAGTAACAATCAGTTCTCGTAAAAACACTCCAGTTGAGATAAACTCTATTAAAAGTTCATGGTTAAAAAAACATAAATACAAGCTTTAGACACATATGTATTAAGGCGGAGGCGTTTTAACTAGGGCTTATACAAAAACCGACTTTTGAAAAAACCTGTTGTCGAATGTCAATATTGTTCAAAATCCGGTTTTCGAATTTTTACAAAAAGTGGATAATTCAATTAAAATAGCGAGTAAAAGTTCAATTTTTTTTATGTTGTTTATTCATATACATACTAATGCACAACAAGAAATTATTTGGTGTTACTCTTCAGAAAATATGATATCGTAAATACCCTTTCGCTGGGTAATGGTGTGGGGCATATGGTCTTTAAACCATCAAATAAAAGATCCAAATTTTCTATTATTTTGTTTAAAGGCTCGTTTATGGAAAATTCGGCACAAACAGTTACGAAGTTGAAAAACCGGTTTTCGAATGTCACAAATTTTGCAAAAAAAAACGGTTTTAAAAACCGGTTTTTGAAAACCAACAAGCCCTAGTTTTAACCCACCAGAACTAATCATATATGCCCTTATTTCATGCCTTTAACTAGACATCATCAGCAATATTGTTATACCGTTTTAATATAGGTTTTATAATGCCGCGTTATAAATTCACACGTAGCTAATATTCCACTAAAATATGTGAATATTTCTGTAAATGGATGGTAGAGTACCGTAAACATGCGGTGGCTCCAGTCTGGCGCTTCCTCTTCTGTTTCGCATTCACGTTTTCTTTCCTGGAGCCAGTTCCATGATCTTGACCCTCATCCAATGGTACGAGAAATGCGTTTTATTTAAAAAGTTAACTCGCATTATTTAATTACAACGATTAACGACTCTCCTGTTTTGTAAAGTGGTAATAAATAATAATAAAAAAGTCAACTTCTGTGTTCTAGTGTTAAAATCTTTAACCCAGTTATTAGCTAAATTTGCGTTAAAAAACTTACAAGGTAAGCTATAAGTATAATAGATTTTTGAATTTAACCATTTTCGACTATACGTATGAGCGTTCGTAATGTATCTTTTCCTCGAGTTGATATGTAGTGGTATTTAACCCTTTGGTTACGGAGCAGCGATAAATCGCTACTCTTTTTTCTTGTGAAAAAAACGGCGCGGCGATATATCGCTGTTGATTTTACCTCTAATTAAATGTATCGTACATTTGCCTACGGGCAGATACCGATCCCATTATTTTTTCAATATGCATGAAAATGCTTTTATCTAAGATATTATATTTTTTTTTATTATTATTTGGTCGTTTATTTCTATATTTATGTTATTATAAAAAATGAAAATATTCGTTTTTTTTCGGATTTATAAATACGTATTTTATTTTTATATATTTACCATCATCGAAATATTATTGCTATTATAATATTTTGGGGTCTTTTGAGTAACACAAAAGCTGTATTTTATTTACGTCAAAAATGTCGATTTACAAAAGGCCGAGGATTTATGGGATGCAGCTGCACTTATCACTCAAGAGTAAGGTGACCAGCTTAGACCAGTTTAGACAGAATATAATTCCCACTCGGAAATGATATCCTAAATTTCGTAAACTAAGTATGATAACCAAAACATAAGTGTTAGATCATATGTATGTATGTATGGACATGGAAATGGTTATTTTTCGTTTATTCTATTATTATTATTTTTTTTCCAGATAAAACAAAAAAATGTTTTTTTTTATATTTTCACACGCCATGATATCCCATATTTCATAAAATAAACACAATAAACGTCTTCTCATATTGGATAAGTTTGAATTTTATCATCAAAATTGAAATTTATCGAAAAAAACGCAAAATATTGAATAAGTTTACTAAAGTACTTAAGTAATTTCAATTTCATTTTTTCCTACGGCCCGAAGTCATCATATTTTATTAATACGGCCCGCAAGAGAAAATAGGCTGTCTGATTTAGTGCCTATATGGGTGATTTTTCGTAATTTTTTCATGTTTCTCGATTATTCTCTACTAAAAATGTAATTATGTTTATTTGATTGATTGTTATCAAAAAAAGTGTAATGTAAACCGTGCTATACAAAAAATGTGACAATAAATCATTCGTGATGTCATGTTTAATATATGTGATAATTTAATAAAACGTCATTATAATGGTAACACCAGACATGGCACTTGTTGTGAAATCAGAATTATGTTTGGGAAAATTGGGACTTTACTTTGGGAAAAAAAACGTAGGAAATATACAGAAGAAGTTTGAAAAAGGTGAAACACATGTCATAAATAGATACACATCGCTGGAATAGCAATGTTATCGGATATAATTTGGTATAAGAAATAAATTATTTCCATCAATAATATTAGTTACGTTGGTGATTTTGTAACATGCAACTTGTCATATTGACTGGCCATATTTTTTGTATTTAAACTAATATTTTACTTAAAATAATAACATTTTTTGAAATCATGTCTTCTTCCAATGCGGGGCATATGTACTCCAAAATTTAACACACATCTATACATTTAGAAAGAAATTTATACGTATATATATATTTATAAAAAACATTTCGTACTGGGATTCTATCGCTTGACCTCCGTAACCGAAGCCAACGACGTTGACCACTCAATAAATACGTAATATTAAAAAGAATTTATTATGATATTTTAATGTAAACAGTCTAATCTGTATGTTGAGAATTAGCAACAAATAATTGATTTACAATTGAAAATTGGTCAATTAAATAAAACTTCTATTGAGTAAATATACAAATAAAATGCTGAATTATCGCCTATTGATGTATTTTATAAAAATATAGTATTTATTGATCAATTAGTCGATATAAGATTTAAATAGCTCTAAGATCATTACGAAGTGTATCAAACATATCATTGGCGGATCCAAGGGGGGGGCTATGGGGGCCATGGCCCCCCCTGAGAAGATTTTTTTTACCATTTTTCTGTTTTATCAAAACTTTATTGTGAAATGGGCTCTTTAATTGTTTAGTTTACTATGTTTTATAGAATACATACTTAATTATGTATTGTCTATTGTTATGTAGATATATTATTTTAAAATCATCTATTTTTTAATGTATTATTTATGTATCATGTTTATTTTCAACTTGAATGGCCCCCTCCTGGGACAATTTCTGGATCCGCCAATGAAACATATTGGCAGTGTTCGGAAATGACAACTTCAAGAACCGGAACGGACTAAAATTGATTTATTTAATATCTGTATTTTTTATCCATGTCCGCTCCCAATGTGGAGCATATGACGTCCTATTGAAGGTATCTCAACAGAAGTTTTTTCTACGAAAACTGTTTGTTATCCAGTCGCTCAACCTCACTTTTTTTCAAAGTGAGTAGTAGGGAAAGAAGGATATGGCTAGAACAAGACTAGTGGTTAACTAATCGCTATTGCTTCACCCAGTTATTGAAGGATCAGAAGAATGGCAAGAGAGGAAATAATGTGAACTGACATCACAAACATCCAGTCTTCGATCACAACGAATCGAACCCAGACCTGCGTGATCGGTAGAGCTAGCTTTAACCAACTAGGCCACAGCAGGTACTGAGTAGTTAGTATAACAATAAGAGTCTGAGCGACTTTTTTGACACTTTTTTTTATGTCCACAAAAAACAAAAAATAAAGTTCGTAAGCATCAACGGAATTTAATTATTAGGAACTTTAGAACTTTTATAAATAATGTAATGTAAAATAAGGTCCGTGATGTATATTTAATAATCGTAGATCAAAATATTTCATAATGTGAAATTATGTATTGTGCACATAGTGATGGACAGGGTGTTTATTTGTTGACCGCCTATTCTGGCTGCAAGCCTTTGAAATCAGCTGTCGGGTCAACGCATTAGCGGTGATCGTATAATGATACCAAAGCACGACTTCAGACTCTAAGCTGCCTTTGATACCCACTGAGGTGTAATCTGAGAAATTTAAAAGATCGCACTGTTGCGGAAGCACTTGGTCCTTATTACTTGTGCGAGTTACTTGCCAGTTTATTATTCATTAGAAGTTTTGTGAGAATTTTTATAATCTTCCATTATCAGTCATTCAAAAATAAGTTCAGGACGCTCTCACTTTTGTAATCAATTGAGTAATATATGTTACTATATCGCACCTTATCACTTATCCATTGCCCCCTTTGGTCTAATTCCATGTTTTTTAACCCTTTTACATCCGAGGACCACAAAAAATCAAAAAGTGTTCTGTGGATCACTTTGAATAATTGACTTTTTATTCTAAAAAAAAAATTTTGCAACACAGTATGCTGATATAACAATATTTAAGTATATTAACTCTCGCGGCTCGGAGACTAGAAAAATACTTCTCATCCGATGGGGGTCGTTTAGGGACCCCAGTGGTTTCCTCATTATCGGCCTTATTCTTATGAATTTCAAAAAAATAGTCTAAGGGCTTTAAAATATCTCTTTGTATCATTCCTCATACATTTTTTTATATAAAAATCCGTGGTTTTTTACTAAATAATCATATTTTAAATTGCGCGTAAAAAATACGTCATTATGTATTACAACAGTACAAATATGTATTTGCAACTGACGAGTTTAGCCCAGCTATCTTACGAACGATCGCTTATCGTGTTATCGAGTATTTATATAAACTACAAAAGGTCCAAAAAACTATGATATAAGAAAACCTTAATTATAAACATTGTATCACCCATATTAAAATAGATATTTAAGAAAATGTGGGTATTGGGGTCGCATTTCTGGAGCTTAGAACCAGAAAAGTTAAGACAGCCAGTAAATAAAAAATAATTTTAAAAAAATCAGGCTTCGCGGACCACCGGTTAAGAAACTATGGTCCAGTTGGCAAAAGCGTGGCTTTACCGATCACCTGAGGTTGGATTCAAGTAATAATATGTTCATATTATTTTTTTAATTTAAATTTGAGACTATAAATATATTATGTTTAAAAGTGTCCGATTGAAATACCATAAAAGTGTGTATATCTAAATTCAATTCTCAATCAGATTGAAATTGTCAGACACCATCTCTTGATTTTATGTTTTATGTATATATTACAAAGATATAGATGATAAACTTCAATAAACCAGTGATTTTTTTCTGAGTTTGAAGACTAAAAAAATGCTTACTCACTCTGTCAAAGAGACGCAAAAAATGTGTTACTTTAAGCTTCAACAATAATACTTGGCAAAATGTGCTAACTGGTAATGATCAGAGGTATTGAAAATTTAATGGCGTTCCGAGCTTTATGAATGTGTTTGATTAGGCGTCCATTAGAAACCTTAATCTTCCAATCAGATATATATTCCTTACAATAAACCACTCGCAACCTCGATTGCCAAAATTAAAATCTCTTTGCCCCGAACTGGCATTTCTTAATGCTACGTTGCCATACAATAGAAAGTTTTTAAGAAAGGTTTGGTCTGTTGATATTATCCCCACTATAATGTCAAAGTGTTGCAATGTATTATAAGACAGTGATTACAAATAAAATTTACGTAAGGTAATGATATATATATATATGAGACAAATTCGTCATCTGTATGCAAACTTGGTTATGAGGTAAAAAGTGTGCACGAGAGCCATTTTAAAATTTTACGTTTATGAATATGAATAAAGTTTAATTATATTTATTTAAAATGTGGCAATTTATCAAAAATATTGAACCCGTTATTGTATGCATTTAAACCAGCGTTGTCCAACAGAAATCGTTTGATGGGCCAAATAAAATATTACAGGTATATGGTGGGCCGCATAGAAAAAAACAAACAAACGTATTAAAAACAATTTATTAATTAATAATTACCATGCATCATGATACCTTTTTTATTTTAAAAGCAGCCAAACAATTATCAGAACGTTTTATTTACTTAATTAATATAACACTTCTTTTATACTTTTTGATATTTTTTATATCGACTAGTAATTTATTCGATGCACATCGCAGTTGATTGGTCAAATTTTCATCGGCCAGCCTGTTACGACATTTCCTTTTTACTATTTTCAACAAATAACAAAATGCAAAATATATTTGTAGAATGTTATAAACTCTAATAGGGCCGCAGAAAATCTTCAACTGGGCCGCATGCCGCCCATCAAATATAATAATGAAACGTTGTTTATGTTTTTCAAGAATAACTTCGTTACATAATACTGCAATGATAGAATATTTTTTTGGCGAACTATAAAATCTTTGTGTGTATGCCTACTTAATACATTGACTAAAAATTCTCAACGTCAAATATCATCTGGCTGATTGATTCTTTGCAAATTGCTGATAATTATTTCTCGTGAAAAAATCTGTCAATAACATTTTTTGCAATCGCTTACAAACTCATCATATAATTTGAGATACATATGAAATTTAGTTCAATATACATATTCTATGAGAGTTATGGAATTGGATTTTAATTGAAACATGACATCGACGAGTAGGCGATGATTGCTACATTTGATGCATTAATTTGAATAGAAAATGCAATGTTCCACGATGCCAGTGTTGAGAAAATATGTCTAATCGACGCTAAATTAAGTTTCCATACGCCGTTTTCGGAGTTGTATAAATATTATCATCCGCTGCACATCCTTATCAGACATCTAAAATCGTTTATTTTTGATTTCCAAACACCTGCACACAACATCGATTCAATGCATCTTTGGTATCACAGCCACAGATTGAAAGTATTTATTCCATATACTACATCACTTCAGCATACGTTACAAAAAAGTGACTTTAGATTTTTCTACATAAGCCAAATGTAATTAGGTAAAAAATATCAACGTATTTGGTTTTATATTTTTTTTTATAAAATTATTATATAGTACATATATCATTAGAATGCTAGAGCAAATAACAAGATGTGTTGTGTATCTCTTCTAGGGCAGTATATATAGCTGAGTATATGCAAATTTATTCATAGTTCTGACGATGGCGCACGCCGAAATAGCTACAAACTGATTTTATAAAAAATATATATAAAAAAAACAAAACTTTAGAACTAAATATGTTGATACTTTTACCTAATTACAATGGAGTTCTACCAAGTAAATGCCAATTGAATCAATAAGCAAAATTATTGAGACGAAATTTTTATCATATTTAGACAGACTACAAACCATCAAGATTTTTTCTCTGCAATATATTAAATATATCATCCGCTGTGTTAATATATTATTATAAAGAAATTATTTGGTATTTGTGCATCAAATAACGAAAAGCTTTTTTATGGTTATTAGAGTGAAAGAAACTGCGTTATAGCAAGCACGTCTTTGAGTGGTCAGTGACGTCAAACACTAACTAGGTCGAACGAGAATGCTGTGAGTTTTCAGCTATTATAACGCCATCCATATATATATATGGATGGATACAGTCCTAAATAGCAGCAATAACAGTACGAACAGCATTTTTCGATCGATTTATCGATTTCTGTTCGAAGGCATGGGTGTTTGTGATGCCTTAATTTCCCTCCCAACCTACCCATACTTTAAATACTGGGCATAGCGAGAACAATTAGTTAACCACTAGTTCATGTCTTAGCTTCTATACGTACTACTCTCTTTGAAATAGAAAGGTTAAGCGACTGAGTTACAAACAGTTCTCGTAGGAAAAATCTGTTGACATACCTCCATTAAGAGATCATATGATCCACATTGGGAGCTGACATGGATAAAAAAACAATGAATATAATTTCATGGAGAAAAACACAGAAAAGAGATATACTGATTTTGTGCAATCACGTTCAAACGTGGTCAGTGACGTCAACCGTAAGTTAGGTCACATGCAAATTTTTACTGTTAATATACGACTATTGTCGATAAAATCAATTCATAAACGAGACGACTTTTCAACTTCAGGCAAGAGTATTACAGTTGCTTTTTATTATAGGTAAATCAATCAATTGTCTATTGTTACTAACGGTATCTATTGAAAAAGATTTAAAAGATTATTTAATAATATAATCTTGCGTATCACGGTTGCGTTCTTTATGATTTATAACACTCTTTGAGCTTCCGTGGCGTGGTTGTGAGACATTCACGTAACCGGTTTCGAGACAAATAAGGCTGGATCGAATTAAAAGTAATGAATTTTTCAATTTGGTATAAGCATTGCAGATAATTATTGGACCTACAACTAGGGTTGCCAACTCTTTCTGTGACGATTGATGATGGCAGTACTTTAGTTCTACAAATATTATATTATATATATATGTAGTTGATAGCTATTTCAGCGTATGCTTTCATCAAAACTATAAGGTATATTTTGAAATAGCTATCAACTATATATAATATAATATTTGTACTATATATAATATAATAGAAGTACTTTTCTTATTTTTTCTCCTTATTAAAATAAAACTTAATGGACAATTCACATAATTTGTTGTTGAAATGTTCACTTCTTTAGGCAATGTCGAAAAGCCGAAAAGTCTATGATAATATCTTATTTTATCGAAACGAATGGTCACCACACGGTTCCTCCAAGATTCTCTATCCCCTGCGCAGTCTCTTTACTTCATCCCAGGTCATCCTAGCGACCCGCGGCTTCGCCGAGTAAATCCTATGGATGGTCTCAGAGGCTTTCCATGAAGAGACAAGCAAGGAAATCTCTTGGAGCATATGCAGTACATGTCTTAGCCAGGTTCACCATTGAAGTTCATTTTCTGAAGACCTTGGACGGTTTAGACTTGATAATATCTAACACGAAACGACCCTGACTGATTTTAGTTTGTATGCATATTGAATATTAAGTAAGCACAGCCTGATAGTTATAAATAAAATGTATGCGTTGCTAATTGAATCTAAATGAGGGCTCGTGTAATTTTAATGTCCCCGTTTCCGCAATGCAGCAATGTAAGGGTTAAATACATAAAATATGCGTAAAGGCTGATTTATACGGCCTGAAGTCTTTTGAAAGCGAGTTCCGCCGAAGAATTTCTTGCCCAAGGGAATCTTCCTGTCATTGCTATCTTTTGCGACCAACAATTTCCGTTAAATCCTGTAAGACTGCCTAACACGTGGCAGCCGGCAGTATTTATATATACATCATTAAATTTTATTATTACACAGTAATTAAAATTAACTCGTTATATTTTATAGATATAGATTAAAAGACTTTAAAAGTGTTTTATAGTTGAGGTATTTATGGCCGTAAATAACGGCCACTAATTTAACGGTTAATATTGATCGAATCTCCACCATTAACCTGGTGTAATAGTCTCGTTTGCAGATTTTTTCCTGCTTAGACATATGTATATAAAATTCACACATTTTTACGGTACATAATATCAATCATCCAGTTCAGTTATCAGACAGTTCCAAATAACCTGTTTTGCTAGAATTTTAAAAGCAATATTTAAACGGTAACCATAAATCAAGCACTATTCATTCATTTGTGCCCGAGATTTATGAATTTAATCAACGGGTATTTATAGATTAGGTTTTTAGTCGGGTTTAATAATTGAACATTATGAAATATTTGTTAAATGGCACAGACAATACTTACATTTTTTTTTGTAATTTTTTAATCATTATTTAACTGTAACTGATTGAACACATAGCTGTAAACTATAATTTAGATTTTTTTGGAGTCGTATAGCTTATAAACTTAACGTTCGATATGCAAGTACGTATATGAAATACTTAAAAAAAAAAATAATAATATTGAATGTATGAATAATTGATCATTAAAAAAATATTTATTAGCAACAACTATGTATTTATTTAATTTATTTTTATTGTACATAAACATTGCAAGAGATTGTCAAATTATAAATTTAAAACATTTGTAATGAAGAAAAAACAAAATACAATTCAATATTAAAAAGAACTAGTTTTTTTTAAAATTTTAATTTGGGAAGGAAGTCAACTGAGTAAGCTGCGACAAATCTACCTTAATACATAAAAAAAATAGCATTCGTTGGAACTCACACACGTCCACGTGGAATATGAGGACATCAGAAACAATATTGTTAAAAAAAGGGTAGTATCCCCATTGGCAGATTGGTTTTACACCTTGAGAAAACAAACAATTCATGTTCACGATTTTTCAAAAAATAATCAGGAACATTTAGTTTCACATTCTCAAGAATGGTGAAATTCTTATTTTGGCCTCGTATAAGTCGAAAGAAATATATGGCCAAGTACATTTCTCTTCGAACGTTCAAACTATTAAAGTCGATCTACAAACTGTAAGCAGTAAGAAATAACCTCAACTCACATTAAAGGGAGGAAGTATGATAGAAACATAAACTAAAATCTCAAATATGTACAATCAATTTTTGGGCTGTGTTGGCGATTTTAGAACTATGTCAAATATTATATTTATTTCACCATTCATCTACTTCATAAACTACAATGTGTTAAAAAAGTATAATTGTAATTCGAAGCGATATCTTTTGTAGTGTTGATAAAGAATATCGATAAATTACATACTCCTCACAATGAATCTTTTCCTAATATATCATACCTACTTCAATATTATAAATAAGAATAAATAAAGTATCCTGAATTTTTATTTTTTCGAACTGCTCACCATTCTTCTTTTTCCTACTCGATGCGAATATATGTATATCCAATAATATTGATTGCGGTAGTTATTCGATTGAAGGGAGTGTCTCAGAAGTAGTTGTCTAAATATTGGTTGATTCACTGAATCGCGAGTTAAAATGATCTTACTCCCCACTTCAGTTGTCGTAAGCGCAACACTTTAAATATACACTCGAAATTATAATGATTTTCATTTATTATAATTAACAGATTATTAAAAAAAAAATGCATCGCTACGGCCGTGCGGTGCGTTAGTTTCGGAGCGTGGCGCCGGGTTATTTAATATACAAGTACAATAAAATGTTCTGAATTATTTTAGATTTTATTATTTAATAAATAAAAATATTTTAAAATTAATCACTCGGGGCTGAACCAACAACCGACAGCCCGAAAAACCATTAATTTTTCCTGGACGAAAACCGAAGCAAAACCGGTACATTTTTAATACTTGAATCGAAATAAATTAGAGTTCGATGATATAGTACAAACGACCAAAGTAATGATTATTCAGTTTAACTGTCTATCACCGCATAATTTACCTGAGGATTTGATGAGAATTCTATGCTATATTTCAATATTAACGATACAATAGAGCATATGTATGAACAGTTCAAGCTGAAAGAATTTTTCATGGAAGCCTACATTCCATTTATGAATTGGATTAAGATTATACTTTTGCCAGGGAGCTCTAGACTTTTTTTTACAACGAATAAACTAATTAAAATATAGACAAGGTTTAATGAAAATAATGATGACTTTTCAAACTGTTATTTAAAATTTATTAATTTATCGTAAACAAATTAAGCATATGGACTATAAAACAACACATGGATCTATTTAAAAATTAGTCATACTTAAAATATTCAAAATAAGTAAATAAAGTCAAGTATGTTTTAATCGCTATAAGGATCGTTAACTTCTAAGAAAACGCTAACCTAATAAATAAATTTATATTCATATAGAGAACTAACGTCTTTCTGAAGCGGACGGGTGTCAATCAATCTTCAAAACGCTACAATCATCCGGTCTTGAATGTGTTATCTAAAGATAAGATCTTCAGATTGGATACAAGATGCGCTGCACTGTGGTAGTGCTGCTAAACATATGGCGCGTACCAAAATAAAGTATATTTGCAGATACGAATACATAGCTTTATTCCATATTTATTGGAAAACTTAATAAAAAATCAATAGTCTTTCAATGCGGCATTATATGAAAGGTACACGTTACTTTATTTTTAGATAAAAAAAAAACATAATAACCAGCACAACTATGTTTCAATATTCTAGTAAATAAGTTATTTTTTAATGGATAGCCAATATTCACTTTTAGGGTGTTCACTGTCAATACTTGGTGGAAAGGCATTATATTAGTAAAAACACAATATTCCTTTGTACTTCATTCCACTTTATTTAATATGTCAGGACCGGTTTCGCTCATTACGAGCATCGTCAACTGATAAGAAATATAATTTAACAATGCTATTTATACAAAAATGAACAGTTATAAACAACAATTGGCATTGAAAAGAAAATACCAATTACATTAAAAGTGATTCTAAAATAGCACAAGATTAAAATGTTTAACACATTTAACATATAATTAAAAAGTCATCTCAGATTAATAAATTTAGAATGGGGATTGAAAGTAATTACAAACATAATTAAAATTTGGGAATTCTTTGACAAAGTGATACAATGAAAATATTAATGTCATTATTACAAAAATAATCCTTAAGTTAAGTCAAGCGTTGAAGTCACCATCTTGGCTGGTGGAGGAGGGACGTGGATCGATCGGAGTGGAAGAGATTGATTGAGGCGGTCAAGGTTCACACCGGACTGTAGTACTAAGAAAAAGACTAAGAAGAGAAAACGAACATGTGAAAACTACATTTAAATTGTAAGTTTATTGTGATGAATACCTGATAAAATTACTAATGTGAGACAGAAATTTAAAAAAATATTCATAAATCATTTTAATATTTTCTAACCACATAATTGTTGTACAAAACATTGTAGAAAGTAATAATCATTTTCACACATATGAATAAAAACAACAATAATAAGATTATATGGTGATACAAAAGATTTTCTATTAAATCTACACTAGAAAATCCAATTCCAAAACCTTTTTTTGATTTCAGGATTCACAATTATTTTGTCATCTGGGCTTTCAAAATTTCGAAATTGATCACTGGCGAAAAAGAGAGGAACTGAGAGATTACAAAATAATTTTCAACTCGAAGACTTTTTTATCTCCTTCATCTGAAAATGTTTAAAATTTACTTTCCACAGTTGTTAAAAAAAGTGACACTATTTTTAGCTCTACTTATGGATTTTTACGTGCTGTGGTAAATCCCGGAATCTCGAGATTACTTGATCGCAAAATTATTCAAAATCCCGGGATTAGATACCCTAGTCTAGACCTCACAATTCGGTAGCGCAAATATACATATTTAAAATATTTAAGAATAGCTGTCATCAGAAAATAAGTACTGCAAGAAAAAATGTAAATTTGTATAATTTATAGAACAACATTTAATATATTATATATAGTATTGCGTACATACTGAATGCAGATAGTGATATAAATTTTAATTAATCGATAACATATTAAATACTCATAACAAAATCAGGACTGGTTTCATTCAACGAATGAGTATTTTAAACCAGTCAAATCTACATATGTTGAGCTTACTTTCTAGTAAAGCAAAACCAGTTCTTTAATTTACTATAATGAATTTAATGCCTAAAAAAATAGTTCATCTAATAAATTTAGGACCAAGCTTAATCACATCATCGTTGTGATGTATATAATCAATATCATTTAATCATTTGGCAACAATTTGACTGGGTCAATTATAACAATTAAATTATAATCTTGAACGTCCAGTAGTAATTGGGGGAGTTGTGCTACTGATACATGTTTCAAGCCATTAGTTTAAACTCAAATTGTATTAAAAAAACAAGTCTTAATAGGCATAAAATAACAATCGAATTCTATAGCGAACATCAATTTACTCCAAAACGTTTCTCGAGAAAAAATGCTCCAAATAATAATACATGAGATACGGTTGAAAAAAAAATAGTTGAAACATCACTGTAAGTAGAGCTTTCTCTCTCGATCGTCTGGTTTCGAGGCGATATCGAAAGATAACAATACTGAGATATTTAAATGCGCAATAAAAACGGCCGAGTTGCCTACTAACTTGCTACCGTTGTACTTTCCACGAACATTTGACGGCGTAGTAAAAATCCCGCACCAACTAATGACTAAAACGTTATTATTTTTGGCGCTTAGAAATTTAAAATGTCTTTAACCCGTAACATGCCATCCTAAAAAATCACGTTTCCTACCATGATGCCATCTCAGATTCACTGTTTATTGACAGTATTTAAACCTAAGTTAGAAGCTAAAAAATAATTTAAAAAATGTATATATGCTAGAATACCTAAAATGATAAATACTTATTGACAATATTAAGAGAAATATTGAATGATTTAATGGCTCAACTATTTACAATTGCATCATGGGCATGGAGGTGTTACGTGTCGAATTAGATAACCAAAGTTTTGATTTCAGTTGATTCGTTCCAGAAGGCTAAAGTTCTAACAATGGCAATTTTATATCTAAGAGATGGGTGCCTGTTATTTTCTCTTGTTTCCGAGTGACTGAATAAAAATGCTACCTATAGTGGATTGAATGTCAAAAATCTGGCATATTGGTAGTGTACTGTAATGTCAAATGTTAAAAAATGTATAATTATATTAATTGCATAACTATAAACTCAACTATTTTTTAATCCATTTCCGCTCCCAATGTGGAGCATATGGTCTCCTAATGGAGGTATCTCAACAGAAGTTTTTTCTACAAGAACTGTTTGTTACTCAGTCGCTCAAACTCACTTTGTTCAAAGTGAGTAGTAGGGAAAGAAGGATAAAGCTAGAACAGGACTAGTGGTTGGCTAATCGTTACTGCTACACCCAGTTATTAAAAGATCAGAAGGATGGCAGAAGAGGAAATGATGTGAATTGACATCACAAACACCCAGTCTTCGATCACAACTTTGAATTGAATAATTTTCAAATTCACTGTGATCTGACCGGGAATCGAACCCAGACCTGCGTGATTTTTAGTTACTATTCTAAGCTACTCAATTAAATACGATGCAAATTAATACTGATCAGTCGGAAAAGTTCGCGATAATAGCAACCTGCCTTAATCATTATATACATAGAATTAAACAAATTGAAAAAGTGTGTTAACACCTTAAAAATAGCCATATCAAAGAATTGAAACTGAAACTCCAAACCTCAAGACGTTAGCCATCCACTATTCAAATCAGTGATGCTTTGTTATTACGTTGAAAAAGATTGTGCACTAATTTTCTCATATCGTAAACAGTTTTTATGCTCCAAATGATTATGGGAACTTCGTATCTAACCCCGATACTCAAAACTCGTTTGTTTTGATAGTATCACTTTCGGATGTATTGAACAGTGTGATAAAAATTAACGTCAATTCGCTTTTCGCTATATCGATTTCACTACTTCCGTAAAAAAAGTGTGACAGGAAGGTTTTAAAACCGAAAAATGTGTCCCATGTGATGTGAAACATCCCGACTTTCCGGAATCTTCTTTTACTTGTCAAGTAACAACTATCTACAGTCACCGATTTTCGTTTTAATGATTTCTTTATTATACTAAGTGCACTCTTGTTTAAATTTTTTAAAATTTTATTTTAACAACTTTACTATTCAAACTCATCTGGATTTCAAATCCGTATTATAAAACTAGATGACCAACACCTAGGGAAGAAATAGACATAAGATGAAGTAGTCATATTCGTCCGAAAATTTCAATTGCGATCGATCATATGGTTACCAGGAATGTCTTGGGAGTAATTAATTAGACTTCAGTGTGATTGAAAGTTAACTATAAAACCTCTTTATATGTATTCCAGTGGCGGTTCTACGTACTGGGCTAAGTGGGCTTAGCCCGACCTGCATTTTTCACTCAAAATGTGTAAAAAATACTTAAGATGGCCGAATAAAAATGAACAGCAATTCGGCCGTTAAACAAAATAAATACATTTCTAAACGTAACTAACCTTTCACAAATTTGTACTTTATCTTTGTTTTGATTTTCCTCTGTCAATATAAAGCATTGCTATGTCTACCTACAATAATACTCTCGATTGTGTTATAGTATTTCATACTTACATTATCTTTGATTTTATTGTATAATAATTTATGATTTGCAGTAGTGTCGTAGTATTTGTTAATTTGCTTGTAGATTAATGTATAAAGTGAAGTGGAAAGATGCGCAATTTCGTAGATAGTATACAATAATAAACTTTTCTTTAGCCCACCCAAGATTTTAGGTCACGAGCCGCCACTGATGTATTCGTAAATATTTTTTTAATACAACAACAATTTGTCAACTGAGACTCAACGATTGTAAATGCCTTTGATTTATTTAAAAGAGTCATTGAAATATAAAATGTAAATATTATTTTTATTCCATAGACTTTCACTCATCATAAGACAAGTATGCGTTGTTGTCAAATAGGGCTAAGATAAATTATTAAACGATAAAGAATATTTGTTCATCTTGTGATTATAACTTAATGAAGTTTTGATTAATGAATCTGATGATGAGATTAAGTATCTTGAAAAAACAAACGTTTTTTTGTTGCTGTTAATATTGACAGCTTAATATGAAGGTGATTAGCGTAAAGATAATGAGCTTTCTATCCTAATTATATTTCTATTGTTTATTTATTACGAGATTATTTCAACATGGTTTATCACAATATCTCTCGTGAAGACGTACAATATAGTATTATATGTACGGTCTTCAGATATTCACTGCGTTTTTATTCTAAATATATTACGCTCAAATGAAAATTAAAATAATAATTTAATGAATATTATTAAATGACCGTTTTATAACGAAACCTGTGTTCCTACTCTCAGATTTATTAGTGTCCGTACACTTATAAAGTCCGGCCACAAATGCACAGCACCTTCACGTAAAACGTATTTTGTAATTGCTGTAATAAATTGATCTGTCGAAAATAATTGAAAAATAGAATAGAAAAAATAATAATATTATATAAACATTCAAATGAGAAAGATCTTTAAAATTGACATTATTTGTTGTTAAATATTTCACCTCTTTAGGTATTGAATTGCTCGCTAAATCAGATATCGAAAAAATAATATCGGCTGTGGAAAAGAAAAAGTACGTAGCCCACAGTTTTTTTCGATAATCACAATGTATCAAACATGATACACGTTATATCAAAAGGACGTAAGCTGCAAAACCCGAGTTAGTATCTAAATTTAGCTTTTAAGTTTGGAAATAGATGAGCTTGTAAAGATTGAAACCAAGAAAAATTATAAAAGAAAAGGTTTTTCCCAGACAATTTACTGTTATTATATTAGATTATATCAATTTAACACTAGTTTAAAAGTCTCGGTGCACTTCCAGGTTGTGTATATTTCATTATTTGCATATGGCCCAAAATCATCAAAACATGTTTTTTGCGCTTCCTCTAAAATTTGCTATGTGTGGGTTACGTCCTTATTCCTTTCCAAAGTCGATATGACCGACACTTGTATGTAAATAATAACAATGTATTAAGTGACATCCGCAGACTCTCGATGTTCAATTCAAAACCGCTTCTGGTTTTTTTTCTGATGTATATTTAAAAAAGCATTAAACGCGAACGACATACAATTTTAATTATTTTTCTGCATCGAAAATCGATCAGTGGCGTCGGCGGATTCTTTTTTCAGGGCGCACGTCCGGTCTCGCCGGGGCCCAGTGGAACGCGCGGCCGCGACGCAAATCGGCGTAGATAAAATGGGGTCGACGACATTGATCTGTCAGTTGTCGAGAGGCGGAGAGGCACGACGGCCGACACACACACGTCAAACGTCAATGTGAACCATCTTTATAATATATTATCTACGGCATTGTTTTGACTCTCTTGGTCCACTGACACTGCGAAATTTACCGGGAATTGAACCCGATTGCTAAATAAAGCACATTGTATTTTTTTTATATTGACATATAATTTTACTTCTGCTATAGTGTTTTATTTAGTATGTCAGTATTTTGTTAAATCGGGTCAAATGTAAAAAAATATTTTTGCTGTTAACTGTGTTCGCTCAAAATGTTGGCCGTATATATATGGGCCTTCGAGAGGTGAAGTGAGCCAATTAGTAAAAAGGTAGAACTTTTTCTTGGCCTCTTACGTGCAATCATGTCTTTATTTGGTATTATTTTTATTTTACGGAGATAACAATATTGCAATGTGTATTAACTGAAGTGACTTCACTTTTACGATACTTTAAGACGTGTGGAATAATACAACGCATCTAACTTTTTAAATTTAAAATTCCACTTGGTTCACTTCACCTCTAATGAGCCCATATGTTAACCAGTACCTTAAACTTTAATCAAAGCTTCTAAATAAAGTAATCGTTGTATATATAGCAAGAACCTCTTCCTGTACTCCGTTTAAAGTATCAGATTTCAATACCGGTATTACCGAAACCGGGTTTCAGAATTGATGATCCTTTCAATGTTATTTTTAAAAACCCTTATGTTATTGATGGAAATCATTAAAGAAACTCACCCGTGTATGATTATGACTTGTTTTTAATAACGGTATTTTATACGAAATATCGATTAGCGGAAATTTGTTGCTTTATCTATTTTTTTTTGTAATATATTCGTCCGGTGTTACAAAAAGTCCCTAGCTAGGTGGGAATATAAACATATACGTTCATAACTTTTAACACAATATTCGGAGCATATGGGCATCACATGGTTCCTTCAAGATTCTCTGTCCTTCGCCAATCTTCTGCTTCCTCTCATGGCATCAAAGCGTCCTGTAGCTCCGCCGAGTACATCGTATGGATGGGCATCAGTGGCTGAATTTAGTATTTCTTGAAGCTTCCGCAAATATATTTACTGTTCCATTTAGTAGTACGATTTACGAAACCCAAACACCTGAATGCATCCACTCAAAAGAATTACTTTCCCATGTCAAACATTACAAACAACTGTATATTTAAAATAATATATACTTTCAGGAGATAAAAAATTACAAATGAAGATCAAAAATCTTAAAACAACTTTTTATTTATAAAGTAATGTTTCGATGTTTAACTGAACCAGGTAAGTATTACATAGAAAATGAAGTGTTTAGACTTGCTAACCATTAATGATAAAGCAATTCTCTATCACTTTTTAATGTTATTTTTTTTCTCACTAGAATACAAGATTATAATGTTGATAAGAGAAATTATTTATTGTTTAAAGGTAAGTAAATTTCTATGAGTGAAATCAATACAATTAAATGTACACGTACGTAGAAAAAATTAATAAATTACATGGATTTATTTTGCAAAAAACTCTGTGATTTTAATCAAAACAATTAAATGAATACATTTGTAGAACCGCATAATAAATCACATTTTATCTCGCTAAAATGTGTGAAAAATTAAAGAACATTGCTACTTTAATGCTTTAAATCTAGAGCATTCGGCTTAAATTGTTTGTAAAATACTGTATTTCACAAAATTTTATAATGTGAACAAAAAAGAAAATTAGTGAATACATTTTGTAAAGATCATGTGAAAACCGAAAAGATATTGTAATTCGTGCCTATAAAAAATAATAATAAACGCACAAATGACAGTAAATCACTCTTCGCAACAAAACGATTTGACAAAACAATAGTTTGAGTAAAAACTAACACTTTTTTTTACAATCACCGAAATATTAAGATGAATATAATTCTACTGAATACCGTGTGAATATATCTCGGAGTAATTCTTCTTATTGTGTTCGCGCCAATAAAAAAACGATCAATGAATGACTGCCAACTTTTCGTATAGAATGAGCAACTACACAAAAATAATATAATAAAAACGAATTTGTATTAAATTGTAAATAATCTGTGGCACGTTAGAGCTGCGCTTTTTTGGCTAATGACTGTGAGATGATTGTGAGTGAAAAAACTTTCATAAATTGAACCAATTCACACAAAAGTGCATTGAATTATCTTTGAAATCGACCTTGTGTGGTTAAAACAAGAGCAGCTATTCACAGTGCAGGATTCAGACAACAATTTAGTGAATTTGTTCAGTTAAAAAAAATATCATAACAATTATAATAGTTGGCGAAAAGACAAGATTATATTCACTACACTACAATTGGGCACCCAGACATTAGCGCAATCAAGATCAATACCAGTTTCGCTCATGGTGAGCACTAACAAATTGAAATGAAAAGATGTAACATTTTATTTCATTTCAATTCGTTTTTGTATAAATAGCACTGTTCAATTTTATTTCTTATCAGTTGACAATGCTCGCCATGAGCAAAACCGGTAATGATCTTGATAAATAAAAAGTGGAAATCAAGTACATAGGAATATTGTGTGTTTACTTAATATAATGTCTTTCCACCAATTGTTGACAGTGAACACCCTAAAAACTTTTATTGGTTGAGACATAAAAACACCGTTTAATGCCAATATTGAAATGTGAACATATCGCTTTTTGTAGCCAGACACTTCAATTATTGGTGATAACTTTCATTCTGATTCGGTTCTGGGCACCAATAAACATTGTTAAATCGTTCGTGATGGCAGAGTATAGACGAAAGCGGCCGAACCACTTCTCATATGAATAGAGTCGTTATTTTTTTTTTATATCGTCATATATTATAGCAAGCACAATATTAATGGCAATGCGACTTCTATCATACAGTTTCCGTGTATTTGAACCGTGCCGCATTCTTCGGTTACGCTTTGTTCGCCTTGTCTATTAACATTGTTAACAAATGGTGAACTTTGCACCTCTGCAGGTGAACTGAGAAACTCCCCAGTTTATAGGCCTGCAGCGCTTCTGAACGTTTATTCAAAATTGATGTCAGCTATTCGATCGCGATTTTTAAGAAAACCTAACATCGGAATCAACAAAAACGATAATTTATCGATAGCCCTATAATCATAGTTTGCAATAGTCGAATTAAAGTCTTTGATTATTCAAAAATTTTCAAATATTATGATCTATGGTGATACAATGTTTCAGCTCTACACCAAGAAATATCTATTTTTTAAACGTGGCGATATCAGAACATTTACGCGCGGTTTAAAATAAACCGCTCCCATTGGATAGAACGACACTTCAAAAATGTGCGGTTCATAATAAACCGCTATCATTGGACGAATTCCATGGTAGAACATACATTTAGCGCTATCAATATATAGATTTTTACGAACATACGTTACCATATCGCTACCTTAAAGCAACAGTGGGATAAATCAAAAATACTTGATATAATTAAAGATTTGAGTTGTAATTTTAAAATTGTGGTTTTATTTGGGTTCTTTATAAATATAACAGTAGATTTTGTTTATTTACTATTATTTGTTTTTAGTTATTCTTATGATTTTAATCAATATATCGACTGTGGAAAGGAAGAAGGACGTAACCCACACATAACAAATTTTACAGGAGGCACAAAAAACGTGTTTTGTTGATTTTGGGCTATATTCAAATGATGAAATATACACAACTTTGAAGTGCACGTAGACTTCTAAACATGTGTTTAATTGACATAATCTAATATAATTTAAAGAAATTGACGAGGAAAAACATTTTTTTTTCAGTCTTTTATCTCAGTTTCAATTTTCACAAACTCGTATTATTTTAACTTAAAAGTTAAATTTAGATACTAATTCGGCATTTGCAACTTACATCGTTTTGACACATTATGTGTATCAAGTTTGATACATTATGATTATTGAAGAAAAGAAACAAAAAATATATATTTTCAAGCAATGCTCCCTTCTTATCTAAATTTTAACGTAATATTTTTCAATCATTATGATAATATTATATTAACCTATAATCTTTATCAAATAAATACTTTATTCAGCGAATTTAGTATTACTAACATATGTATGTAATTTAACAGAATATGTATACAAAATAACACATCTTTGTAATCTGAAATAATCTCATTTCGCACGCAATATAAAATGGATTGACATGATTAAATTATGAAAAGAATTTTTTGCTATTTTCCGGTGATTCAACATAATTTTATTCCAATTATTTACGTAACATATCATAATAATATGTCGTTTGAGGACAGCCCCTTTTGAACTGTAAAAAATACTTAAACTGGCGTTTTATAATAAAGGTTTACGATATATATTGTTGCGATGCATATTATGTTGAAGTTGAATTTTGCACTTCAGTAACACTTTTCATACTTAATTTGATACTGCCAAATTGAGACAAAGTGCATTCTGGAACTAGGGTATCAATAATGCATGTACTATGCCAGGGATGGCGAACCAAGAACCCGCGTGAGAAATTATCTGACCCGCTTGAACTTTTAGAAATGATGAAAAACGAGTTTCTGTGACAATCTGGGAAAAAGTATACCAAATCGAGGATTTCAAATTCCTCGGAGAGCTCATCCCAATCCCGGGATCTTATATGTGACCCGTGAAATGTTTTTTTTTTTTTTTTAAATCAAATTCACCCACTTGTGAAAAAGGTTCACCATCCCTGTACTAAACTATATAATGCATATACCTGATTTAAAAAAAAATAGCAAAAGGCTCTCCAGCCTACGTCTTAATTAACAATGGCTCGCTCAAGCCACTGTAAGCCCCCTATAGTCAACTTTTGTACAAATCCGTGTCGATGAGTATAACTGGAGCAAAAGGGTGGAACACCGTGGAAACTATGTGAACTTATTGACTTTAAACGAAACAATTAGCTATTATTACGTTGAGTTTTTTTGAAACTTTCACTGTAAAATAATAAATAAATAATGACCCGCTGGTGTTAATTAGTAACATGCTGTAAAGAAATTACCGTTGGCACAGTTTCGTGCCAATTTTAAGAAGTCATATATCTATAATAGAATTCCGCTGATTTTTTTTTCCAAAATGAAACATCTAATGGTTTTTAGTTAGGCTAATCTTTCAAATGGTTTTTTGAGTGTGTATTGTATAGTTCAATTGTGAAGTAGAAATATTTAAGCACACTTTCATTTATGTTCTGATTGTGAGATTCATTAATCTTATACCAACTTAAAAAGTTAGGACTGCAGTCGACTTGTTGAGATCGTTGTCGATTTGTCAACGTCGTTGGCTTCATCGCAGGGCTTGCGGGTTCGAATCACACTGGCGGCATTTCTATTTTTAATCGATCAATGCATATCTGTTCATAGGCATGAATGTTTGTGATTTCTAAAAACACCCTTACATTTATCTGATCTCTCAAACTTAGATGTAATGAGAGCAATTAACGCTAGGACTACGAAAAGTAAAAACTTTTTTGTTTTTTTTTTGCAAAACAGAAATCGATTATACCATTTATTCATTTACTCAATGGTAAAATACATGTTTGTTCTTCATATTAATTTAATAGATGTTTTGTCTAAACGTGCTAAACCATTATAACCTTCATTCGAACAGAGAAAGCTGGAGTTTTGGCGGCCATTGATTTTCTACAGTTTTTAAATACAATTTTCACAATAAAAAAACATGGTTCATCATAATAGAATCAAGTATTTAAAGTTGTTATTTTCATTATAATAATTGTTGGCTTTTTATATACTGTATGAAAATAAAACATGATTTTCATGCCTCTAATGCGTAAGTGCATATCAAAAGTACTAAGTATTTTTGGATAAAAACATTTTATAAAAATAACTATTGTTTTTAAAAATATTTTTCTTACCCCATTGTATATCTTAACACTTAAGAAAATATTTTTGTAAATTAAAAAATAATGCATTAAAAGCTTAACTAACCGCAAGCCATGTCCTAGCTCTAACTTCTGTTGAAATAAATTCCATAAGGAGTCTATATCATCCACGTTGAGGGTGAAACTGTTGATTGATAAAATACTACAGAAATTCTTTACTGTCGATTCTTTTTTTTCTATAGAGCTACATCGTATTTCGACCCATGGTCTTTCTTTTTTTTTCCTTTTTCCAGCACACCCATAATATTTAAAATGATTTATTCCTATCTGTACTACTTATGTGAACCAGAAGTGGTACCCGCTTGTAAAATCATTCTTAGATCAGCATTAGTTGGAGTTAGATGTCTGCACGGGGTTATATTTGATGAACAATTATCCGGCCCGAGCCTGGTTAATTCAGGCCCTACCCGGTCCGCATCCGAGTCTTATTACCACACTTGTTACCCAAATCTGCCTTGAAGCTCGTATTTATATTTCCCGGATCGGAAAAAAACCAATTTTATAATATTTACAGTAATAAAATATCGACTGTG
The DNA here is from genome assembly GCA_031772345.1 of Himalopsyche anomala. Lineage (NCBI taxonomy): Eukaryota > Metazoa > Arthropoda > Insecta > Trichoptera > Rhyacophilidae > Himalopsyche > Himalopsyche anomala. Next base: position 4,523,152 of record CM062832.1, on the reverse strand, counting down.
AAAAGGAAAAAGGACGTAACTCACACATATAAAATTTTACAGGAAGCACAAAAAACGTGTTTTGATGATTTTGGGCCAAATGCAAATTATGAAGTGCACGGAGACTTCTAAACTGGTGTTTAACTGACAAAATCTAATATTAATTAAAGAAATTGTCTAGGAAAACCTTTATTTCAGTCTTTTTTCTTGGTTTTAATTTTTTATAAGCTCATCTTTTTCAAACTTAAAAGCTTAATTTAGATACTAATTCGGCATTTACAGCATGAATCTTTATGATAGAACGTGTATCAAGTTTGATACATTGTGATTGTCGAAAAAACCTGTTTTGAAAAATCTGTGGGTTACGTCCTTTTTCCTTTCCAAACTCGATATGATTTCATCCATAATTTAATATTCATTTCTCTGATCTCCCACTTCAGCGACAGTTTTTGTAACCTTGAATTATTGAGAAAATAATGAATATAATCGACTCTTTCAATATTAGGGCTGGTTTGCTATCCTTAAACCACCTGTCACGGGACCTAAAGTAATAAAAAAGTCCCTTGCATGGTTGTCAAAAGCATTATTTCGCATAACTTAATATATGCCACTGGACAATTATTTGTTGCTCTGTTGAAACATTTTAGTAAGCACTGAGACTAATAATATTAGTATAATTTTTAAATGATACAGAATATATTTTTTATAACTAGAACTTTTTGTAGGCCTTTACACGCCGGAAGCAATGTTTGGTGTTCAGTGCTTTTTAATGTCCTGCTTTTCAAATAATTATTTGTAAAACCTCAGTAAAGTGTTACGCAAGTTTTGTATGTGCAATAAATTATATTAAATATACGATTAATTTTGATAATATTGTTATATCGAGTAAATATTTATTTATTGCCTTTCTTTGCAGGTGTCGAATAAAATATAATAAAAACCATATTTAAAATAAAACGTTTTTTTCCTCCGGCGGCAATTTTCGAATCGTAAGTAACTTAACGAGTTGGTCTAGTTTAGTTAAAAAAAAAGATACTTGTGCGTTTGTGTATATTTTACGGTTTTAATGAGGACATTGTTTTCTTGCACCCACTCATTTTTTTTTACATGACACGTCGTCCATCATATTTAAACTGTTTGCACATACCGTGATGTTGCCTGGGGTACTTAGTAAAAAACCAAAAATGTGATTGTACTTAGCAATAGGGATTGCAATAACGGACGAATATATCAAAACCGATGCTTCGTTTATTTTTTTAAATAAAATATTTAAATTGCAAAAAAAAACAAACAGAAAAAAATGGGTTTTGAAAAATTAGGCGAATGAAATGAAAAGCTTATTTTAATATAAAATTAAATTTGGTAACTTTGTTATTTCACTACTTGTGACACGTGTTTCGCCCCTATGAGAAGCATAACCAGATAGACTATTGCAACGTTTACTAGATTGATTTATATTTTATTTTTAGTTTATTTTTTTTATTCATTCCCATGGGTTAATTCTTTCCGCCAGCAATGGCTTTAAGCTTGGTGATGCATTTATTTCTTATATAAACACGATACATTCATTTACTAAGTGTCAGTTCAAGTACGTCTGTGCACTTGAACGCATGAAGATGCCGGAAAGCGTAACCCGGGTCGTTTGTGACAAAACTTGTGTGAATGAACATGATTGGAACGATTCAAATTTAAGATTTACTAAACCTAAATTGGTTAATTAAATGGATCAAGAATTTACTATCATTTGCTTTACAATTTCTGTAAATTTCATACAAATGTAAATATAATGTTGATCGCTTGTTCTGAACATGTTCTCTTATTCTGTCATTTCAAAGTTTTTTTTTCATTTTCAAAACTAGATTGGAATGAAATAAAGCATGCATCCGATATTTATCGACACTCACGATTTTGAAATCATGTTATAGTTCAATCGTAAAACTTTCACACATCAAATAATTATATCAATGCTTTTAACTTACACATGAATATCTACACGTAAAATTGTACGTAATTATTGATTTTATGTCTATGCTGTGAATATTTTTAGCCTGACCAGGTATGAATAATAATCACTTTTAAGGTGTTTACTGTCAATACTTACATATATTTAAAAAAAAACAACATTTTTTGTACTTATTTCACACTTATAACAAGTGTTCAGCTGATGATGTTCATCATTAGCGAAACCGGTCTTGAATAAATCAATAAAAGTGCAATTAATACACTTCATGGTGACATCTAAGCACTGAAAATCCTTAGAATGATAAGAACCAATATCTCTTTCTTTGCATATCTCTTCTTTGTCTTCTTGATCTTGCTGAGACAAATATTTCCTTAATTATTTTCACATCATTCAAAATTTGAAATACAAGATCGTTCGCATAAAAATTTAACCACCTATTCAGTACATATTCTTCGGTAACATATTCTTCGACACATTCAGTACATATTGAAATTTGTACTTTTGCGTCTATAATGTCTCTTATAACAGTTTCTAGTGTGTTACTTAAACTTTCTTATAGTCTTTTCAAGAATTTGTTCCATGATTTTCTCACTGTTGAAAAATCTAAGAAATTTCAACTTTCAGAAATTTTAACGTAAACATTTCATCGATCTGATTTAAACATTCTATTGATAGGCGAGATGATGCATTATCGAGTAATAGTAACGTTTTTCCTCTTTTATCTGTGCAGTTTTGATATTTTTTACTTTTGGAATGATCTGTTTTTCATAACATCGTTTAAAAATTTCACCATTCATTCTGGTTTTTTTTCTGATGGTAATATTCAACCGGAAGACTTTTTTGATTTCAAACAACGCAAAACAACGAACGAAATGGTATGCACTCCATCACATATGTAAACAACGGTGTAGTCATTTCACCATAAGAAAATTAGCAAATTCGTAAAAATTTTGTTCCGGGAAACAATCCGGATAATCGAGGTTCTACTGTATGAAAAAATATTATTCCAAAGAGTGAAAAACTTAACTAGTCTTGCAATGATTTTGAAGGCAAGTGCTTTCCATGGATACGTTGCATAATATTTTTTAACGTCCTAAAATGTTTTCATGCTAAGTAAATATTGAGATTTTTCTCAGTTACGTTAGCTTGTTCGATGGGAACAGTTGTTTAATTATCAATGCTATTGATTTACAATAATTTTCAGAAAAAGTTTGAAACAAATTCTCGAGGTAAAATACATAGCTACTGGTATCATTAATACTTTACGATGAATTTTATGAACACGGATAAATCTTCAATACATATTTTATGAACACACTATTATTAGTTTTCCTTGAAACGTAATCATTTTAAGCCGTTTATCAATAAACTTAATTAATTACTAGCTTAAAAAGTAAATGTTAATATTATGGTTATTTGAAGGTGTGGAAATCATGTAGTAAATAAATGAATAGTTGGTAAACTGTAAATACTAATGTCAGAAAAAATATAATTAAATTGAATTTGATACGTCTTTAAAAAATGATTTATCTTAGTAATTCCCTGTAACAAAATAAACACTCTAATAATCAGATAGATATTTTTTACGCTTTCTATTGGAAAATATAATATTTTTTTTACCCACATTTCACGGTTGCATATCGTATTATTAATTGTCACACTGCGGAAATTAATTGAATCTATATAAAATACTTAATAACAGATATGCACGCTAACACATGCGTTTTTTTCTTCCGTTCCATTAAATAAAAGGCACGAGTGAAATTAGCTTTCACTGGGGCAATCATTATCGCACAAAACGGTTACCACTGATTAACTTATGCTGGACGAAAAAGATTTTAACAGATTGCTTCTAAATGAATATTTGAAGTGCGCATAGCACTTGATTTTCACAACGTATGATTCCACAAAATCACAGTGTAAATTGAGGGAATTATTTGCAAACACGTATAATTACAAAATGGTTAAAAAATAAATCTTGAATTTCATTTTGTAAAACAATATACATTTTAAAAGTATTTTTAGTTTTAAATTACTTTGGAATGATATTGTCATATGATTTATATAATATTGTCAAGCCATGTTTAAGTGTGATTTCTATGAATACATTCAAATTTTATATTTATTTACTAAATAACATTCATGGTTCAGGTTTAACAATTTTAGAATGAGCTGGGTTTGTTTGTAAAAACTAACTTATTATACTTTGATGTAAACTTTAAATCCATGTCCGCTCCCAATGTGGAGCATATGGCCTTCTAATGGAAGTATCTCAACATAAGTTTTTACTACGAGAACTGTTTGTTACTCAGTCACTCAAGCTCACTTTTTTCAAAGTGAATATAGTAGGGAAAGAAAATACTTATAGACCAAACTCTTGTTTACAAGATTTTTATTATATGGATTTCAAATAACACGGACAATTCAAAAAAAAAAAAATTACAAAATTTTTACTCGAATTATTCGTTCTAACAAGATTGCTAAAATAAAAAAATAACAAATTTTCTAATAACAAAAAAAAAACTGTAGTAAAAGAAGATACTAACAAACAAAAGTCTTCATTAAATTCTAGCACATTAGGTGTGTCAAGACATTTCTATCAATGTAAATGATTTATGCTATCGTTATGTTTGACTTAGCATGTTTTCTGACTTAAAGATAGTATAAAAAACCTTGAGGAATAGATTGATTGTGACGATACGCGAAAAAATGCTGATTGCGAATTTCGTATAGCAGTATAAAAATGGCGACATAATCATTTGAAAGATCGATTACATAAAAAAGACGCTATACTTATTAGCACTGGCACGCAGCGAGTTGTTTTTTCGTTCGGGCGAAACACTACAAAACGGTATTTGCATCTAACTTCTGAGATTATCGTACAGCTTCAATGACGTGCAAATAAAAGGGACTTGATGTTAACTTACGCAACATGAAATTTTACATCATTAATAAAATAACTCATACAAACAAACATTAAATACTGCATTTTTTTTAGTAAAAACATGTGTCATTTTGCGGAAAACATTCAATTAGATATCAATGTTCTTGGCCACTTTTATGGTGCTTACTGTCAATTATTGGTGAAAACGTTTAATGATATATATATATATATATATATAAATGTTATAAATATAGTTTATATGAGCTTTGAATTGGTGGAGTGAGCCAAGTCGTAAAATGGTAAAACCTTTCTATTGGACTTGTAAATACAATCATGACTTTAATTGTTTTTTAGTAGCAGCATATTTTTATTTCAAGGAAATAACACTAATTTAGTGTGTTATTACTGAGCACATTTCACTTTTACGGTATATAAAGACATGTAGAAATTTATGTCGAATCCAAGTAATTTTTTTTAAATACAACTTGGCTCAATTCACTTCTCATGGGCTCATATAATATTACGATTAGGGCAAATTTCACTCAAATTGTTATCAAATAAATATTCTTTGCGACTGACGTAACTACTTCATGAAGTATAAACAATATTACCGATATTTGGAACTTTCAATATGTTGATCATGTTATTATCTCAAGAATTGGTCAAAATATTTCCCAGTTTAATACATATGCCATTCGGAATAAACTTGTGCCCCTACGTATAGGCTAAGAATCACTGCCCTAGCTTAACGTCATGACAATTTTTAACGTCAAACCCCTCATTATCAAGATTTATTGGACGCTATAGCAATGAAAGCGTTCATATTTGCATTACCCTGCGCATAGAAATAATCTCAAACACTCAGTGTTAATCACAATTATTCATGGCCCGTATAATTTTGATTTAATTCAGATTGGCTGCAATCAAACCTTGATGGTCAAGTTTCATGGTGTGAATTAAGTTCTTTGTTTTCATTAACCAGATGCTAATCCTTTATTGCAACAAAAATTACCGTTATGTTGAACTGTATCTTTAGTATTGATTTATAAAACAATTAAATATTGCCTAGCTGTCTAAATTTTTTCACGTATTTAAAAACAGTTGTAAAAGTTCATCACAATACTTCTTAACAACATAAGTAAACTAAAATATCAAACGCATTCAAAAAACGAAATTGAAATAAATTTAGCCAGCTAAGATGGAAAATGAATTGACGAATCAATTAAGTAGACGACAGAAGTCAAAGCAATTTCCTAACAAATTTAAAAACTTTTTTTATATAATTTAACCTATTATGTCCTTGATATTTCAAACGCCAATTTAATTAAAAGTCAAGAACGATTTTTTTCTGTATAATAGTAATATAATATATGAGGCAATAGATATAATATATAAAAATCAGAATAGTCACTCCCATTAATTTATTTTTGAATTTGTATCAAAAGAAATATTGATGACCGTTTTGATTTTGTTACTTCTTACTTTCCATCTGATTCTGAAAACCAGGCGTTAAGAATAGCTAACGTATATTCATAATAAATATGTACTTCAATATTAACATAAAATGAAAGAGTAGAATAATAAGGTAAAAATATCAAAGTATTTCAGTTCTACAGTTTTTTATATGTTATACGTTGATAGCTATTTCGGCTTTCGCCATCGTCAGAACTATAAATGAAAGAGTAGAGATCTACTTAATAATAATTTTTTCTCCTTAAAAATGTATTCTACTTTATTATTTATAGTAAGAGTTCTAAATTTAGAATTGTTTTTGTTTTTAATATCAATTATTGTGATAAACGAACGGATATGCGTGTGTTGTAGTTAGGTGAAAATCGAATCATGTAATCAAAATATTCTAACGCGTTAAAACCTGATGTCGTGTATATCTTCAATTTATATTAGTTTGCGCTCAGTGCTAAGCACTCACAATCCAGCGGGCACGATTGTAATCAACTTCTACGGTGGTAATTAATTGCGGATGTAGAGGAAATCACAAGCGTGAACCACGCCAACAGATTCGCAGTGCTGCCTTAAAGTCATGAAACTGTGATCATCTCTATGCCACCAAGAATTTATAATCTAGCGTTAGAAGGTAAATTGTTAAAGAAAAGTTTAATAATATTCGTAGCCATGACGATTATTATAAACTGATCGATTGATAATGCTTGTCATGAGCGAAACCGTTCCTGGTATTATTAATACATAAAAGTAAGATTAGTATAAATGTATATTTTATTTGCAAATATGTTGATTTTCCACCAAAATTGTCAATGAACACTTTAAAAGTATACAAATTTTTATGTAACATTTATATTCGTGTTATATATATGTGCGACTTTTAAAACTGATTTGTAAAACTGTTGCCACATAATGATTTATTATAAATTTTGTCAAATAATTCTAAATTATTTTAAATAAAATACTTGAAATTCCATAACACTTTAGTAATTTATTATAGAAATTACATACACATTAATGTTAAATTTCCTTCCTCATTATTTCCATGAAAGTATGGAATTATCACAGAAGCCTTGGCGAATATTTGATAAAGGGAAGTATGCAATATTTGCAGTTTTTGTGTTTTTGCTTTTCGTCAATCTACCGGTTTGCCATTAGCGCTGACCATGTTAAACTTGGACTTATCTGAGAATATAATATCGTCCCATTAATTTTGGGTGGAATTTTTTTTCTTATCGCAATCACACCATTTTTTTTTCATTCTCGTGTTCAATAGTGGTTTTTTGGCAGCGCTCCGTGCACATAATCCTAATTTAATTAATATATATTGAATGTTTCTTACTAAAATCTCTTTACCACTATTATTAATGGACTTTCTTCTTACTTTGAAATCTTAAAAAAATCTATTTTTATTAATAACTGCCCTCATAAAAGTTAAGAGTGGTAAATTAGATATTAATTGAAATAAAAAATAAAACGTGATTTTTTGTGCAATTTATTATTCCAATGCATTTTAATATTCCATGGATGTTAAAAATTATCAATAATTAACAATTGATAAAAAAAATAATCGCAAATTTGAATTAAAAAATATTTAATGAACACAACGAATTGTTAATTTTACCACCCTGGTTATCATAAGCTCAATATTAGCTGTTACGAATGTTAAAAAACGGTAAAATCACTTATATTTAAGATGTAGGTACATGCTTAGACAATTTGTAATGATATTTATAAAGATACGATTCATCTGTACTCTTAAACGACGTTTTAAAATAGAAAACTGAATTTTCGTAAGATTCGCGAAACATTCTTGCGCATACTGTATAAAGTTTTTGACAAAGTTATAAAAGTTTATATCAGTATTAAAGTAAATTTAATTCTTTTGTTTTGTTAGCGTATTTAAATTTTTAATTGATTTTTAATAACTAGTTTATATTATACAAATAAGTCGTTTTATTTTTACACACACACAGATTAGCAGTAATTGAACTACGATAGATAAATATCTAATTAATTGCTATTTGAATAATTCAGTTTCTAACGTACATGCATAATGTATTTATAAGCATACGAATTTCAACTGACTTATTTATGGAGATCCATTGGCATCACTAACGACTTGTATTTGTATTCATTGTGCATTTCCATTCAGTGCCAAATGTTTACTGATAAGGTGAAATTAAGATAAATTGTCATTAAGGTGAAGATAAAAAATTCTTATATTGAAAATCAGTAACAGTTTGTTGAATATGCAATGAAAGCCCAGACACGTCTACGGATTTATTTTTTACCACTGGGAGACTTAGACGAATGGGTATCAGCGAAACCTGAAATGCCTTAGCTGTTTTTATTTGTACTAGAAGATGCGTTGAAAAATTTCTGGCCTGTCTTTTTTATCAAGACTTATAATTAATACTATTCAAAAACGTCTGTTAAAAATCGTTGGGAAATTAATAATTTCACTAGATTCAACAATACTTGAATACGTACTAATTTAACAAAAAAAAATGTGTATATAATATAAGCCGTAATTACTTGTGAGGTTTTTTGTTTATATGAAAGTAACTTTGAAGGTTCTTAAATATTTTGCAATCGTCTCTTGCTTAATATACACAATTAACACCATCATCTAAAATTTTAAATATTTGTTTTCAAAGAATTAAACACATTGTCGAATCTATGGTGCAATAGTTAACGTCGTTAGCTTCCGTAACGGATCTCACGGGTTCAACTCTAATTATAAACATATTTTTTTTGCAAAAAGCATGGATTCAAAATAATGCCTTAAATTTTCATCCGATTGTTCCAATGCTAAAATAACGGGACGTTTTGAGAATGATTACCTAACCACAAGTCCTGTCGTTGCTTTATTCTACTCTATTTAAAAAGAATAAGAAAGTTTGAGCAAGTGAGTAACAAGCAGTTATCGTAGAAGAAAACTTTTACCTTGTGAGTGGACATGAATAATAAAATATATCCTCACCTAATACCAATTTAACTAGAAATTCTTCTTTAGTTATTAACTCTCGCGGCTCGGAGACTAGAAAAATACTTCTCATCCGATGGGGGTCGTTTAGGGACGTCAGTGGTTTCCTTATTATTGGCCTTATTCTTATGAATTTCAAAAAAATAAAAAAATCTAAGGGCTTTAAAATATCTCTCTGCATCATTCCTCATACATTTTTTTTTTATAAAAATCTGTGATTTTTTAAAATAAATAATCATATTTTAAGTTGCGCGTAAAAAAGACGTCATCCCAGCACACATATGAAATTGCAACTGAAGAGTTTAGCCCAACTATTTTACGAACGATCGCTTATCGTGTTATCGCGTTATCGCGTTATCGCGTATTTATATAAACTACAAAAGGTCAAAAAAACTATGATATAAGAAATCTTTAATAATAAACATTGTAGCACCCATATTAAAATAGATATTTAAGAAAATGTGGGTATTGGGGTCGCATTTCTTGATCTTAGAACCGGAAAAGTTAAGCAAGTTTATATATTTAAAAAAATCTTTAAAAAATAAAACCAGTTTGCTGAATTCAAGAGCATATTTTGTACGCTGTAAAAAATACAATTGTGAATTATAGAGTTGAAAATAATCGATCGATTGAATTAAAATGGTCACACGGTATTAGATGTTACTTGAATCAATGTCTTGTTGCAATTCTGCGGCGAGTTCCGTTACGGTGTCGCTTATACGGATAAGTGAGTTATTTTAAAGTTAGCAATGCGCTGCCTATTCTAACGAATGTCTTTTATTTCGCATAGACCCGTATGACCATCTATTTATATCAACATTATTAAAAATAATTAAACTGTCGTTGTGTCTATTCACAAAATCAGTCAGATAAATTTATGATCTAGTAATACAACAATAAATGACATATAATTTTATTTACTTTGTTAAGTTTGGTAGAATATGTCTTGGATGCACTGAATTTTGTTAAACCTCTTTGTGAACATATAATTGTAATTTTCGAAAAATTTGAACTCTTTTTAAAAGTAGTTGTAAGAAATATGTATTCACGTCACTTTGTTGAATAATACTAAATTATAAATACTGATAGTATTAATACCACAATCAACGTTCAGAGATTCCCTATAGTGACGTAATTTATAGAAAAATTTGCTTGTGAAAATATATTTTATCACTAGTAAAAAAATCAAATTGTTTTTCGTGTAAGTATGAATAACACAAAAGTAAATAAATTCCGCCAGTGTGGTCGAGTGGTCAACGTCGTTGGCTACCGCTACGGAGGTCACGGGTTCGAATCCCAGTACGGCCAGTTTTATGGATTGATTTTTCAATCGATTTATGAATTTCTGTTCAAAGGCATGGATGTATGTGATGTCTTGATTTCCCCCCCTCCCACCCATCTTATCCTATGAACGGGGCGTATCGAGAGCGATTAACTAACCACTAGTTCTGTCCTAGCCCTTTCCTTCTATTCATACTCTCTTTGGAAAAAGAGGTTGAGCAACTGAGTAACAAGCAGTTGTCGTAGAAACACTTCTGTTGAGATAAAATCCATTAAGAGTCCATATGCTCCACATTGGGAGCGGACATGGTAAAAAATAATAATTCCATGATACATCTAAAACACTTAATTAATTCAAAATTTACTTAAAATATTCAAATGAAGATTCAAATCCTAGACTGCTGAAAAAATGAAGCAACAACATTCAAGTCAGACCATGTTGATTTGCGTAGCATAAAATTATATTTTAGTATTTTATGACATACATATGTATGTTATTAACTAACATAAATGGTTTGCGACTTGACAAAATTTATTCATGATAATGGCTGATCGTTTTTTTAACCGCTTATATAAAGGTTTAAGTAACTACAAAATACCGAGGATAAAATGGAGTCAAACAATATAATTGTCTACTTGAAAGAATCCGTTTTTTAAGTCATTCACTAATATAACTTGAATTTCTCGCAGTCGGTTGAATGTCAGTGTTGCTTTTGCTAGTTAATTTTAGTTCCGTACTTCATTACCATACGATCGAATCAATTAATGATTGCCACTAGAAAATAAGATTCCGTTGCAAATTAATATAAGCAATTAAAATATCGAAAACGAGCACCAAAGTCATTGAGTTCACGCCTGTTGGCTGTGTAAATTAACAAATTGTTCTGTCTCTATAGTTATTTATCAACCTGGAGTCTTGCTATGCTACTGGTTGTTTGTTTTTACTGTCGCGTGTTTTGTTCAGCTTAGACTCGTAAATTTGTTATGGAATAATATATTATTTATGTTTTCTTTATTTTTGAAGATGTCATTATATAAAAAAACGCGATACTTAAGCGATGTATATTGTGTATAAAGCTCATTATGTCATGATAAATTCAGTATAAAATATTCTTTGATATTATATAAACTAACTTATATTTATTTACCAATTTTAATGAATTATTTGCAGAATAAAATACAGAAATTCAAACATCTTATTAAAATTGATTGTTGTTGAGGTTTTTGTTATTATTCCCATTAAACTAAAATTCATAGCTTTTCACATTCTTTGAATTTAACAAGTCAAACACGACTTCAGTAGGCCTTTTTAAGGCTTTCAATAATTATTAGAAAATTATACTCGCTTCTGATTTTATTAATGAAAACTATTAGATATATTTTAATAGTTATAAAAATCTGTTACTTGCTAAAAAAAAAAGAAAAAAAATAACTTTTGTTATACAGGTGATATAATTAAATTCTGTCTATTTCTGATACTTTTGAAAGACCATTAAAATTAGAAAATAAAAGTTTAAAAAAAAATGATACATGTATTTTTTTTTGTTTAAAGCCAATTTTGACCACAAAAAAAAATAGTATATTTTAGACATATGTCATTCAAAAGAATCTCAACGAACTACTTTTGTAGTGAATAACTCAGTTATCACTTGTTTGTTTATACTGAAAAAATAAATTTATCGAAAACCACTCGCTTTACCACTCTTTGTCAATAATAATCACAAAACATATCGAGCAGATAATCCAGCAAGAATTAAATCCTGAGTATTTTTTTTCATTACACAGTATTACGACTCAAATGAACGTAAAATATAAGAGAAAAATGTTCGATTCGCGCATAAGTGTTATATTTAAATTTTCATGTGCAGTAAGTTAGTTGTGGTTGAAAATGTCCATATAAAAAGAGAAGAGCGCAAAGAGCTGGACTGACCAAGTTAAGATGTCACAGACACCTTTTGTGGTATCGGGAAACAAATAAATCCAGCGTAAAATAGCCTGAAGAGTTTCTCATGAAGATGCTTCTAAGACCAACAAGAAGTTTAAGCCGTTGCATATTCATGTCCTCTTAATATAATAAACTCCAGGTGTAATGATACCTTTGTATTCATTGAAGGTTTACACACGACATTATGAACACAGTCCAACTTACGACTACGGCTCGTAAATGAATAAATCAGTTTTCTGCGAACGTGCTTTGCGTTCTTAACGATTTCGTTTAACGGACCTTTGCCTTACGATCGTTTGAATCGAAAGTTCTACTTGTTTTAGCGCTGTTCGTTTTATTTGCATGTCTCCCGTTTTGGGAGCAATATTACAGTAAGGGTCAAAATGACACATGTAATTATATACATTTATCTTTTCAATGCTGCTTATAGTTAAAAAAAATGTATATTTTATTCTTTTCTAGTTGAAAAAGCTCGCGATTAACGAAATCATTCCTAATCATTTAAAAAAAATGTCAAATTAGTTTTTTTTAAAGATCTTATATTATACCAATAATTATCAGTAATAAATACAGCGTATAAGCTTATATATATACGAACTCTGTCATTTATTAATCAAGGGATTTTAAACACACTTATAAATCAAATATTGAGAAACTATTCCCAAGACAATTTCAGGATTAACAACTGAAAATATGGATAACGTTTTTATATAATATGTACCACGGAAAACTTTTCTGGGTGTTTTGGGTGGTGGTGGGAACGATCGGTTAACACACAATAAAACTGATATCCTTAATGCGTTTACAGTTTATCTGATCATTCACTTATTTATATATCTTTTACAGCTAATCAATATTATGATAATATTCCAATTTTATTATAATTATGAATAACAAGACTGGTTGCATACAGCTAGAATAAAATTGATTTTGATGTACATTTTTGTTGGTCGAATATCAAATATATTTGTGACTTTGTATAAAAAATAGATTTATAAGAGTTAGATTTCATATGAATAAAAGAAGACACTATAAACGTATAACAGTTAAGTTGTAAATTTTATAAATAAATGTTTATAAAGTAAACATATTTGATTGTATCCTAAACTTTCTATTATACTCTTCTTATCTTAAATGTAGTTCATAGAGAGTTTACATTGAGGCATAATTATCCCATCTTCACTTGGATATGAAATCTTCAATATGAATATGAATGATCTGTTAACACAAACAATATATTTTTTTACCAACAATGATTTAAAAGATTAAGATGCAGTTTTGAGCGCAATTCAAATGTATCATTTTAATGAAGATAATCTGTCATTAACCTAGTGTTTTAATTAAAATATATCGTTATCTGAATTTAATTACCAAGCCAATTATAAAACTTATTATTTCCTTGATATTTTTAAAAAACATGTTTGCTCCCAACGTAGATCATACAGACTTATAATGTAGTGTAAATGCTCGTTACTCAGTACATTTAAAAAAGGGAAATACTAGGAAAGGTCTAGTGGCAAACGTAGCACCGATTTTTAAGTGTGAGGAAGTTCTAAAAATTACAGATATCCATGCCTTCGAATATTCATCTCTAAATTGACTGAAAGTACATTTTATTAAACTGATCGTACTGGGATTTATACCCGTTACCTTGGGTTCTGAAGCTAACGACATTGAAAATTCGGCCACACAAACCGAGTATATATTCGTATATTAAAAGAAAAATTGCTATTATTTGGATTTCACATACAATTGAAAAAACGTGCATGCAGTATTATTATTGGGAGGAATTTTGTGATAGAAAAAAGCTATCAAATAAACTATTAAGCTTAATCATAAAAAATAGAACCGTCACTCATGTTTTGTCCATTCAATACGAGACTTAACTAAAATGAACTAAGAAACCATTTAAGTAAACGAAATCTATTTTGTTTCTTTCATGAAAAAAAAGCACATTTGAAAATTTATTCGTGAAAAAATAATTGTAAGAAATTTGATTCTAAATTTTCTACACGCTCTGCGGAATGCTTAATAGATTATATGTGCACGTGCTTTCTTTATAAATTTCAGTATGATATTGTTAATAATTATCATATTTACATAAATCATGAACTAAATATTAAGCGGATAACAAGAATAATTTTCTCGGCACACATTTAGTAGAATACGTTATATGTATGTATGTATTTTCTTCAAATTAAACCTTTTACTTTACAAGTGAAGACAACAATTACTTTCTAAGTAGTCTGTTGTCTGCGTTTGTTTCTGTAGAAAACAGCCGACTCAACGATTGCTCCGCTACTACAGGGCTTTCGAACCTTTAGCAACAGGTGCTTATTTTTAATATTCATATATTTTAAATATATATTATAATCTGGAAAAAATCACGACGAATAGGTTTCCTTGGATAAAAATTAAATCAGGGTACAAAAAATTATATTCATTATGTTTTTTTTTATTCCCTGAACTAAAATTTTTGAATTATTATTTTTTATTGAAACATTTCTTATAATACTTCCACAACACTTGTATATATAATTGTATCCCCCGCTGTAGTGTATCTGGTTAGAGCTTGCTCTACCGACCAGGTGGGTCTGGGTTCGATTCCCGATAAGGTCAATGTCAAATTTAGATTTATAAATTTATATTTGAGACCTGGGTGTTTGTGATGTCAATTTACTTCGAGTTTATCTCGGGTGAATTACAATACAAAAAATATCATCGCGTTTTTTTCGTATGATCTTTTAACTTTAAAATATTTGGCGCATTGGCATTAATGCTTTATTGTTTAAAATATTGTTTAAAAATAAAAAATAAAATAATGTCACATATTGAATGTGCTAAAAATGCTCGTGATGAGCAAAACTGGCAGGATAGGGCAGGGCTTATTTTATGTAATTTTAGACTAAGTAAAAAATATATTTATTTAAATTATTAAAAATATCATAAATACCGATTATTGAGACGTAACCGGCTTAAAATGATCAAAAACAGGTATGTTTTTTGATACAAATTCAATGCGTATTAAATATAAATAAATTTTTGTGTTTATATATTAATCATGTTGCATATCTCTGAATTGACAGCCTAAAATTTTAGTAAACGTATGCAATTAAGCGCAAACGTGCTTCATTCATTGCTGTATAAAAATTTCGTTGTGTTTCGTTTTCAACTGTACTTTTTTTGATAGACGTATTGTGCAGTCTTTTTAAGCGTGTCTCTAATATTATAAACATTATTCAAGAAGTAAACATTGGACTCTGCAAATGAGACAACGACATACACATAAGACGCTCTTGATAATATATTAATAAAATACACCATATACCCATAGAGAATATATACATCGTCTATGACAATTGCTGTATTGAATTCAATAGGATCTGACACCAAGCACTAAGAAGGTTTAAATTAGTATTTTTTCAATGCTAAGATTTTTTTTTAAATGGAAAAGATGAAAATATGGTTCTTAGCAACACGTTAAAGAGAGTTGAGATAGAAACAAGTTGTGACTTACTTTATTTAGTATAAGAATAACTTTATCGTTTTGCTGAATGATTAACATTAAAAATAAATAAAAACGATATTGAAATAACGATGTAAAATTTATCGCACGCATATTATTTTGATCGTACGGACAATTTATTTTTAAGAAAATTAATTGCAACGTAAATTTATTGCGTAAATCATTTATTCCAAAATTATTATTATATAAAGGTTTATTTAATTAAATGTACCAGAGGCATCGGTTAATGTCGATTTAGTGACAGATCTTAAGTGTTCGAGTCCCAGTACGAACAGCATTTTTTCAATCGATTTTTAGATTTCTGTTCGAAGGCATAAGTGTTTGTGGTTAATTACATCATATCTTTCTAATTCTGGGATAAATGGGGTTAGCGATTGCGATTAGTTAACCACTAGTCCTGTTTTGGCTCCATATTTTTACCACTATCAGCAATATTGTTACAAACAGTTTTTGCAGCGGTTGAGATACCTTTAATAGTAGGCCATATTGAAAAATTGCTTATAAAATTTCTAGAATCACAGAATAAGTTCCAAGAAAAGCCCAATTGCTCCATATTTGATCTGAAAATGATTTAAAATTTATGATATTTATTTACACTTATCATCATGATAGTAAATGATTTATTTTTAGCAAAAGAAAGGTAAACAATATTTTGTACACTGACAATATTTCCTAGTCATAAGTTTATATTTATATTAAATATTGACAGAGTATGCCTTTTTAAACTGTGCTCTTTCTTTTCTCATTTAAATATCAACCACTCTTAATACTGTGTCTTGAAAATGAAAATCAAAACTTTAATACAAATACCTCGTGTTTACAATGCTTTACAACTTCGTCAAAAGCAGCAAAACATCATCAAAACGTCTACCGGAAGGCAATTACAATATGGTAACGAATTAAGCACGAAGATTGATGATGATGCATGAAACAAGTAATAATTTTGTTTTAATTACTGTGCCAATTTTATCAAAGCTTTTTATTATATTTCCTAAACCGGAGTGGTGCTTATTGGCATTTATTTGCTCATCCCATGTACGGCAATAACCGTATCTGTCACCTCAAGTGTCATTTCCACTTGGTGTTTATAATAGGCACTTACATACCAGAACCGAACTAAGATATTTAAAAGTATTCATTTCAATCAGGTTTTTTTTGTATTTTAATAACTCCTGGGGGGCAATTATCAAATTTATTAGAATCCAGACACTTATACTAAAGAGGTCTTTTACATTAAACATAATTTTTTTTATTTGGTTTTTAGGGTTGTTATAACTTAAATACTATCATTTATGGTTTATTCAACCAATAATAAAAATGTATCCGAAAGAAAGTATTTGAAAAAAACTGTTAAAACTCACACAAGCTCAAGAAGCATGTTTTCATTAAAATCCTTTAAGTATATACAGCGAGTGGTAATGATAAATTGGACATAAAAAAAATTGAAAAAAAATAAAAAAAATATACGAAGTTCTTTTTATCATGAGCGGTTTACAGATCAATTATAACTACAGTGAATATAGCCGCGATAACAACGTTTACGTTATACCAACTGTAAAAGCTTAATAGAAAAATCTTAGTGAGTATTAAAAATCCTCTTATATAATGGTTAGATCCTTATTTGATTTAGAAGTCGCCTGCTGTGCTCTATTTAGTTGAAACTTGGTCTACTGATCAGGTGGGTCTGGGTTCGATTCCTGGTAAAATCAATGTCAAATAAAGTTTTTATTTAAATTTAAATTTGTGACTTAATACGTTGTGATTTACAAAAAAATCGAGTTTCAACTTAAAAATATTTGGCCCACTGGTAAACAAAATAGAGAAATATATGTGATTTAAAATAAAAATATCTATGTATTTTTGAAAAAAATACGTAAAGATATTAACAATCAGCTTGATTGCAAAATTTATCGGAGATAGCAGTAAAACAAGTTATTATGGTACATTAATATTGCCAAAAAGCCAGCAAACAAAAAACTTATTTTTGTATAAAAACTGTATTTTTAACTCTTATAGAAAATGCAATACTAAAATCAACAGTGTAGAACTATAAACTGGTAGCACCTGAAAGTTGTTACTAGAAATCAAATAACTTTCAAGTTAAGTAAAAGAAAGAGGGAGAAAAAACTCACTGCGAGTACATGATTTAAAAGTGTTTTTTACAATAAATAAACTAAGCTTTCGGGAGTCAAGCTCCAAAAACAATAAAGCAGGTTATGCTTGACAGTTATTTATGAAAATAATAATACTAAAATAATTAATTTTGTGGGCTTTTTAATGCCTTACAACAGTACTGTGTCTATTTTAAAAAATGATTACTGTTGAAGATTGCAACTTTGCAATGCGTGTTGCACATTCGTTCTCCGGTATGGCGGAAAATTATTACTGGTATGAAGTAATAAAACTTAATCTCTCTTAACCTCGGATCGATTTCAATCAATAAGGTGCTATCTCCTCAATTGGATAACTAAGGTCAGTGGTGCACAAGATTTTTGAAAGAAGGGCCAATTTATCCATTTTCTAATCTTTCACGGGCATCGGAGGGTAAAAGTGTTGAAAAATAATGATATATTAACACATCACTCAATACGTTTGTATGATAAAATATAGATGGCGACACTATTGACAAATCCGTTATTTACTATTTTTGGAATAAACTAATCTTCAAATAATACGTGTCGAAATTTCATAACAATCTGACGTTTAGTTCACAAGTTGCAGTTATTTTAGTGACGATACTTATGTAATTTTCAAAACAATGGAAAATATATTAATTTCGTGTGTTGATAAAAAAATGCTTTTTAATGGAAAAAAATATCGTTCAAGCAAAGCAATGGTTTGACAATTTGTTATTCGGACTCTGTTCCATCGAGATGAATGGTAGAGAAGTGGTTTGCTGATTTCTGAACGCCTACACAATTGTTATCACTGACGACCCGGGTTTCGCCTTTCAGCATCCTCAGGCGTTTAAATGGGCGGATAGACCTGAACTGACGTTTATTAAATAAATTTATCACAGGTTGAACGCCATCCATGGCGACATGGATTCACTTTACTAATGATTTGATTTTAATGACTTTTAATTAGCTGGGAAAATACATTTACTTATAAACAAATAGTCTTTACAACATTTCGAAATTAATTGCGAATAACGTTAAAATGTTATAACATAGAAATGCCTACAGACGGGACTTGAACACTTGAAGATGCCGAAAGACGAAACTTGGGTCATTAGTGACATAACTTGGGTAAATATGGGGTACTATGAACGATTCAAATTTATTAAGAAAAATACAATATTCCTTAGAACTTATTTCCACTTTTATTCACCAAAACCAGGACCGGTTTCGCTAATGGCGAGCATTATCAATTGATAAGAAATATAATTTAACAGTGTTATTTAAACAAAACAAATTTAACAAAAAGATGTAATAAACATGCTCATCATGATAATTATCAGTTGATAATGCTTGCAATGAGCTAATTTGGCAAAAAAAGTGGTAATAAGTACATAGGAATATTGTGTTTTGTTTTTAATATAATGCCTTTCCTCCTACTATTGACAGTGAAAACCCTAAAAGTGATTCAAATTAAAAAAGTGTTTTATTTACTGATATATTATAGTATACTGTCGTTCCATTGAGAATCAACAGTGAACACATTAAAAGTAAGTATGAATTTTAAATCCCGGTGAAAGTGGGTAGTATAGCTTGTTATATATAAATCATTATTTTTTCATTCAATTGTTGATATATGGCCAGTCGTTTATTTTAAGCGTCTAGTCTTGTCTCCGCATGTTACACCAGTCTTTATAAAACACTGGCGTATATTTTTTTCCTCAGCTTTCTTCTATATGGCCGCACATTTTGCCATAATGTCTGTGTTACAAGACTCGTATTACCTTTAATTATATTTCAGAAACGGTAAAATATTAAGAGGCAATTTTTTATTCTTATTACATCGCATTTTTTGCCACACTGGAAGAGTGAATACGTTACAATAAAACTATTTTTTAAATGATTTTAGGCATGATTTTACAAATACAGCGGAAATATTACACTAATAGTGAAATGTAGACACATTAACACCTCCATGCCCATGATGCAATCGTACATAGTTGAGCAATTAAATAATTCAATATTTCTCTTCATATTGTTAATAAGTATTTATCATTTTAGGTATTCTAGCATACATGAATATTTAAAATTATTTTTAACTTCTAACTTAGGTTTAAATACTGACAATAAACAGTGAAACTGAGATGCCATCATGGCAGAGAACGTGATTTTTTAGAATGGCATGTTATGGGTTAAGCTAGTGTAAGTAATGAAATAAAAACGGTATTGTTATTCTTTAATTATTGATAAAAAGCTCAAAACTAATGTACTTAATTTAATTAGTGAAAATTAAATAATAACAGTATAATATATTAAAATTGTGACAAGTGTCGTAACGGTCGATTGCGTTGAGACAAATTGTCCACGGATATTTCATTCGCGACAAATTGTTTATAAACGTCTCAAAATATCCAACTAGACAATACCATCCTTTAAAAACTAAGATTCCAATGTTAGTAGAGTGTGAAATTGCAAATGTATTTAAATTAATTTATGACTGGCTTTTGTAAAAATTATGTAAATTATTTTTTTTTGCACATATAAACTATGATTTGATAGGCAAACATCTGTCTTATACGTAAACGTGTATACTAACGTCACAGATTATTTATTATAGTTTATTAAGTTTATTGAAACATTATGGTAATTATTTTAAATATTCGACATAAATGAAATTTATGACAGTATTTAGTGTATAATTTATTTGATTGTGATAGTTTTCATTTTAATATATTACGTTTAAATCACTGATATATTTTTTGCTACTTAAAAAGTAAGAATATTAACTCACATTTTGATTTACAATATCAAGTTTTTAAAAAGACATCGAAACGTAGAAATAATATTTACGTATTTAAAAAAATAAAGTCTTATATGTATAAATATCACTGTTTCATTGTATTTCTTATCAGTTGACAATGCTCACAATGAGCGAAACCGGTCCTGATCCAATAAATTTTATGCGGAAAAATTACTAAAAATGTTTTATTATTTTTATTATAATGCCATTCCACCAAGTATTGACAGTAAAAACCTTAAAAGTGATCTTTAATTCCTGCTTCTTTTTACTTTTTCAAATTGTATTCTTTACTCTCGAGTTACAAATTCTCTAATTACGACAAAATAAAAATGATTATTGCAGTGCATAGGTAAAAAAAATATATATTTCTCACACCTTGCAATGATATACATATCTAAAGATTTTTTTTATTAAATGATTTGTATATCTGTATATATTCAATGCTTAACTGGTGATAAAATTGTATTTTATACTAGCCACTGCAATAAGAGCTTCATTCAACTTAATAAACTTTGGTGCGTATCGCAAAGTAAGGTTAAATTAGATGTTTCATAATAGCTTATTAAATAAACATCTAATTATTACAAGTGAGGTACTTTAAAATAATATTTCAGGAGTGAAAAAATACTCTGAAAGTTATATTTTATTCAAATGGTTCAACAGTTCGAATAGCATACAAACTGAAAATTAACAATATATTTTTATAAACTTTCACCTTGCAATTTTTTTGAATCACGAAATTGGTGAAATATCAATGTTTTGTACATTTTTTTAAATTTAGTACTTAGCTAATGCCTTATGTGAATGACGTGGTGAATATCATTATTTTTAAATAAAATATTTTATGTTAGTTTTTGAGAAAACAAAGACAGGACGAGGAAAAAACCTCAAAAAAAGTTTTTTTGTGAAATGTATCTTTCGCGTAAATGAAAAATCGAGTGTTTTTATTAAAATAATAATTCATGTTGTTTGCGATTGCAGAATATGTTCGGTAGCAGTTTTGTTAAACATTAAAACATTTTTATTAAAATTATGTATATTTGTTATTGTATTTGATAAAATAAATATGATCGCTCACTTTTCGTTTGTTGGACTATAATATAATAGTATAATCTGTTTATATTTCCAACCAACTTCAGGAACACAATCTTCAAAAGCAAGAAATTAATTATGACCGTAGCGGATTGAATTAATCTACTGCAAAACATTGTTTTAGTATAATTGCGTACACCAATGTTTTTAAATATTTTAATCGTTACAAGAAAAGGTGGCAAAGTATTTGTATTAAATCTATGTTATTTAATTTATTTTATCAACTAAATTTCATAAAAAAGGCTGTATTCTATTATGATATCTGCTAACAGAGTTGACATTTACAGGTTTTTAGAACTATAATTGAAATGGATTAAAGAAATCTGCAACGATATTAAAAATAACAAAATAACTGAAGAGATATGTTACAAAACCAATATTTTAAGTAAAACTAAATTTGTTTGATGCAATTTAATTTTCCCTAAACAATTTATCAGGTGAAATGTTAAAATAGATTAAGGATTATACAATTATTCTAACATATTTTTTCAAATATTAAATTAAAAAAGCTATTTTTTTTATTCCACTTGCTGTGTTGTAAAATGTTGGACGTGTTCCGTCTCTTTAAGAATCATCATCAGATTAAACATCGAAAAGTTTAAGAATAATCAAAAAAATGTTTCTATTTTTTAAATTAAAAATTACAAAATAACAGTCAGAATTTATCCTTTTATACTGGATGCAGAGAGGAGGTAAGATTCAAAAGTTGATATATCTAATTATGAGTTAATTACTTATATAAGCTACGGTAAATACCAATGGAAGTAAATTAAAAAATGGTGAACTGCCTATATTATTTAAAATGTTATTTACTAGTGTTTTCTTACTTTGAATGACATTATTAATTTCTAAAAACTCCAAGCTATTCATTAATCACTTTTTATTTTTTACTTTGTGGAATATTTCAACATTTTTATTTTATAAAAATTGTGATCATTTTCTATCAAATGATTCGCATACTGTGAAAAATTATTGAATTAAGACATTTTACGTTTTCTTTAATTCTTGAATAACAAAGTTACTGCCGAATCCATTGAAGAAGTAGAACATAAGAATTAGTCATTTATTTAGAAAAAAGTGTACATAACTCCTTCTTCCACTCGTGTCTTTAATTCTGTAGCATCATCATAATAAACTATGATTTATTATATTAGCTGAAAATTCATGATAAGTTATCCGCAGCCAAATAAAACAATAAACTAATTTTGATGCTATAACTTTTTGTAATAAAATAAAACGGTAAGATTATTTTATCATGCGTGTTTGTATTGCTATTTAAGATTACAATTGAAGGTGATTTGTGAAATTTCAATATTATATTTGAATCATTCAAATTTTGAACTCTACGAAATACGAATAACTATTTTAAAAAATGTTTCTAAATTTATGTTATATCTGCGATCGATGCGTAAGCTAGAAGCATGTCATTTTAATGTTGTATGAGAATTTTCAATGCTCTGAAATATGAATTGTTAATTGATTGTATTAAAATGTTGCGAAGAAGTCCAGGTGAAAAATATTTTAGAATCTGCGGTGTACAGAATAGGTATTTATACCACATCAGTGTACAAAATGCTGCACACTTGTCTTGCTTGATAAGCATGGTAAAGATTTTGTGAATGATTAAAATACTTTGTAGACGTACTATAACATGAAGGTTCATGCAATTTATAAACGCTATCTTAGTTATGTTGGCTATGACTGACGACTGCTTCAATTTAAAATTATATAAATCATAGCTGACAGTATTTAAGGTACTTCTTTCTTCTTTAATTAAAAGCTTTCCATGCAAAGTTATATAGATTGAAAATTCAACCAGACTAAATTCGTTCTTTTGGTGATAAAAGCCAAGATTCTTAAATAATATTCATTGAAATTATCAAATCATGTCTAGCGAAATAAATATCTTGTTTTTTTTCATAATGCTTATGATCGTGATGATGGTATCAAACATCAAGATATAGTTTCATCTGCAAAATTTTGCACCTTTATAAAGAACAAAAATATCATTTCCTATGCCTCATTAGACCTGTAATTATTAAAACATATTTTTTTGATTTTTTTTAAACAAATTAACTCTAATCTTATGGTCGATATTAATTTAGAAACGAGTCCTTGAGAAAATATGATTTTTAAATATCTTAATAATTTAAAAGTATCACTTCTAAATACTACTTCTTTATTATTTTTATTACATTAACGTGTTTTGATAAACTTATCATTCACTGGGATATACAACAAAATACATAAAAATTCAGTTATAAAATATTTAAAAAGTGTACAATTTTATTGATAAAGAGTTAAAAGCTATTGTTATCTTTGTTTTATTAAAAAATCTATCATATAAACATGTATTTTATTATCCTTTTTCTAACAATACATATATATATTAGGTAAAACGGAAAGAAATGACATTTTTTGTTATCGAGACAAAAAAAATATTTTTAAAAAAAATGATACAATATTATTCTGTTATATAATTTTCCTCGTTGTCTTTGATCGTCCTCCATAAAAGAGGCAACTTTTTGATACCCTTTTCGTAAAACTCTGGTGACTTACTGGCAAAATACAAATCCAGGTGATTTTTCACCCGGTCAGCGTTTGTAAATTTTTTGTCACGAAGTGAATGCTTCATCGACTTGAAGAGATAATAATCCGAAGGTGCTATGTCCGGTGAATATGAAGGAAGTGGCAGAAGTTCGAAATCAAGTTCTCTTATTTTTTGCTGAGTAATTTTTGCCGCATGAGGTCTCGCATTGTAATGTTGTAAAATCCGCCTATTGTTATTGACCAAAAAAGATCGTTTTTTTAATAACTCTGCTTTTAATCGTTCTAGTTGAGCACAGTATAGCTCTGCCGTAACTGTTTGACCAGATTTCAATAATTCAAAATTTATTATCTTCGAAACATCCCACCAAACACACAACAAAACTTTTTTAACGTCAATGCTGGCCGAGGAGTAGTCACAGGTACTTGATTTGGTGATAGCCATTGTTTTTTCCCCTGGTATTACTGTAAAGGACCCATTTTTTGTCCCCGGTAATTATCTTTCTGAGAAATGGATCCGTTTCGTGCCTGGACAATAGAGAAGCACAGATGGTCACGCTTGTTCCAAGGCCGTTTGAGAGAGTGTGTGTTTTTGAGAGAGCTTGCCTGTGTTTTTTTCCCAATCTTTTCAGATGATCTTGCACAGTTGTTATTGGACAGCCAATGTCGTGTGACAATTCCTTCACTATTTTACGAGGATCAGCTTCCACCAATGATTTTAGGACGTCATCATCGATTTTGAGGGGTCTTCCAGTTTTTGGTTTGTCCTTTAACTCCCTATCGCCACTTTTGAACTTTTGAAACCATCTAAAGCACTTTCAAAGTTTCAAGACGTCACCGTAAATGTCACAAATGGTCTTCGTAGCTTTTTTTGGTTTTAATCCTTTATCGAATAAAAACAGCATAAAACAGCGCAAATGTGTTTATTCAATCTCAGGCTTCTCCATTTTTCCACAAGGGCAAAAAAAATATGAAATATGTTGAAATGGAAAGAGTACACACAGAGCTTTAAAATAATACCAACCCCGACGTGTTAGCTCAACGGCAACCGTTGACAAACAGATTTTAAAGTGACGCGCCAGAAAAAATGTCATTTCTTTCCGTTTTACCTAATATATATATGATAAAGCTCCGTAGTAAAGCGATAACGTTAAAATGTATAAAGGTTCAAAGAATAAAAAGTATATTTTATTATTTCTTTTCAGGTAATATTCCACTGCTTGCTGATTGGGTGTGTCGTTAAGACGTTTTGAAGGCGTTGCAGAATTTTATTTCAAAGGTCAATTATGAATATAAGACAAGAAAAACACAAAGTTGCGTAAGTTTTGAAAATAATATGTATATTTGACTATTTTATTTTAAAAGGGTGTTTCCATATTTTTATGTATTTGTTTTTGGATTTCATTCTTCACACTCGACTTATAAGCACTAGTATTGTATGTACGATATTAAATTGACTTGTAGAATAATAAATAGATTATAATGAATTCCTTGGTTATATACGATATAATTGATTGGGTTCTATTTCTCTTTTTCTAAATATTTACATATCAATTGTTTACTAATGCAAATATATTGAGAATCGTATACAATAAGGAAATAAGCTTCAATAATTCTAACTTTTTTGA
This sequence comes from Himalopsyche anomala, assembly GCA_031772345.1. Taxonomy (NCBI): domain Eukaryota; kingdom Metazoa; phylum Arthropoda; class Insecta; order Trichoptera; family Rhyacophilidae; genus Himalopsyche; species Himalopsyche anomala. The sequence continues at coordinate 4,496,940 of CM062832.1, read as the reverse complement.
TTGATTGGATATTGATGGAATAAGAAATCATTAGTTGAAAAACAAGAGATTATATCCCCATCAATTGTGATTGCATTGTAATGATGATCAAACTTAAATGGCATGACCTTTTCTTGTTTTAACAAAATTACATCCTGTGATGAAAACAGGATGAGAGATAATTACACTAATTTCATTAATTAGAGTAAGTTATGTAAATCTTGAATCTGTTTACACATTATTAGTATTTTTAATACTATTCTATTCTAGTCACAAACAAAATATAATATTGTGTTATACTTTTATAAACATCTTTATTATTTGAAAAATACAAATCGTCAGTATTCTACCAGAAAATGTTAAGTCCAAAAGCCTTGTTTTGTGATAATCGAATTTTTAAAATACAATGAAGCTAGTGTAGCTAAGCAGTAGACAATAATACAAATAAATAAACAACAATTGGAAAAAAACGTTTAGTCGTCTAATCGATTTTGGGCAGCTAAAAAGCAATAAGTTATTTATAGATTTCTGCCAGTAATAACAACCAACCAAATACACTTTGTTCGTATCACTTACCTAAAGATCGAAAAAAAACATATAATAAGAGTTAACTTGTTTTTTGGGAGTATAAAAGGTGTTTAAATTTATTGATCTGCATTCATAACTCAAAACACCTAATTGTTACCTTAACTTATAATTTAGAATTTCGACTGAACTCAAATTTCGAGTTTCGACTGTTACCTTAACGTTTTCTGGCAGTATATTGACAAAATAATATCAATAGTTGAAAAAAACTAAAGGCTACGTCAAATAAAAAGAATACTGATGGATAATTGCTTTATTATAAATCTTTTCCAGTGTTTTTAATCGTTTAAATCTCAAAATTAATAAATCTGTAGATATACATATTGCACTGGACGATAATTTGTTTAAACTTTTCTCTTAATTGTTTTAATGATAAATATAATTGACTTATATTTCCCTTTTTTGTTTTATCAGAAGAAGTGTCGTTTAACAACGTGTTTAGTCTGAAGTTTTCACACTGTGAGAGAGACATTAGTTCAAAACTTGTTAATGGATTCAAATCTACGATTAAATTGAAAAAATGTTGGAAAATTCCTTGATAATTTCCTTCTTTCCAAAACACACACTTAACTTTTAAGGAAACATAGTGTCGAATATTTAATTAGAAGTCATGTTTTAATAAAAGGTCAAGCAAAAGCCTTAGATATATTACCGTTGCAATATCGATCAGCATCATTTTAAGTTGTAATTTAAAAGAACTCTTTATAATTAATCATTATTTAAATACCGCCAATAGGGTGACCAGTTTGAGAAAGCTCACTGTGAGACACACGCAACAAATAAACCAATTTTTCTAATGTATATTTTACTTCCAAAAATTTACCGAGATCAAAGATGAAATAAATATGTTTTCCTTAAATTTTTACTACACTTTCTATTTTTTTTTTGTTTTAATATTTGGCATTACAGTCAATGCCAATGAAACAAATTGAAAACATGAACTTCATTCAGGAACCGTTTTCAAATATCAATGTATTGATTATACAGTTGTATATGTCAACTAAAATCAATCGTACTACGGCGAGTGTGTTTGACGACCTCTGAATATAACCGTAATAGAAATAAAATGATTATATTTTATAATTTCAATGGATAAATTGTAAGTATGTAAAAAGTATTTATTTAGTTATTGTTAAAAATTAAAAGTACAGTACACGACATAACATCTGACGCCAATTCGCCATGTACTTGATAAATATAATGAGACAAAATATAAAATAAAACTACATAATACATCAAAATCATATTTATGTATACTGCCCATTCAAACTCAATATCTCTGGTTTCTTACAAACATATTTCTAAAGTAACTAACTACAACTTGCTTTGAGCTTTTGTTATACAAGAAAAACCAAACTCTCAGCTTTGATCGAAGGCAACATGGGGACCACAGATAAGTAACACGTTTTTAACCCCCCTCCCCCATCGACACATTTTCTCAGAAAATATTATTTTAAATAAAAAGATTTGTATTTAGTTGTTATAATACAACACTTTTTTTTATTAATTCTACAATATTTAGTTAAGCTCAGGACCAGTTCCGCTCACCATCAGCATAAGTATTTTTTTATTTCAATAGAATACCTTTCCATCACGAATCAAAGTGAACACATTAAAAGTGACGATTATCGAATACAAAATAACAGTGATATTTTTAAATTGTTTGTAGAAAAAAAATGATTTTCGTTGCAAATTGTCACACTTGACCTACTCCTTCCTAGATCGTGACATCATATATAGACGGCCCCATATTGCACAACTGACAAGCAAACCTACTTAAATTCTAGCTAAGCAAGTGTCCACGTGAAAAAGGAGTGTTAGAGAAACTTTAGATGTATGGTAACCCTAAGAGTCGATGATAATGATTCAGGTGAATACATAAAAAAATCTGGTGTACCAGTATAAGATTGTATTGTAGTCCGTTTCCATTCTAGTGGGCAACAATGGACCTCGTCTTCTTTTGTCGGAAGAGAGCCACTTATCAATACAACAAGTAAATAGGAATAATATTGACTGACATAAGAAACTCTCTCCTCTTCTATAAAGAAGACTGATAGAAGCTTTTGTCAGCCAACTGCATTTATTTATTTATACACCAATGATTCGAAAACACCAGAAAGACTAAAGAGAAAACATCAAGAAACTTACGATAGTTTTATTTATGGATCCATCAAGGAGGTTATTGTTTATGGTTATGTCTCGCACATATGATATATCTAAAGGCGAAAACTGATATCTACTTTGAAATGTTTTCGTATTTCACTCTTAAATTTTCAGGTTTATTTCTTCTATAACATTGTATTAGCTTATAATTAAAAACAATATTTATCGCCATTTTACAGCCAAGAAACCGCATATTGTAATAAAAATAAGCATAATAAAATCGTCAGCATTGAATTTATCGGTTTCTGCGTGTGATTTCCGTCGCATACGAAAAAATCCTTTATCCTTTTATCGGGTTTTAGAAAATTGTATACTATTACATTATATCGATGGCCATACATTGACAACACGTAACCGACATTTGTTCAATTTTATAGGAGAGCCAAAAAACTGTATAAATAAATAAATATTAAGAAATCAATGAAAATGAAAGACACTTTGGAGTAAAATGATTATTATATATATTTAAAATAATCTGTTGACACAATATTAATTAAATAAACTTTTTATTAACAATAATGTTTAATAAGAGTTAACAATTTTAATTTTGTTTCTTCTTTTACGATACGAAGAAATAATTATAAGTATTTTGATAAATTCAATGCACATGTTGAACTTCATCCATATAATAATAGAAAAAATAGACAAAATAGTTATAATTTTTTTAATCCAGTTACGGACTGTCCACTCTCCAATACAAAATGTTGCAGTAAACATGTTGGAATTTTTTCTCACCCATTTTCAAATAGTAGGAAAACAATGTAGCTCTTCTACTATCTTCTGTTTGTTTCTACTATGTATCTAGAGTTTGAAAAAACAAAAAAAAATGATGTGCATAACTCATTTTATGAAAAAATGTCGGTTACATGCTGTCATCGATATATGTAATAGCTTGTATTTTTTTGTTAGTTTTAGACTAAACGTGAACTTATCGGTTTTTGCTTTTAGATGCCTCATACATACTATTATAGCTTACACGTAATATAATCTTGTATAATCAATAGTATCTTGTTGCATACAGTTCTTCAGTGAAGTAGTGACAATTTTATAGACTATTTTGTTATTACCAAGTCGCTTGCTTTTTGCTTATATTTTAAAGTGATAAACAGGTGTCATACTACCTGATGAAAATTGAATTCTATATTATGTAAATTAAAACATTATACTATTTTTTATTTTTTTCATAAACAAATGCCAAAATGAAATCTTTACCAGTCTTATAAAAAAACTAAACACGAAACAAAATTAGAAAGAGACTATGTTCAAAACTTAAGTAAATCTGAATTGTGGCGTTGACATTTTCCAAACGGCTTAATGCCTTGCAGGTTTGTGTTAAATGCTTAATACAAATACAATTATATTAATAATTATTTTAAAATACATGTTTCATATTATTACCGTTGGTAATAAAATGTATATAGTACTTTCTACAGTTAACCCAGATTTATTTCAAATATTTCTAGTTGATGTCATTAAACAAAGTTAATAATTCTATTATATGAAACACCGAACATACGTCATATTCTTATTACAAAATGGCCGACACTGAACAGCTGTTCATGACAAATATATTCAAAGTGAAAATATTGTTTTAATGTGTTTATACGGAAATAAAGAATTATACAATTAACCTTAAAATGAAATATTAAATTGAATATATATCTAATGATAGTAATGCTTTACGTACTAATGTAGAAATGACTGATATATTGAAAAAAATAGATGTAAGCGGTGTTTGTGATTTATTTCCATTTGGAATTCCATTAGCCACTCATAATATTATATACCTAATAGTAAGAAAAGTGGCAAGAGTATATTTTAGTATTTTTATGCCACCACATATCACGCAGACTATGCGGCCATTATATGTGCTATACGGACATATTCAAAAGTCACAAAGGCTTAATAAAATTGTATTTAAGCTAAAATTTAAAAAATAACAAAAAAGCCGTATCACAAAAAAAAACATAAAATATGTGATTTTGGGTGATTAGATATTTACAGATTTCACAATTTCAAACATTTAAAATGTTAAATTTGAACAGTTTAAATTTTGTTCATTCACACAACTTTTGTCAATAACGACCCGGGTTTTGCCTTTCGGCATCTTCAGGCGTTCAAGTGCATGGATGAACTTAAACTGAAATTCGTGCACTCTAGCGCATGAAGAATTCGAAAGGCGAAACCCGGGTTGTTAGAAACAAATCATGAAAATATGTACAAAATTTGAACGATTAAAATTTAATATTGAAATTTTTCCAAAACACTTTCAGTAGAAATCTTAAATTTAAAATGTCATCTTGTGCTTGGAAAATTATAAGTAAACGTTTTGGCGTTTAATTGAAAATTCTAAAAAAAACATTCATTTATATTTAAATGTGTCTGAGGCAGTGGCGGTCGGTCAATGTGGCATTGGATCAATGCACCCCTTGTATATTTAGGGGCGAAGAATGTAAAATGAGTGAATGGTATAAATTTTATGTTTAAATATTATTTCATGAAATATAACCGCCTCTGCATATACAAGGGGTGCATTGACTCAATGCCACATTGACCAGCCGCCATTGGTCTGAGGAACCCAACAGAAATTATTTTAGAGAAAACTGTTTGTATGATCGATAACCCTTTTCGGAGAAGGTAAATATAATTATGACAACGCAAGGGTTAGTAGTCATGTTATAATCCTCCCGATTCCCTGCTTCTAGGATCAGATAGAGAGTGGTTGGAAAGAACAGATAACACCCACACCTTTGCAAACATACTGTTGAATCTATTGAAAAATAAATATTTTATTTTAAAAGTTTTATTGATTAACTGCATAACTGAGTAGAGAAAAGGCCCAAAAGCGTTTAACGATCAGCGATCAATGTATTTTTCAAATTGAAATAACTGATGAATTTTACAAGAGATGCGAGAAAAAAATAAGATGAACAAAATATTGTTTATAGCGTTCTTTAACCACAACAAGAAGTTTATCGAGCGAAATATTTGTTATGTTTGATAACTTATTGATAGCGTGTAAAGTTGTTAAATGTAACTTATACAAATTAACTGAAAATACTACCAAAAACTTCCGACTATGTTTGTATACAATATGCATTACACTTTAATACTTACCACATGAATGATAGGCTTCATTAAGGAATGTTAAACGTGTTGGACTAATTGCAAAGGCAATAGATTTCCCCATCTTCCTGAAAGAGCTGAGTTGCCATTCCACCGCGCGAATACCAGAACAATTAAAACAAACAGGCTTACCAACGTAAATCTATGCAGTAAAAAGTCTTCGGTTATTTATAAATTAAAACAATTTAGGTCATTGTAAAATAGAATCAATATTATCTTACCGTATCCTCTTGAAAACCGTGTCAGGATGAATCAAATAGAAAAAAAAACTCGTGATGTAATTAGACAGCAGAGAGTATTTTTTTTCGCGTGTGTAATTTTCCTCTTATATAATTATTTGTGTGTGTATATGTGTAAACTGTAGCGTAAATAGTGGACGCAAACACGCGTAATATACCAAAACAAGCATATAAATAAAAAATATTTCGCAGTAACCAAATCTGCAAATAACTTATATCAGTGTGTTTATTTTAATTATTTTTTTTACCATATCCGCTTCTAATATGGAGCATATGGACTCCTATTGGAGTTTACCTCAACAGAAATGTTTCTACGAGAACTGCTTGTTACTCAGTTGCTCAACCTCTCTTTTTCCAAAGAGAGTAGGAATAGAAGGAAAAGGCTAGGACAAGACTAGTGGTCAGCTAATCGCTCTCGATACGCCCCGTTCATAGGATAGGATGGGTGGGAGGGGGAATTCAAGACATCGCATACATCCATGCATTTGAACAGAAATTCATAAATCAATTGAAATATCAATTTATAAAACTGCCCGTAATTCGAACCCGTGACCTCCGTAGCGGTAAGCAACGACGTTGACCACTCGACCACACAGGCGGCTTATTTTAATATTGGATTTAAATAAACGTCAATTTTAAAGTATTCATTTAAAATGTATCATACTTAATTTTTCGTTTTCGAAAACAGGAATAGTCAAACTTTTTTTATTATTTAAGATCATCGACAAACAGTGCTTTAATTTCAAATATGAACGATTCCAATTGTGTTGTGTTTTGTTATTTTAAGTTTTGCATAATTTTGACTTCTTTTTTTGTATTTGTAACAACGCTTTAAATAACATCATCTTCGGAAACAGCAAATAAGTTGAACGTTCCTGATAAAAACCGTCATACTATAACTAGAGACACAATAAATAGTATAGTCTGAAAGCTTTCTATTCCAATCATTGGGTAGCTTTTTATAGTCCACAATAAAAAGCTCATTTCGGCTCGTCATTGTTTCCCTAGCGGTACAAATCATCTGAATCAATTGGTGGTCATCGATCAATGTAGGTCAGTCATATAATAATGCATTACATATTATTATCTTAAGCTTTGATTGGACTTTTCGCATCATTTTACTATCAAGCATGGATTTAATTTATATTTAATAATGATTAAGTAGACGTATACAATATTGTACAGCACAAAATATTAAAATAGATTAGCCAGTAATGAATTGTATTATATATATTTTAGCCGCCTGTGTGGTCGAGTGGTCAACGTCGTTGGCTTCGGTTACGAAGGGCACGGGTTCAAATCCCGGTGCGGACAGTTTTATAAATTGATTTTTCGATCGATTTATGAATTTCTGTTCGTAGGCATGGATGTATGTGATGTCTTGAATTCCCCCCTCCCACCCATCCTTTCATATGAACGGGGCGTATCGAGAGTGATTAGCTAACCACTAGTCCTGTCCTAGCCTTTTCCTTCTATTACAACTCTCTTTGGAAAAAGAGAGGTTAAGCAACTGAGTAACAAGCAGTTCTCGTAGAAAAACTTCTGTTGAGATAAACTCCATTAGGAGTCCATATGCTCCACATTGCGAGCGGACATGGTAAAAAATAAATAAATAAAAAAAATATCGATGTCTTGTCAGTGATAGTCAACCATTTTTTGTCAAATTAAAACTGTTTTATTTTTTGTCGATATTCCTTTAGATTAGAAGCCGATGAATGATAAAAACAACTTCTGTACAAATTGATAAATACAAATTAAGCTACAACATATAACTGTTACACGTAACAGTCATATTATGCAAGTCGTATCAGCGCATTATTCCAGTAGACAATTCGGATAATAGACCGCGAACAACGAATAGCAATTTCGCGAAGCAGACGCAAATACATTTGCGGTCGGAATCTGCGGTCGGGACTCGAACCCATAACAAATTAGCGACAGTCTATTGGATGGGAACCTCAGCCACCGGACTGAACTTGCATGACGATGCTACCGTTTGCCGAAAAACTTTATGAGGACTATAAATATTTCGTAGCAATCATCGTTAGATTGTATTGTGTGATGTCTGGGAAATTTTACTCTGGTTACCACCATGGGCGTGTGGTGGACTTGTGTTACATAAAATAAATTGTGTTGAGTTCAAAAGTATTTCATTGGGTCATTGCAAATATTATTTTGTCATATAATATATCGACCGTGGAAAGAAAAAAGGATGTAACCCACACATATCAAATTTTACAGGAGGCGCTAAAAATGTGTTTTGACGATTTTGTGACATATGCAAATTATGAATTATACACAACCTTAAAGTGCACGAATACTTCTAAACTGGTATTTAATTGACATAACTTAATATTACATTAAAAAAATGTCTCAGAAAAACCTTTATTTCAGTGTTTTTTCTTGGTTTTATTTTTTTACAAGGCCATCTTTTTCTAACTTAGAAGCTAAATTTAGATTTTTATTCGACATTTTCAACTTCCATCCTTTTGATAGAATGTGTGTCAAGTTGTATACATTGTGATTATCGAAAAATAGCTGTTTTGGAAAATTGAGGGTTACGTCCTTTTTCCTTTCCACAGCCAATATAATACTGAGCTAAATCAATAATTTAACTGTTACTTACCTCAAATACTAAACTACATAATATGTAAGTCTTTTAAAACTGAATTAAATTTTGTTTTAAGATTTCATTGAAGTAGAAAATAGCAAGATATATAAATAGCTTCTCGATAATTATGTTATACAATTAATAATGGTTGACATATAACAATGAGTGTTGTTTGATTACGACGATGTTCTAATAAATAATTTAATTATTAAGAGGCTCTATTAAATTAACATACATTCAACCAACAAAACAATATATGTGTATATTGCCCGCTTACTAAGATACGGGTGTTTGTGATGTCAATTCTATTCTAAGAGAATAAGAGAATAATTAAAAAATGAATTTATATCATACGATCTTTTAAAATCTCCTAGTCTAAGAAAATGCTTAATCATTGTAAAAATATTAAAATTATCCGTTACCAACCAAAAAATATTAAATCAGTAACCGCGTAAAAAAAACGTAATCCTCTTTAGCGAAATGCTCCACGCTCAAATAGTTCGTGTACCAGAATAAAAAGACCAATCATGAATTTTATTAAATCAGAAAAAAATGTGTTAAAATCACTTATCGTTTTTTGTGAGTGAATTAAATTTATCAAAAACAATTAATCTCAGCAAAACCGATTGGGCTGAACGCTTTGTGCTATGTAATTTTGTTGTTCGTTTGATGCTGATAAAAAATTCACGAACTCTTGAACAATACTTATGATGATGTTATATAACCAACGTTGTATTATAAACAATATTATTTAACAGTAAATTTATATACACTTAATTTAAATATGTATAATCATTGATTTAACACCGTTATTTATTATATTTCAGATGTATTTTTGAACACATGTAATTGTTATACAGTTATTTTATTTTATGTTGTAATAAATTGAATTTTATTAAATGTCTAGACAAAAGTTTCCTTAGAGGGAGGTGGAGAAAAAAATATTGTTGATTATGATTATGTAATGGTAAACTTTTTTTAATAACCACATCTTATCTCGGTGGCGATGAAATGGATTCTCTATTCGAGTAAAACGATTTATTTTTATTTTACTAATACATAGTCGATAAAAAAAACAATCAAAAAGTGTCCATTCGAGACGCAGTATTTAAAACGTGACAACAGAACTGACAGGACATTATTGCAGGTTTTATTTTATTTTAATATTTTTTTCTAATATCCAATTTTGCTCCCAATTCGCAAGATATGGTCATTTAATGGATGTATCTCAACTTTTTTTACGAAAACTGACTGTTACTTGATAGTTTCCCAACCTCTGTTTTTTAAAGAGTAGGAGTAGTAAGGATATGGTTAAGACATGACTAGATTTTAGCTAATCGTTCTCGCTACGCCCCGTTATTTTAGGATTGGAAAGGTGGGAGAAAATTTTAGGACACACACATCAATTAATAAATCGATTGAAACAATGCTGTTCGCACTAGAAATCGAACTTGTGAGATCTGCTACGGAAGTCAAAATTATTAACACTGCGCTACGGAATCGACCTTTTATGTATTTACTTTCAATTACCTAAATATAAGTTGAAAGTAAATGAACTCCGAATGGAAAACTGCTTGTTATTCAGTTGCTCAACCTCTCTTTTTTCTAAGAGAGTAGGGATATGATATGAGTTCACTTTACACAGGTTTTTAGCCAATCGCATGCTCTGGTTTTGAACTTAAATAGTATTGCAACTGCAACAATCGATCAAGTAAACTTTTAATTATTACATGTTTACTAAAAATAATTAATTAAAGTTATTAAATTTCCTAACAGTTGTCATCATAAAAAGGTATTAAGGCAGTGGTTTCCGACCTTTTTGTCATTGCGCCTCCCTTTGAAGAAAAAAATATCTTCGCGCCTCCCCATACTTTATTTCATATAGTAATAAAGACACGTTTTAAAGGGTAAATAAATATGTTGGACTGTTCGCGCCTCCCTTTGCAATAGTCCATGCCTCCCCAGGGAGGCGCGCCTCCCAGTTTGGAAATCGCTGTATTAAGGCACATTGTGCACTTTTAAATTGGCCGGTGACAATATTTACAGTGGAGGATTAAGCACTTTGGAGGCCCCAGGCGCAATAAACTTTGGAGGTCCTGCTTTTCGAATAATATATAAGTGCTGCAAACCTCTTCGTAGAATAGTAATGAGTATTGAAAACTGAAATTAAAACGTAAGGTTTTATATAATATATGCTATCTTTGAGGCCCCTAATATTTGGAGGCCCCAAGCGCGCGCCTCTTGCGCTTATGGGATAATCCGCCACTGAATATTTAAAATATATAAAATAATCCAGTAAGAAGTAGTGTTACAATTCTTATATGTAAAAAGGTCAGTGCACTTAAAAAATGTCAATAATTGTGTTTATGTATATTTTGTATACTTCAAAATGGCATTAAATATGATTCAGAGATTTCCGTAAAGCCATCAGGTAAATTATCAAAATTCCACACCAATTAGCATGGCTGGTGCACGCATGCAACGAAATACGATTTTTAATATTTTTTCCTGCTTCGTTTCATTCGTCAGCGGGTAATAATCATGTGAAGGTGGCTTCACGAATCATTCTTGCCAATGACTGTCTTGTACAATCACCCGGACAAGTTCAATTTGGGAATTGGTCCCGGCCTTCTGATGACTGCAAATGTAATAACATAATTATTATTGACGAATTTTTGTACTAGCACGATGTATACCGAAAAATAAATGAGTAAAAAAAAAGTTTACTTCTAGCGGTGTGGTCAGTAATGAAAATTATACCAGGCTTAAATTAACAAGCATTGGAAAATGCAATAAGTTATGTCTCATATTTATTTTTATTATGTTGTTTTTTACAGCCTCTTATAAATAAATATAGATTTTACAGTTGTTTTATGAAAGACTGGTCATTAGTTAGCCGCTCGTTATTTCTGTAGGGAGAAATTTACACAAAAAGGAAGTGTTAGGTGTAATATCATTTAATTGCGTACGTTGAGATTTTAAAAATCAAGTATTGGTGGACAAAGAACAATAAAGGTTGGATATGAAAAAATACGTCTAAATATGAAAGTTATTTTTCAAAAGATTCATACAACTTTAGATGAGCAATATATTAGTGTAAAAATGAATACAATTACTGTTCTACTATTGGAGTAGCAAAATACGTTAAATAGTGGTAAAATCAGATTAGAGAACGCTTAGCTATTGCTCCGTCCGCCGTTGAGCTTCTGATTTACAATTGGTTATAAGAAAACCTAATGAGTTTATTGTAGATTTCTCACGTTTTTTATACGAGAACTATTTGTTGCTCAGTTCTTCAACATCACTTTTTTCCAATAGTGTAGACATACACAGATAGGGCCAGGACAGAACAAGTGGTTTACTAATTGCTGGTAATCTTGCAGAAACCTGAACCCTAGTCCCATCTGATTGCTTGTGTTATTGTTTTAAATATAATATCATAAAAACTAACTTTATTGAGTTCATATTCCCCACTTGAAATACATGCCAAATTGAACATTCAATATAATAAAACAAAGGCGTCTTTATTGATAAAATATTGATTATTATCAAGTTAAATTAGTATTCAAATTTTAATAAGCTTTGTCACTAGAGTCCTATGTTAGGCCCTTCGACAGTTTCAGATATTTAACCTGTAACATGCTTCCTAAAAAATCACGTTCCCTGCCATGATGGCATCTCAGTTTCACTGTTTATTGACAGTATTTAAACCTAAGTTAGAAGCTAAATAATAATAAAAATGTATTTATGCTAGAATACCTAAAATGATAAATACTTATTGACAATATTAAGAGAAATATTGAATGATTTAATGGCTCAACTATTTACGATTGCATCATGGGCATGGAGGTGTTAAGTGCATGCATGAACTCAAACTGAGTTAGTGACAACACAATACATAAGTGTACACAATTTCTTTCTCCCACCCCTAGCTGATGTAAAATAAGATTGGTAAAAATAATTAATGACAAAATTTTAACTGTGAAGTGAAATAGTTTTGTAGTGTTTGATCATTAACGCCTGTTTTGATGAAGATGATCGCACTAAAGCAGTGGTCAATGGCCCAAAGTTAGACGGATCTAATATAATAAAATAATAATAGTGCCAAAGAATAAAATTGTTCACTCAACCCTGACTGATGTCTCAATGATTAAATCGTTGAATGAAATACTTATCGAGGTGTAATAACCCTTCTTAATGATACAGCTGAGCGAGACTGGCATGTTTTAATGTCTGGACTAAGGATTCTGAAGTCTCGGCCCACAAAAGTTTATTGGCGGTCCACGGTAACTTTTATGTTTTGAAATTTTTTCGACTCGAATATCTCTTTTGCACTAAAAATAGTTATAACATTAAAAAACAAAATACAATAGACGGCACTTAAATAAAATATATTCATTAATAAATACGCTCAATGATGATGTGTCCTAAGTCGGGAAATAGCTGTGTTTAAATATGTGTATCTGGTTGACATTGGTCCGCAAAATATTTTTACATTTTTTACCGGTCCACGGATGTAAAAATTACATATATTGTAAAATACAGTATTAAATTAAATTAATTGAATTTATGTCTTTCGCAGCTTGACAACAAATATGAGATTATTAAGTAATTTTCAAAGCATGTTAGTTTAATTTTAAATTACAATAAATAATAACATAAGATTTTTGTGACGGGTCGAGTAATGGTGATTAATTAATATTTTTTTGGTCATTAAGAATGTCATTGAGTTGATTATGTCAAGGAGAAGTAAGCAATCTTTAATATTTCATTTATTTAATATTTTTTCCCATGCGATTAGTATCGTTATTGTGCTTTATTTACTTCAGTCATTATGCTTATTGGTTAAGAAGAAACGAAAGTAAATAAAAAATAAATGTTAGCATGAAATTTCTTTCTCATAGTTCCTTAATAAGTATAATTATTATAATGAGTTCAACTTTGCATGAACAAGATAAGGAAGCTATAAAAATTGGTACTCAAAAGCTTTTCATACTAAAGAAGAACCGTTTATTTTTTATTGTTGTTATATTTACGAAGGGCTAGCGATGTCTTAAAAGTACACACATATGATCAATCAGACAATAGACCAGAGTTTCATAAACTTATTTTGCAATAGAACACTTCGCAAATCTGGAAATTTTACCGGAACACACATTTTTTTATGTCGGGTAATTTAAAATAGCGGTTAACGTTGTGTGCTTCCGTGCCAGACGTTACGGTTTCGAGTCCCAGTACGAACAACATTTTTTCGATCGATTTATGTTCGAAGTCATAGGTGTTTGTGATGTCTAAAAATTCTCTCCCACCCTTTCCGATCCTTTAATAATTGGGTGTAGCAAAAGAAATTAGCTCACAACTAGTCCTGTCTTAGCCCTACCCTTCTATCCCTAATACTATCTTTCAATAACAGAGGTTGAGCAACATAAAAAAAAATATGGATGAAAAATATTATGAGCATTTTCGTTCGTTTCAGTGTACGAATTCTTCAATTAGGAAATGGATATGTTCAAAAAGATCCGTTAATCGTTCATGTTGCATATATTGGAAAATTCTGAAGTATTTATTTTTGTAAAAAAGTAATGTATGTTCGTAAATGGACTGCTTTTACTGAAGTCATGGTAAATTTATTTGTCGTTGAGAAAACTGCTCCGGCACTAAACTTGTACTCGGAATACATGTACACCAGCGTTCAAATCCGTGGGGAATGCTGTTGTTTTCTCTCAATTTTGGCAATAAAAGCTGTTATGCGGTCAAGATGCAAGCGATACGTGAGTGCCCTGTACTTTTTATGCCAGTGTTTGCCAAACTATTTTAACTATCACGGCACACCAAACAATTATACACAAGAAAATTATGTAACATACAATTTAAATAATAAAATTACAGTTTAATAAACAGTGAAATTATATACCGTAAAACAATATTATGTACATTCTAAACGTATGTAGTTAGAATTATATCACATAGTGGTGAAAACACATCAATATGTCGTTAGAAAACTAAATAATGTTTTATTTATTAGTAAATAAATTGGTTATATTAGTAAAAACACAATATTCCTTTGTACTTCATTCCACTTTATTTAATATGTCAGGACCGGTTTCGCTCATGTGCTTAAATAAAGTGGAATGAAGTACAAAGGAATATTGTGTTTTTACTAATATAATGCATTTCCACCAAGTATTGACAGTGAATACCCTAAAAGTGATAAAAAGTAAATTGGTGTTTCTTGATATACATTTTGCAGTATAAAAAACGATTTATTATTTGAATTGGCATTTACTTGGTAGAAATTTATTATAAAAACGTGAAAAAATAACAAAGTATTTGAAAGAACCTCCGTGTTATTTGACAACTATGTAAATATTAGCCATGCAATATTAGGATTATATTCGAAAATTTCAATTACAGAAAGCGAGACCGTGTGTGCAGGATCTTTAGTCATGTAAATCAGCTATACCTGTATAAAGTATAAAGTGTAGATTCGCGACCTTCGCGGCACACAGTTTGGCAGTCACTACTGTATACTCTTAAAGAACTTAATTGATCACGATCAACGAATATATAAAATCTTTTGCAACTTTGCCCATTAAAATTAGATATCACTTTCACGACTTTTGTTCTCCATATCATTTTAGATTACGATTTAGTTTTTTTTTTAAAATAAATACCAAACATGTTGTATAGGCTCAAAGTATATAAAATAAAATACACTGAACTTTTTTACACGATTTCGAAATAATACGGTGCAAAAAAAGAGAAAAATTAAAACATTCATTTAAAAGTTTGTAACAGTAAATTGGAATTTCCTACATCCCTCGCATGTACTAACCACTCAGTACTATGCGCAGAAATGTACGTGGAAGTAAATACTTTTTGTTATCTTTGATTTTTAGTTGATTAGAAGAATTTTTTAAATAATAAAATACAATAAGCAATAATGAATTTGATCCTGAAATGATTTTTATACAAGGAGACCTATCCAAATTATTTTTTTATTTTAGTATATTTTTAACACGGTATCGCATGGAACATAAGTACCGTGTAAATGGGGAGTTCAGTGTATATCAACGTTTTAAAAGCGAGAAAATATGCCCACCATAGAAAGCCAAAAACTTACATAAATAGTTTTTCGGTTGTAGTTTGTAATGGTAACTTACTATACTATTGTTTGTAATGAAATGTATTTAATTGAAATTAAAATAAAGGCAGATATAAAATTTAAAAAAACTTCATATCTGATTTTGCTTTTTTAAGTTAAACACCTATACTAAAACAGAACTATAGTTATGAACGTTCCATTTTTATAAAGCAAATAGTTCCAGTAAACGCCGCTAGGGCACCTGATTGAATATAAGGTGGCTGTTAGTGGTTTGATATTTGAGCATCGTTTGCTGTCATGAAAGATACAACCTTTATGCGGGAAGAATGCAAACATCTCTCGTCAAATAATTCCTGACGCAATACTCCTTACATACAATAAGCATTGGTAACTATTGGCTTAGTCATATACCAATTGGAATTCAAATCATCGATTTTTATTTTCAATTCAGCCAAATTATATAATTAAGTAAACAATCTATGTATATAACCAGGGACGTCCCGTGGGCATAGGCGAGTAGGCAGTGGCCTAGGGGCGGCGAGTTCTAGGGAGCGGCAAATTATGACAGATTTTTTTAAATGACTGAATTTTTTGACACGAATTTGGCTTAGAATAAATATGATGCCTCAATGTATTTGATAAAACGTGCCTGTAAATAATTTTTCACTGGTAATGAAATTTACCGATGGCGGCAGTTTTGTAGTAAATATTATTAGGCGAGCGGAAATGTCGTCATGAAAGCATTAGTATTCGATTTTGCATATTTGTTTATATATTTCTAGAACAATAATGAGAAAATATCACTTATACTTGTACTGCTTTATTCGATTCACATGTAAAACTAGTAAGGGCGCTATTTTAAACTCTGCCTCAGGGCGACACATAGCCTAGGAACGCCACTGTATATATCGGACTACTAGTAGCAAGTAAGGATGTGTCCCTCAAATAAATGATTAATGATCAGACATGGTCGGCAATAGTCGCCCCGAAAATTTCGTCGCTTTAAGTCAAAGTTTATGAAACTGTCTGTACTAGAATTTGACACCGAGACTACCACAACGCAAGCTGACGTCGTTGACCAATCGACCACGGACTTATAACGTGGCTTATATCACGTCAAATGGTTTCCATGGACCGGTAACCAAAAGTCGTGCAATATAATTTTTTTAAGCTAGTTAAAGTGTAATAGAACAACGCATATGTACCAAGTTCAAGTACAAAATCTTGTTCACTTGCATTTCGTTACATAGTGTGTTCTGTTACCATCCGGTCGTGTAGTGGGTTGGAGCGCGACGCTGCCCCGGGCTCCGATTCACGCTGGTTTCGGTTCGCATGGTGTGGCCGCAGACTCACGGCACAACATCCGAATATTACTTTCTCGATAATAGGCATGCGGTCGGTCCGGTGGTCGGACGCTGCAATTGAGCGGCCATTTTTGGCGTCCGAATTTCTCGTGGCCGTTTCCAACGGTGAAAGCGAGACGACGATCGATATCACGCAGAGTTCGAGGCGACTGTCACTCCAAATTAAGGGAACTCTGCCTGCGAAAGATTGCATTTGATGCTAACGGTGATATGATGAGATAACACAGTGGTATCGATTCAAAGTTTGAGTGATTGCAATTTGATAAGTTTTTACGAGTCCATTCCACAGCACGTGTTTAGTTGTGGTGCATTAAAACTCTAAAATAAAACTGAATCGGTCGATTCTATAATTTAAATCTATACATTTTTGGGCTCTGTGTTTCACCAATCTCAAATTAAGTAAAACATCTTTTTGTTATGAAATGAGCACCTGTAAGGCGAAAAGAGCCAAGTGGTATTTAAAGAAAAAATGAGTTATATGCGTGTTGATATTCTAAATGTCTTAAAACAACCAAAATTTTCTCCAGATTTCCGTAGCCCATTTAAAATAAGCATGTATATATACATAAGGGTATATGCAAAACTAACATAAGACATCGTTCTCATTGTGTAATATATATTGCCACCTCATCATTAAAACTAGACAACTCTGATTTGATCATTGTTTGAACAAATTATTTGATCTTTTCTTCACTGAAGTAATGCGCTGCGGCACACTTAGCATTGCCTCACGGCACACTAGTGTGTCGCGGCACAGCGGTTGCGGATCACTGTCTTAAAGTCTCGTAAAAGTGACCTCAGCAAATACACACTGCAATAATGTTTTCTTCATACAACAAAAATATGCACTCCACCAAAACATCGAGTAAAGATGTGATGAAAATTTAAACATCTTGCTAATGGCTCACTTCATTCTGGAGAGCTCAAATTATTTTTAGTTAATAATGTAGCATTTGGTAGATTCGTCAATTTAACTCTGCAAATGTTCAATCAATTGCGAACTTCAAAAATACAAAAGCTCGTTATCTGTTTACTATCAAGATATTAAATCTAAAAAGTTTCTGCTTATGCTTTATTTAAATGTGTCCGTGGAACAGTGGTCGACGTAATCAGCTTCCGTGATAGATCTCAGGGGTTCAGTCCAGTACAAATAACATTTTCTAAAAAATCCTTCTCATTCTTCCAGTCCTAAAATAACGAAGTAGCGAGAGATATTTGTTAACGACAAGTTTTGTCTTCGCCCTATTCATCTACCTCTAATCTCTTCGAAAAAGAAAGGTTATGTAACTGAGTAGCAAGCCGTTCTCGTAGAAAAACTTCTGTCGAGGTACCTTCTTTAGGAAGCCAAGCACTCCAGATTGAGAGCGAACATGGATACAAAAAAACGTACATTTGATCAGTGATTCAAAAATAATAGATATACAAAATATCGTCAGTCGAGAATTATGAGTGGATCTAGGACAATGATGCACAAACCGCGGCCCTTTTTTAATTTTGTGGCGGCCCTTAAATCTCTTTCTCAAACATATTTTTTTCACGTAAAACATTTATTTAATAAATGTAAGCAACCTTTTTCTTCAATGAAGGAGAATAAATTGGTTCATAGAAACAGGCTTACAAATATAATGTCAAGTTAAAAATTAACAAAGACCAAGAACGCATTATCTTATGAATTGCATAAAAATAAAACATACATATTTCACAATGAAACGATTTTTAATAAGCTAGTACTCATAATCCTTTTTTTGCATAGCTTATTTATTTTCGAAATAACACGGTCAAAATAATATAATGGAACCTATTACTCATTTATCTAAATTCACTTAGTCTTTTTTACAAGTTTTTAAGGTTGATTTACATGGAACTTACAAATTTTCTGCATAAAAAAGGATTGAGCGTACTTTAAATCATTTTTTCTTTGCAGCCCGAACCCACGATGCATTTGTTTTATACGGCCCGCTAGAAGGTAAAGGTTGTGGATCACTGATCTAGGATTTAGCTGATGATGTTAGCGTAGAACAAATTTAAGTTTAGGTATCTTATCAAAGCACCTTTCGGATTTTGTCGGCAGGAACTAACAGCTGAAAATGACGACACATAATAAAAAAAAAAACCAATCACTTTTACTTTAACATTTACGTTGCTAAATATGAAATGGTGTTTTATGATATGATTGTAAAGTTTTTTTCGAGTGACGCAGCGCTATCGAGTCAACACTGTAGATAGTTTGATAAGATACGAAGAAGACCAAAAACACAGACTAAATCCGTGATGACTGTTGTAAAAAATAAAGTAGTTACATTATAATCTAGATTTAAGTATTATCTTTGAGATTTCTCGGCTTTCTACTGAGGTGAGAAATGCACGGGAGCTGGTAACAGGTTTCCCAGGTGGAAAAAACTTCGCACTGGTATGTCACTACCAACATCGAGATAATAATCGAAGGTATTGGAGTGAGATTTTATGATTTTTGCACAAGTAACAAGCACTAACAGTGATTTTGTTTTAATTATCTTGGAACAATGAACCAAGTACAAATGGATTTCGGTATGGAGGATGAGCTCTTTAGCTTTATGAATGGGACGCACTTTATATATAACAGAAAGTATCGAGCGCCAATATTTTTGTCAATGAAAATTTATACTTTTAATTTAGAACTTCGACTGAAGATGCTTGATGGAAATTTAATGTCAAATTTGAATTATATCTATTCTGTACACTTCCGTAATTTTTTTCGATAGCGACCCGGCTTTCGCCTTTCGGCATCTTCTGGTTTTATCAAATATACGAATGCACTTGAATTGAGGAGTCAGTTAGATGCAGGAACTGTCAGGAACTTAATCTAGCTATGAACAATTGTTGTGGTTTAATATTTTTTCAAAAATAAGTAGTGCGTCCGAAAAAAAGGCCACTGCTTACGTAAGCACGTCACTGGTTCCTTGTACATTTTTTATAGATTAATTTTATTGGAATAAAGAATTTTTAACTCAATTGGGATTCTATCAAGTACACGATTGTTTGTAAATAAGCCATTCAACAATTTGTCTTAATTAAAGGTATAGCTGTAGTCCGCATTTCACTCGACCTTAGAACTTGTACTCTTTCATTCGCACATCAATGATATTACTATAATGTTCAAGACATACTACACTCGTTTATAATTCTTTGGAGAATCAGGGTAGGCGGCACCATATGGGCGAAATAGGTAACCGCTTAGGGCGTAAACTATTAGAGGGCGCAATGCAGCGTAAATAGAGTATTAAATTTATTTTTATATACTTTAATAATAACAAATAAAAGTTATATTATATTTTGACGTTTGTATTTGTTCGTTGTAATTATGTATCGTATTCCATATGATTCGATAAAGAGAGGTTTAACGACTGAGTAACAAACAGTTCACGTAGACAAACTTCTGTTGAGATACCTTCATTAGGAAGCTATATGCTCCACATTAGGAGAGGACGTGGGCTTATAAAAAAATATTTATAATGATCCTGAATTGTTTTTTTTTTCATTATTTCGATACAAATGGGACGATTTGTTAAAAAGAGGGTGCGCCAATAGCCGTTGCCTAGGGCGCCAAACAACCTCGCGCCGGCACTGTGTATAATAATATATAAAAATATTTCACACGGCTAAAATAACTAATCTATTATATTATATACCTAACGCTTTTGTTTTGTCTGATAGCTTATTCAGCATGATTTTGATATTATATCTGATGAAAGTGAAAAATAGCACAGAGTGTTTTTCGCTTCGATTTTAAGTACGTAATTGTTAAATTGCTACTATTCAGTATCGTAATTGGCCAAATGAAATTGATACGTCAATTTAATATAAATCTAGGCCAATGTTTCATTACATTACTATAACTTTAATATCTCTCACTCGCTTAGTAAAGTGAAGTTAAAATATAAAAGTATATGTGAACGGGAGAAACGTTTCTTTAGCCACGAAGTGAGTGTTCTTGTATCTTTTTAAAGTGTATAGCTATTTTGGTTAGAGAAGATCTTTTATTTATCCCCAAATATCTTAAAATAGTAATTAAAATACACCACCAAACGTCTACTAAATAATCATAAATCAATTGTGTATAATATAAAGTTTCACAATATATATCGACTGTGGAAAAGAAAAAGAACGTAACCCACACATAGCAAATTTTACAGGAGGCAAAAAAAAAGAGTTTTGATGATTTTGGGCCATATGCAAATTATGAAATATACACAACCTTGAAGTGCACGGAAACTTCTAAACTAGTGTTTAATTGACATAATCTAATATTACTTCAAGAAATTGTCTAGGAGAAACCTTTTTTTCAGACTTTAATATTGGTTTTTACAGGCCCATCTTTTTTCAAACTTAAAGCTAAATTTAGATACTTATTCGGCATTTTCAGCTTATATCCTTTTGATAGAACGTGTATCAAGTTGGATACATCGAAAATAATAATCTGTTTTGAAAAAACTGTGGGTTACGTCCTTTTTCTTTTCAATAGTCGATATACAATTTAACCATTAAATGCATGCTTTTATATTTTTAATAAAAATGTATGATTTTTACCAAAATTACAAACAGTTACAATGATCAAATAAATGAAACTTTCACCAATACCAAACGTTCAGACTATGGGATATACAGCGATGGGCTGCCAATATGTTAAGAAGGGGCTCGGTAAATCTCAGCCTTAATGCTTTTACACCATAGATGATGCATATTCCGTGACCCGCGGGCCGCATGCGGCCCATTGGTTTTTTTTGTGGCCATTGAAAAAAATACATATGTTCTTTTTTACGCGATTTTTTTTTGGACGATTTTATTTTAACGCGACTTTTTTAAATGTCGCCTTTCCTTTTACTTACACGATTTATTTATTGTTACGCGATTTTTTCTTCGGAAAATAAATAAAACAACCAAATAAACAAGGGTCTAATTTAAAAAAAAAATGAAGGGGCAACAGTCTTCTGTTTCGTATTACAATTTAATAGAAATTGCAGTTAGGTACTGATTTGAGAGAGTCGAATGTTTTTCTTAACATAACAAGAGGCTCGTTGGCCGCACCGAATTTTAACAAGAGGCTCGGGCGAGCCCCTCCGAGCCCCCTCCAGCCCACCCCTGGATATAAATCAAACAACTCAACGGCCCAGAAAAACCATCCAGACACATGACATGAGATGACAAAACGAACGTTTTAAATAAGCGATTAATTCCATAGACATCATATTTTTCTTACAATACTATTGTTACAAAGAAAAATGACACTTTAAACCAATATGTACTTAAAAGTAAATATAATATATAAAAATAACTGACCCACGGTTGTAGATAACTTGGATTTTTTTGAAAGACAGAATAATTGACGCCTTACTTGTTTGAAAAGGATACCCTTTTACGATGGGCTTGATTGAATTGTTGGAGTAATTTTAACCTGTCTTGTTCAGACCACCCCTATGCATCGATAAATGATGAAGTTCTTTCATAAAGTTTTATAGAACCACAGCATTGTATATTAATCTAGGCGCTTCATACATGCATTAAGTCGATGGCTTTAATGGGAGAATTTATGTATAATTTAAGTCAATATCGTGGAGTTGGGAAATATGTGGTGATATAAATTACAAAACTTCAGAATATGGAAATGGAGTCAATATTTTTCCAGTTAGTCACTTTTGAAAAAACATACAAAAAGCTGTTGCAAACGACATTATAATAGTAATAAGCGTGGTGAGATAATTTTTGTAAATGTGTATATTAATATAAAATTTAATACAAATATTTCAGATTGGATTAAGACCTCCAAGCAAAAGTAAATAATTAATTAATTATTGTACTGTTCACCTTATGTACCCCTACTTGTCTCCACCTAAAATACAAATATACCACACTTTTCTGTCTTTACACACACATGTCTTCACAATAAATAAAACTCTGACGATTGAGTTAGTCTGAAGATGCTTCTCAAAGAAGTTAAACATGTCACATCAGTGAAATAAATAAGACAATTTTATATTGACCTTTAATTGCATTTAAAACGTGTTAATTATTTTACTCGTATCTATAGAGTTATAACTCTTTTGCCAAAGTTATGCAAATGTAGTCTTTTGTTTAATTACACCAAGTGAATTAATAGGTGTGTCAAATATGTGTTTAAAGTTTTGTACATTTCAACCAGTTTTGTTATTAACGACCCGCTCCTCAATTTTAAAAAAAACAATAAACTTGAAAAAAAAACATTTTTTGTGTGGATATGAGGTAATATTTGAAATAATTGTTTTGCCTCACAGATACATACGTTGTCAGAGACAACAAAAGAATAAGTGTTCCACATAATTATTATATCAGGCGGCAGTTATACGCACTGATAGAACGATTTAAAAAACTGCGTATAAGCATGCTCCTGGATTTGAATCAAATAAAATCAAATACAATAAAAAAATTAATTGAGAATTAGGCACACGAATGACATATACGCACGCATAACATCCGTGACGAATTAAGCTATTTCGATTGACTTAAACTGATTTTTTAATATCATACGGGTTTTAAAGAATATAATATCATCGGTATACTGGCTGAAGGAGATATGTGAAAAAATCTTGTTTTGACATAATCGTCATTTTTGATAATCGTTAAACTGTAAAGTCTCTATTTAAAAACTATAACGATTACTTATCGTTCCAACCACTTCATGAAATTTAATAATGATCACGAATTCGATCCACACATTCAAAAGCGTTAAGTTATGTATAGTTATTTTTCCAAAAATGCGCATGCCTCGTGCTCTAATGAAGCTCTCCGCCACTGCATAATATCATTGTGCTTAAAATGAATTAATTCGTTTCGTATGCATTAAGAATATTATTTTCTGTATTATCTATGCTAAGTGAATGTGATGTTTTCTATGTAAAATAAAACACGTTAAATAAACTCAACGGACAACATTTTATAAATAAAAAACAAACAGTACTGTGTATACAATTTAAAAGCGCTACTCCATTTTTGTTGATGTGATAAAATTTAATAATAATTGTAAACGAATAATAAATTATCTTATCTATAGATCCGTCCAGCTACTGGAATGTGTAAGTGAGTTGAATGACTTGCATCGATTGAAACTTACGAGTTTGGAGCGCATATTAGGATCATCTATTAACCCGTAGGTTCGGAGCGCGTTCTTAGAAAATGAAACCTATGATTACCATTCCACCGATATGTATAATTATTGGATGAATGATGGCCTAACGTGTTCACAGTAATTAATATACAATATCTTTTAGTCTGTGCACAGTGGTTTTCAAAATATACTAATGACAACACCTTAAGCTTATCCGCTTAATATGAGATATAGTGATCGTGTATCGGAGATTAATGAACCAGATACCGATATGTCCATTTTGCAAAAATATCAGTGCTTCACGTGTATAATTTTAGTTGTATCAAAAGATTACTTTATTCATCGCATAGTATTTTCGATTAAGAATAAAATGCATGTTTTTATGGGTAGTCAAACGCTTTTTTTTTGCAATAAAATTTAACTTATCTACATGAATTTATCGCTTTCTGCGTTCGATTTCTGTGAGATTTGTTTTTGATTTGAAGGATTTTGAAATTATCTATTTTTGTTAAATACTTTCTTTTTGTTTAACTTTTGGCAAAATTTCGACCGTTTTTGCTTTTAAGTACAGTAGAACCCTCTATAATGACACCCCGTACTATAAGCCCCCTAATATTTTTGAGACACATTTTCTTACACTGACATTACCCCTATAATGACATTTTTTTTAAATATATCATAAGCATTCATGCTAAAAATACGTTTGCGTATCGACGACTATTCAGTAGGCTGCTTTCGTTGGTTATGAAGGACGTATGTGACGTGTCATCCGGGAATTCATCGACGAGGGGTATTCAAATTATAAAGTAAGATAATATTTTTTCTACTTCCATATCAATGAAAAAATACAATTGAAAATCTTAACCCCCTATAATTACATCCTTTATAATGACCCCCTTTTCTCGTCACAGTAGGGGGTTCTACTGTATATCAATAACTAAATGTGTCGTAGCACATTTTTAACACTTGATTTAGTAAATATCAACATAGTATACATTTCAGTGTAAATTTAACGCCAATTTTGGTAGAATTAATATTGTTTTAAATACTTTTTTAACAGTGATATTTCTGATTTTATATGAAATGTAAATCGTATTGGTTTAACTTTACACAATGAACGTAAAAAAGAGTTCGCTTTCAAAAATCTGTAAATCAAATAAAATATTCTTCTTTTAAAATATATCATTTTATTGTAACAAACCCTGCATGTCAGGTAAGCTGTATAACTTTACCATTTACAAGAAAAAAGAACAGTATTCTTTTGAGAGATCACTTATTGTTGATACACTACATTAAAAGAGGAAAACCAACCACCCAGAAAGATTGAATCCAGAACTTTTGTAATAGTAAACGACTGTCAAATAGTTATAATACTTCAAGTTGGTTTTATCACTGAAGAGAATTTTTTATTTTCATCCTAATTAATTAAGCTCTCTTTCATTATTTATTGGCATGAAGCGTCCAACGATCTAAGAGCCGTTCGTCTATTATATTGATGTTAAAGTTTTGTTCAGAGTTATTTTAATTAAATTGAAAAAATATCAAATTATTTAG
Source organism: Himalopsyche anomala (assembly GCA_031772345.1). Lineage (NCBI taxonomy): Eukaryota > Metazoa > Arthropoda > Insecta > Trichoptera > Rhyacophilidae > Himalopsyche > Himalopsyche anomala. Next base: position 4,471,097 of record CM062832.1, on the reverse strand, counting down.
TTCAACACCAATTATATGAATTGGTTGATAGCTACTTCGAATTAGCGCTGCCAGAACTATATGTATACTGAAATAGGTATCTACCAATTCATATTAAAATCCTTTTATAATTATCAAAATACGTTTACTTTGTTATAATGGAGATTTTCCAATTGAATAAAGATTCAATTATGCAAATAGATCTTCGATAATGCCTATATGATTTATTCAACTTTTTTGTTGGATGAAAAGAATTTTGTGTGAAATTAAAATCACTGAACTCTTTTATTTTGTAATTTATCAATGATTTAATAGTGCCAGCAAAGATTTTTTTTTTAAATGATCGTTCAAATATTTCATCGAAATGTAGGAAAGCAAAGAATTATTCAATCTCGCCTTGCTATAGAAATAAATAAGGCAGAATTTAGAACCGACTCGTCAATATTTATATTTGAAGAAATGAAACTGAAATTAGTAGTAGAAAATAAATAAAAATATTAAAAACAAAAAAATATTTAAAATAAATTCTCACTGAAATTGTAAAACACATTTTAAATATCAGTGATAGTCAACATAAAATTTATTGTTAGTATTTTATTACTATGCACAGTAAGTACAGTTTAACAAGTTCTGCAGTAAAGGGCTTGCCTACTTATATTTATCGATTTCAATATACGTGCGGTTAACAGGTATTTGTGATTTACAACGTTTTTGCTGATAATACGGAGTGAATAATTATTCGGTAAATCATTAAACGTTTAAAATATGAACTGATTCAAAGTATTCATTTCATATTGTAGAGAACAAAATAATCTTTTTTTATAACAGGAAAAAGAAAAATAAAGAATGCTATATTTTAATGTTTACCTTGTCATGAAGCCAAGAAAGTCGGCTAGAATAGTTGTGGTTGTTGTTTCCAAAAAAATGAAATTTTCATAAGAAGACTTTCATCTTTATGATTTGTTTAAAAACACACTCTTTATCTAAGCTTTGTATATCTATCTCATTTCTTGAAATTTTGTTATTGTATTTGTATAATTATCAGGTAAAGATTTGCTTACAAATATAGTTATTTTGAGTTCATATATGTGGCTATTATTTGCAAACCTGACTCATTCCAAATTTGTTGAAACATGAATGTATATTTTTTATCTATGTCAGCTACAAATGTGGAGAATATGGCCTCCTAATGTAGGTATCTGAACACAAGTTTTTTTTACGAGAAATGTTTGTTACTCAGTTGCTCAACCTCTCCCTTTTTCCGAAGAAGGTAAAGATAGACTGACAGGGCTATTACAGATAGGTGGTCAATTAATCGTTTTTACGTTGCCCCATTTATTTTAGGATTCGAATGGTGGGAGATTTTTTTTAGATATCACATACACCAGTGGTTCCTGTGGACCCCCAGGGGTCCGTGACAAATTAAAAATCATTTGGGGGTGCGTGTACAACGTCAAGGGGTCCTCGGAAGAATAAATATTTTAAAAAAAGCTTTATAGCTTTTTAATAAAAAAAATAATAAAAAAAAATGGTGACGATTTTTACCAAGGCTTCGAACGTAATTGAAAACCGTTATTTTTTCCGGAATGAAAACCAGAACCGAGCTGAGGATAAGGAAAGAGAGTTTGAGCGACTGACTAACAAACAGTTCTCGCAGAAAAACATCTGTTAAAATACCTCCATTAGAAGGCCATTTGCTCCACATTGGAAGCAGGCATGGAAAAAAAATACCATTCAAGTCATTCATTTTATTATTTCACTTAGGGGTCCACGATCAAGTTTTTGCTATGAAAGGGGTCCACGAGCATACTAAGTTTGGGAATCACTGACATACACAAACCTTTGAACAGTAATCGATTGAAGAAAATGCTGTTCGTACTGGGACTCGAATCTGTGAAATCTGTGAAAAGTGTCAAAGCTGTTACGTTGAGTTAAAGAAAAATAAAAATAAAAGAATCGATTATTGATTTGTAGCATTTAAAATGCCAAGAAAAAAGATGCCAGGACGCCGTTCCACTGCGATTCGAGAAAAATAAGAACCGGTGTTATCATATTAAATTTAAAATAAGAGAGTGATATTGCTCTTATCTCTTGAGCTCGAACGGGACTAAAGATACCTTTGTCGTTCATGAAGTATAAACCTCTACTTTTCCGGTTCTAAGCTCAAGAAATGCGACCCCAATACCCACATTTTTTTAAATATCTATTTTAATATGGGTGATACAATGTTTATAATTAAGGTATTCTTATATCATAGTTTTTTGGACCTTTTGTAGTTTTCTATAAATATGCGATAACGCGATAACGAGATAAGCGCCCGCTTATCAGCGATCGTTCGTAAGATAACTTGGCTAAACGCGTCAGTAGCAAATTCATATTTGTACTGGAATGACGTCTTTTTTACGCGCAACTTAAAATATGATTATTTATTAAAAAAACATGAATTTTTATAAAAAAAAATGTATAAGGAATGATCCAGAGAGATATTTTAAGGCCTTTAGACTATGTTTTTTGTTGAAATTCATAAGAATAAGGCCAATAATGAGGAAACCACTAATGCCGATGGGGGTCTCTAAAAGACCCCCATCGGCAGAGAAGTATTTTTCTAGTCTCCGAGCCGCAAGAGTTAACTATGGATATAAACAGAATGTCTCAGCTTTGATATCTTGCTTCGAAAATCCCTTGTCAAAAAATTAAATGTTTAAAATAGCATCGCTAACTGATGATAAACGGTCTACTAACAGATAAAACATGACGATGTTGACATTCAAAATATGTACCACATTTTATGAACGCCATTCGTCTTAGATTTGCATTTAATAATTCGCAAAAGCGTGTTTGTTTTGTGCGACTCCGATGCAAGCACGAATATTGACAGTTGTTCCAAACCGTGACTGGCAATTTCAGTTTGGAATCTCGTTCCAACTCTAATTCAATAGTATAGAATAGAATGTTTGGAACATTCAGTCGTGGAATTGCTGCTCCACTTTGTTCGGTTATAAAACATGTTGCGGTCACCACATTATTATTTGTACTTGACTTGTGAATGAGGGATTTTCAATTGGTACTATTCTGCCTAAATATTATCAGAAGCATAACAAAACAAAACATTCCTGTAAAAAAAGAAGCGCTGATTTAAACTGCAAACATCTACCTCGAGGAATATGAGAAAAATATTACAGGTCTTATAGTAAAAGATATTGTAAGACATTATAACATGGGTGGGCTGGAGTGGACTCGCACGAGCCCCTTGTTAAATTTTACTTAAGTCAGCGAGCCCCTTGTTGAGTTATGAAAAGAAATATCCTCAGGTCAACCCATTTCCTGTTTCGAAATGCATAATGTTATTTACGACGTATTAAGTACTTATTACGTTTCAAGCATGAACTTGTACCAAAAAGAGTAGAACCTATCTATTTCTGCGTCAATTTTAGAACTCTTCACTCATGCAATCTGACTAGGGAGGTACTTTTTAAAATTATTTTACATTTTATTGCGCATTTTGCATAATGTATGCATTTTAACTAACGTTCGACTGGTTTGATAATTTTATACGAGTAATAATAACAAATAAAAATATGCATGAGCTTAATTAATATTTGGTGTAAATGTTTTTTGAGAAAAACATCCCAAACAAATATTTTTAGAGTTTTTGAAAAAATTTGATCATAAAAATAATGCAAGATTTTTTTTAAATTCACGTCTCAATTATACATAATATTTATAAATGATTAATTGATATTGAGTAATATTATAGTAAAGTTAAAAAATAGTGCAATACTGCTTTTCAATTATTTATTAACTGATAATACACGATAAATATCGACTGTGGAAAGGAAAAAGGACGTAATCCTCATTTTTTCCAAAACAGCTTTTTTAGATAATCATAATATATACAGCTCGACACACGTTCTATCAAAAGGATGGAAGCTGAAAATGCTGAATTAGTATCTAAATTTAGATTTTAAGTTTGAAAAAAGAAAGGCTTGTGAAAATTGCAACCAAGAAAAAGAACATAAAAAAAGGTTTTTCCTGAAGAATTTATTAAATGAATATTAGGATAAATCAATAAAAATCCATTGTATTCGTCACCGTGCACTCCAGGGTTGTTTATATTTCATAACATGCTTTTAGCCTAAAATCATTAAAAGGCGTTTTTCTGTGTTACTTTTTAATGTCTGGGTTACGTCCTTTTCCTCTCCACAGTCGATATTAATATCACAATTCTGTTTGATTTCCAATTAATCAATGCTTACAATCCTTAGGTCCTTATTAATTCAGTGCTTTGTAGCAACCGCCATCAGAAGGTGAGTTATTAAATATACAGTATATTTACTCTAAGATACATCGCTTATCGTACTTTACTAACTATTTAAATAAAATTAATACATTATCTAAGAGAAACCAATGAAAACCCCTCAATCATAGCATTCTCATAATATTGTTATCGTCGCTCAACTTTTTACCTCAGCCCTCACTTTTACTTGCACGCTTTAAAACACAGATACACGTATTTATTGTTTTATACTAGCTCTTGACTTTTAGAGCAATAAACAATTCGACACGAAAAACAAACATTGGAAAGGCCATATTGTTTTTTTATATGTCTAAATAAAGATCAATGATTTTCAATATTTTATTGATCGACCTCGTTTGGAATGTTGAGGGTTTTTTTTTATTTTGTAATATTCAATGCATTACCAAGAAATTTTACTCAGTTGTACATTTGCTTTTATGAACATGCGCTTAAATTCATTGATAAGATAGTCTTAAGGTAAGATTAGTGTTTTAATAATTGAGTATAATAAATATATAGCTTCAGTTAAAAGTGTTAAATTCGATAGTAAAAAACACTTAATATAGAATTTCATTGCTGCTTATAAGAATAAAATGATATGGAACAAGTGTAATAAATTCCTGCGTACGATTTGTCTGGGTTGATTAGGTCATAAATTTAATATAAGCTCACTGTGAAAGGTGTATCTCATTACACCCGATACTGTATTAGGGTTGTACATATATTATGTGCGTAGATTTTTATATGGACTGTAACGGGGAGAATTTTGTCTTTTTTGACGTACTCCAAGCAGTCTTAGTATCATAGTTACCTAACATTAAATAAATAAACTGCATATTTAAAAACAGAGTTACCCCGATTTAGAGCTTTGGAAGGAACCGAAATTTGTCGAGACAACGTAGACGCAAATAGACCCATTGCTTTTGTATCGTAATATTTATTTATTTGAATGATTGTGATTTTTTTTTTTTTATAAAAATAATAAAAATATATATTTATTATTGTGAACAATTATGAACACCAATTGATTGGAAGCGCAAATGACGAGCATGTAAAATCTTTTCTATTTTTAAAAAAACCATATTAGAGTAAATATAACTATTTTATGCATTAAGCGAAGTATTGTTGGTATAGTTAGATAAAAACGAACCCACCAAATTCCAAAAGCACTTTAGTTATTATATGTCAAAGCAGATACCCTTTATTGATTATTCTTGTAAAAACGTTGAAAAGTCGTAATCAAAATAAACGTTAAAAAAATCTTATAGTTCATTAAACAGGTATTATGTAATATTTAATCCTGATTCCTGATCTCAATAAATAAATGTGGAAATAAATACAAATGAATATTTTATTTTTCGAATATAATGCCATTCCACCAAGGATTGACAGTGAACACCATAAAAGCGATTGTTGTGTTACAAATTGTGATCCGTAATTCGAAAACCTTGTTATGTATACTGTCTGATCATCAGTGGCATAGCCACCTTATAGCATGCATTGATTGCAACAGGGCCCAGTAGAAAAGGGTCACAAATTTCTACATACTCAATATAACAAATCGTGCGAAAGAACCTTGTGTGACGTCTGTATGAGGGCCTCAAATTTAAACCTACGCCTCTGCTGATAATGATTTCTGAAGAGGCGAAACACTTTTTAAAGTAAAAGTAAAGTAAAAAAGTAATTTTACATCAAAATATTGTGACATATTTGTATGTTATACTTATTTCGGCTAATGACAACAGTGACCTAAAATATTATCATTGGACATGTTTTGTTATACTTCCAGATCTAAGGCAGACACGGTGCTTTTTATGAATCGGTCAGTAATAATGATTGTATTATGAATGCACGAACAAGCGGTGGCGCGAATCGAGCAGGTCGGGAGTATCGATAATTCTGTTCCAATTCACTTGAAATATTTCGTATCGCCTTAATTATTACGAATGCTCATTCATTCGATCACGGCTCATTTATGCGGCGATTCGAATCGAGCGGATTCATTGTGCTTTTGAAAAGAGTCGTTGAATATGTCACTGCATTATCGGAAATTTTAAATTCAGCAATGCAGTCTGCGAACTCTCTTAATTGAATCACGGCAATCGCTCTAAGCCATCAGCATGATTCAGATATGGAAATCGAGTCGTATATTGGAAAACATATCGGACCACCAAAGATTGAAGAAATTATTAATTAAAAACCTTGGTATGAAAACGGCAAATGTTACAAATCTTATTTTTTTATTAGATAATAAAAATCTAATATCATGATTGTTAAATATATTTTTTTAATCCATTTCCGTTCCCAATGTTGAGCATATGGAGGTATCTCAACATAAGTTTTTCTACGAGAACTGTTGTTACTAGTAGTAAGGATGAAATGATAAAACTGGGACAGAACTAGTGTTTAACTAATCGCTCTCGATACTCCCAGTTATTAAATGATCGAAAAGGGTGGGAGGAAATTTATAGGCATTACAAACACATATGCCTTCGAACAGAAATCGACTGTTCACGAGCCCAAAATCATCAAAACACGTTTTTTGCGCCTCCTGTAAAATTTGATGTGTGTGGGTTACGTCCTTTTTCCTTTCCATAGTCGATATGAAAGCTTACAACTGCAAATATAAAAAAGTATTGATTTTAATATGCAAACTATGAAGTCGAGGATAAATATTTAAATAAGCATTCCACATTTATTTTAACTTTTTGACTGCCGCTAGGTGTACGTATGGCAGTACCTAGCACACCGCGAATTTTATTGCAAAAATAAAATCTTTTAAATATATCGTTATTGAAAAATTATTAAAGTTTAATTATAAAAAAACTTTCTAAATAAAAGAAGAGTGATGTCGTCGTGTGTTCGACATATTGAATTGTTCGACATATTGAATTCGACCTTGTACCAGTTTGTCAACAAAAAATATGTGGTTTTAATAATATAGATTTGATATAGAATAAAAAGAAACATTTTGTCAATCGGTAGTGATTATGGAACAACTATTAGATGCGTAGAAAATAATTTATTGATTTATTGCGACGAAACTAGCTTAAAAATAGCACAAACTCCTTAATTATTTCACAGTTTAATCAAACGCTAGTCATAAATATTAACAGTCCTATTAAACATTCATAATTGACATAATTATGTTGCCTTTTTTCATTCTCGTTAAGAGCTGGTTCTAGTAATTATAAACAAATGATACTGGAGTTGTTTTACGCGGCACGGAAGAAAGTGACCTCGTCAGATAAAATAATAAATTCAAGACGTCATTAAAGTTTCTTCAAATACACCAGCTGTAAAATTGAATTCACTCGCATTTTTACTGACTGCATAGTAAAATTTACTGTGTGTCGTATATCATTGATAATAAACGTATTTAAAATCGATAATTAACTAAAATATCTTCTCTTTGGTCGCGGTGCCTTCGGATTCTTATCCCACCACGGTCAATTTTGATTAAGAGTCTTACATAAAACCATTATTTAAAACAAGTTTCTCTTAATCTTCGCAACAATTATATAGGGCGCTGGTCGCAAGGACTGTTTGCGTGACCAGTTAATTGCCTAGAGACGTGCATTTTTTATCCATGTCAGCTTCCAATGTGAGCATATGTTCTCCTAATGGAGTTATCTCAACAGAAGTTTTTCTATGAAAACTGTTTGTTAATCAGTCACTCAACCTCTCTTTTTACAAAAAGAGTATAAGGGATACAAGGATAAGGCTAAGACAAAACTAGTGGTTAGTTAATCGCTCTCGTTATTCAAGGATATGAAGGGTGGGAGAGATTTTTTTAAAACATTACAAACACCCATGCTTTTGAACGAAAAAATGCTGCCCGTACTGCTGCGCCATAGGACCCAACAAAATATTTTTTTATTAAAGTAATATATACATTTTTTTTTCATCATTCTGTTAAGTTTTTTTTATTTTATTAATTGTAAAATGATATAATAAAACGGGTCCATAGCACAGCGGTCAAAGGCGCTGACTTTCGTAACATTCTTACGAAAAGTATTTTTTCAATCGATTTATTAATTTCTATTAAGAAATACACAATATTCCTTTGTACTTATTTCCACTTTTATTTACCAAGACTAGAACCGGTTTCACTCATGGCCAGCATTATCAACTGATATTGCTCATCATGATAATTAGCAGTTTTTTTTCTTTATATAATATGCTTTTCAATGTTTCAACTTTTAATATTTGTAGCATAATGTCAAATTTTAGAATGATTAATTCAATCTTTTAGTGGTGTTAACTGTTATACTATTTTAGAGTTGTGCTTAATTTTCACTGCAAAAATTTTGCGTTTGTATTTTTTTGCTTAACCCGTTCTATCATACTCGAAAATTCCTACAACAAATGCAAATAAAAGTAATTCAATAAATAAAATATTCATTTGTATTAATTTCACCGTTATTTAAAATGATCAAGACTGGTTTCGCTCACAACGAGCATTATCAACTGATAATGATCGTCATGACTGAAACCGGTCCTGGTTATTTTAAATAAAAGTGGAATGAGTACAAATGAATATTTTATTTTATTTTAATTTTCAATGCAAAAAGTTTTACGTTTGTATTTTTTTGTTTATTTAACCCGTTCTACCATACTCAAAAAATACTAGAGCTTTACTAACATATGTAACAAAAGCAAATAAAATAGTATTTTTTTATAATTTCGCTGTTATTCAAAATTACCGACACTGGTTTCGCTCATGACGAAAATTATCAACTGACAATGTTCGTCATTAAATTGTACTATTTTTTTTCTTCGTTGTAAAAGTTTTAAATTTATAATTTGTCAAGCTTACGCAATGTTAATTAAATAAATAAATAAATAAAAAGTAAAATAGTATAATTATTTGAGGGGTCAGTAGCTCAGTGGCTAACTGCAATGGCTTCCCTGACGGATTTCATGGATTCGAGTCCTTGTACAAACAGCACTTTTTCAATGGATTTATCAATTTCTGTTCGAAGGCATGGGTGTTAGTGTTGACTAAAAGCTCTCTCACCCTTCGTATCCACTTATTATTATCAACTGATAATGCTCGTCATAAGCGAAACCAGTCCTGATTATTTTTAATGGAATTAGTACAAATAAGTGTTTTGTTTTTTTAATATGTAGACTTTCCATCAAGTATTGATTAACAGTGAATAAATTAAACGTGATAAATAAATGAAAAAAGACTATTGTAATTTTTTTTAACCCTACTGTTTTCTCACTGTTTCGAAATAACACGGTCATATATAATGGACTCTACTTTTCGTTTATAAATATTCAGTTAATTTTTTCCAGCGCAGTATGTTCCATATCGACTTTGGAAAGGAAAAAAGACATAACCAACACATATCAAATATTACAGGAGGCGCAAAAAACGTGTTTTAATGATTTTGGGCCATATGCAAATTATGAATTATACACAACCTTGAAGTGCACAGAAACTTTTAAACTGGTGTTTAATTGACAAAATCTAATATAAATTAAAGAAATTGTCTAAAAAAACCTTTTTTTCAGTCTTATTTCTTGGTTTTAATTTTTTCAAACTTAAAAGCTAAATTTAGATACTAATACGGCATTTACAGCATGCATCTTTTTGATAGAACGTGTATCAAGTTTGATACATTGTGATTATCGAAAAAAAGCTGCTTTAAAAAAAATGTGGGTTACGTCCTTTTTCCTTTCCTCAGTCGATATAAAATAACGTATCTCTCGTGTAGAAAGAGTGTTTTCAAACTCTGATACTTAAGATACTTCAATCAGAATTCCATACGCTAATAATGACAGTTAAAAGTTTATTCGTAAAACTGGCTCTCACCAAGAAATTGTTTGAAAGGAATACATCGTATAATATAAGTGATCGATAAAAAAACCTTCCTTGTTGAAATAGCCTATTAGTAGTAAAATAATTATCATGGTAAAGTGAGTGTACTATCGCAGGCGGAAGTGTACTTTCACTGATCTTCAGCGGTTGAATGGAGCTGCCTGAAGGTCACGGCTGATATACCTGTCAGTGTCAGTGTCATTACGTCTGGACTATATGACCCGAGTTCGATACCCACGCTAGTCACTTAATTTCAACCCATTCGCTGGTAACATATATCTATTATATTCTATTCTCTAATGAAATACATATTAAATTTTAATTGTTTGAATTTTGTACTTTTTCATGAGTTTTGCCGGTAACGACCCGAGTTTCACCTTTCGGCATGTTCACGCATTTCAAGTGCACGAATTTACTTGAACTGACGTGTAGTAAACAGTTTGTATCGTTTATATCCAAAAATAAAAATGGATCGCTAAGTTTGTTTGTTACAGCTTAACGACCGCGGACGCGTATTTGAGTCTTTGAAAAACAAAGGGTTGCTGGCCAGCGGACTCATATATGCATATAGGCGAAGTATCTGGAAGCTAAGAAAATGAATTTGGTAAAGATATCTCAATTAATTACAAATTATAGTGAATTTAGTAAAATTACAATTTTTGCAAATTTTTCGCAAAATTGCCCAGCCGCCAGGTGAAATTCTATAAAAAAACGTGCGGTCGTTATGCAGTTAACATAATCTATATGAATTAGCGATTTTTTTTGTTGACATTAATGAGTTTCAATGAATTATGTAGGTGAATTATAATTATCGGGTATTGTAAATGTAGTATCGCAAATATTAATTACCAGATAATAACGTGTAAATGTGGATAAATAAATTAGTGGATTTTATCACACCAATTATTAGAGAATTGATTGATTTCAAGTGTTTTAGTTTATAATTAATGATATTTATTTAAAGAGGTATAACAATGGTGAGTTTGGAAGATTGAGTTGTTCATTTTAAATTTTATCGACAAAACTCATGGTAAAGTACAAAATTCAAAAAATTCAAGTTTTATATTGAAATTCTATCAATCACCTTCAGTCGAAATTCTAAATCAGAAATACATATTGTTAACCGTACTTTGTTTGAAAGTCATTGCAATACAACAACAAAAATAAACTAACATAAATTTTGACCAGAGAATTCATTCCTAGACCATTTTTATATTCCCTGTTATTCTACCACGGAATCCAAAGACTTTCGGATTACAAAAACCAATCTTGACACTTTGTTTGACATTTTAATGTAATGAATAATATTGATAAATATTACTTAATATTGAACTTTCAACACCTTTTTCTCACAATAACACTTCATTGTTCTTCTGCAGAATCATTATTTAATTGAACTTATTTAGATCTTTTCAATCCATTATATTTCGATTCAGTAAATGCCTGATTAAATAACATATCATTAATAAAATTTAAATTATTTCCTCTCATCCCATCCTTCTGATCATTAAGCCTTTTAGCTGCCGTAGAAAAAAGTACGTAATTACCAAGCACGCCTGCCATAATTTGCAATTAATAATTTAATTAGTTATAGACGAGTTGAATCGTAATTGGCGCGTTGAGCTCGAATTTTTTTACTTAAATCTCGTCTGTGGCAGCCATCGAGTTAAAAACTGAGTATAGCAATAGCGAATAGTAAACCACTTGTCCTGTTCTAGCCTTATCATTCTTTCCCTACAATTCACTTTGAAAAAAAAGAAGTTGAGCGACTGAGTGACAAACAGTTCTCGTAGAAAAAAATATCTATTGAGATACCTCCATTAGGAGGCCATATGTTCCACATTGGGAGCGGACATGGATTAACAAAAAACATTTAATTGAGCGTTTGATTTTACAGTGCTGTGCACAAACTTTGTTTTTATTTTATCTTACTAAATTATTCAGTTAATTTGAATAAGTTACTTATAAGCAGGCGCGGCTCGTAGATCAAATATCTGGGGGTGCTGCGGTAGATTAAAAATAAAAAAAAATACATTTGGACTGTATTTTATTATCGAAAACTGCTCAAAGTGTACGTGCGTCATGTTCTGATATTATAACTGCGGTGTAATATATCAAGCTATGTACGTATTTACATAATATTACATTTTTTTCAATTTGTCTGGGGGTGCTGCAGTTTCGCAGTGCGTATGGACGAGCCGCCACTGCTAATAAATCAACAGGAAATAAATGATTTGATGTAAATATATATATACATATATATATATTATAAATACATTCTTGTCCACTAGAATTGACAGTTAAAACCTTAAAAACAGTATTTAATAATGATAAAGTACACGACTTCATAAATTGATATACGACGTATTTTTCAAGCAAGAATTTCCAACAAAACAAGAATTATAATTCTTGAAATAACTCACTATTCTTATCGGTAGGCATTCCCATGGGTTAATCCATTTCGCCAGCAATGGCCTAAAACTTAGTGATGCATTTATTTATTATATAAGTACAATGCATTTATTTACTAAACGTCAGTTCAAGTTCATCCGTGCGCTTGAACACATGAAGATGCCGAAAGGGGAAAACCCGGTCGTCAGTGAAAAAACTTGTGTGAATGTACATATATTTTTTTTAAACCATGTCCGCTCCCAATGTGGAGCATATGGACTCCTAACGGAGTTTATCTCAACAGAAGTGTTTCTACGAGAACTGCTTGTTACTCAGTTGCTCAACCTCTCTTTTTCCAAAGAGAGTAGGGATAGAAGGATAGGGCTAGGACAGGACTAGTGGTAAGCTAATCGCTCTCGATACACCCCGTTCATAGGATAGGATGGGTGAGAGGGGGAATTTTCAACACATCACATACATCCATGCCTTTGAACAGAAATTCATAAATTGATTGAAAAATCAATTTATAAAACTGTCCGTGCCGGGATTTGAACCCGTGCCCTCCGTAGCCGAAGCCAACAACGCTGAATACTCGACTACACAGGCGGCATAATTTAATCGACTCAAATTTAATATTGAAATTTCCAAGCACCTACAGTCGAAATCTTAAACTGATATTTTGTTTTATTATTTTTTAATTTAATCTTATAGCAATTGTTTAAAAGCGCTTAGCTCTGCTGTGTTAGGGATACGACGTAGCGAGTGAAACATAATTATTTTGGATAGTATTAAATATTCACGTGACCGATTTATTATAACTCTACATTATACAAATAAGCAAATGATATGTTGAAATAAATAAGATTCACGAGTACAATTAAAGGGTTTACATATAGGCATCCATTTGTTTGTGAACGTTGATTGAACAGCATTTGCGTTGGCAAGTTTTCTCGAAATTTATTTCGGTTACCGTTTTTATCATTCTAAATATCTCTTTAACGTTAATGGATTAATAATGGAAGCATGCGAGATTTGTAGAAAGTGAATTGATATCTAAGAAACGAATTATCGACACCGTAAAGTTACTTTGTTTGTACGAGATGCATTCGTAAGTGATTTAAATTTATCTTTAAGCTTGCTCGCCTTCATGTTGGTTTATTATTTATTAAGCTAAATACAATTTAAAATTGTTGGTATTGGTGAGAGTTTTTAATTATTGGCGATATGAAGTCAGTATAAAGTAAGGCATCCAATCCTGGATCATTTTTGTGATCCCGGGATTTCATGATTGAATATTTTCCAATTGAAAATACACCATAAAATCGTGTATAAATTCTGAATTGACAAATTTTTAATCGGCGATTTTGAACACCCAGGAATTAACTGATTTCCCCAAATGAACAGCGCGACACATTTTTTTAGCTTTTCCCAGAATTATCGGATCCAAAATCCCAGGAATTTACGGATTACCTCAAAAAAAAAAAACAGGACGACAACTTTCCGACAATTTATTCTTAGCTCGGGATTAGTACTGTCACAATCCCGGGATTTCGGGATCACATCGTTGAACGGGATCTTGGGATTGAATACCCTACTCCGGACTGATCATGTTTTGTATAAATTGATGTTTTAACGTGTTAGATAAATAATCATCTACATTTGTATTCATATGCGCTTGGGTCAAATATTTTTTTAAGAACCTTGTTTATTTAAATAAGTTGTATTTATAATGCTCAGCATCTGAGCCGTATATAAATTTAAACAATTTTATAAATAATAGAATATTTTAACTCTCTGTACAGATTTATAATTCGTTTTTGTCAAGTATTAAATTGAATGTTATAACTGTATATTTTACGTTATTATTGGCAACTGTGTAATAAGTTTGGGATTTGTAACAAATAATAAAATTAATTATATAAGATTTGAGCAGGCCGAAGAATACAGTTATATATTTACGTTACATTTTCACGGTTGGATTACTTTCTATGAGTATTAGCGTGAAGTAGAGCTATGAAAAATTACAAGTTTTTTATGTACAATAAATCCGAAAATCTTTTGAAGAATCCGTAAATTAAAAAATATCCTTGACGTTTATTCGTGATTTGATAATGGCGAACAACAAAATAATTGTTGACACAACAATATACTATTTTTTGTCGTTATTTTTAAAGTAGAAGCCATTTAAATATATAAAAGTTCAATACGTTTGCGAACTAAACATTTAAATAAATTACTTTCTAATGGAATTTGATGTCTTAATAACATGTTATAATTAACAATTAATGAGGTTTTGGTTTATGTCACAGTTAAAATGTGAAATTTTTTCAATGTGTACATTTACAAGCAGCTATGCTTGAAGATTACACCATTACAATTAACATTCATTTTGTCTAGTAAAATTATTAATTTAATTGTATAATCTCACCGAAGAGCGTTATAATAGTAGAAAAGACTTTACAGCCTAGGTTAGGTTAGATATTTTTAATAGAAAAAGGACGATAATGAAGACAATACATTGAAATTTTTGAGGTTATGTGAAATGTCAAATGACAATAAAATATAACAGTTGCGTGATTGCGCGCGCACATCAATGAAGAGTGGCTGGCAACACTATGAGTGGACGCGTGATTATTTTAAATCTTGCGAAGAATTTGGTAACCGGATTTATCAGAACATGATTAACCAGAACAATAAAAAAATAGTATTTTTGTCGTATCTATTTATTAATTAATTTATATATATATAATATTATTCAATGTATGTTCCTGCATAGTCCTACACAACTATCGCCATCTAATTACAAATGTTTCCATATTTTATTTTTTTACGTACTCATATTTTTTTATTCATTATAATTTATAATAAACGAAAGTAAACTGTTTATAATAATTATATAATAAATTGAGACAAAAAATACAATACACTTGAAAATGTAATAACAATGTGTTTATTGTAGATATTAAACACACATATTTGTAAATGGTCTTATTGTTGAATTCATTTAATACCTGGCACTTAAGTTTTTTTCCCTTCAGCGTCTGTTTAGCATAAAGACGATTGCTAAACACTGATCCAAGATTTTTTGTATAAATATGTAAATCATTTATAGTAAAAAATATTATTAGTAAGTACTATGTACATATATTAGTAATCTTATGTTATGTAGTGAATCAACTTCAACATACAGTATTTACATATATATATATATATATATATTATTCGTAAAATAGAAACGAAAGAAAAAATATTTTGAATTTTTTATGTTTAATCATGTTCTCTTATTAATGTACTGTTTTTTCATGACTCGAGGAGAAAAAATAATCACACCATGTCCATTCCAGTTTTGTTACAAAATGTTTGTTTTTCAATTTTCTATTTATAAAATGAAGGTGTATGTATTGTCAATAATGATACCATACTAAAGAATTCATACATAATGCATTCATTGACAGTAGCCACAAAACAATTTAAAAAATGTTACAAGCTTCTGTTATACAAATGAGTTGTGTAAAGAATTCACATTTGGAATGCGGGAATTGAATAAATTACTTTTAAGATTATTGGAAATAGATAAAGTCATTTTCGTGTTAAATATTTTTATTTCATACAATTATATTAGCATTTTTATTCATACGGTAAGATTTGTGTTAAAAAATATTTGAGTACCTAGGCTTGATGTAAAATATCATGTAGTTTCCACAGTGACTGTCATTTTTATTTGTACAAAAAATGATTTGTTAAGCACTGTATTATCAAATGGTAATTGTTTGATATTTTTAATTTGAAGGCGCAAACGGATAAACGACTAGTGGTAGAAGCTAAAAGCTTTTTTTTTACATTCTATCAAAAACCATTTAGTCTTACATTTTTCAGCCGGAGAATATTCAAAGGTGAAGATTACTATGGATTCATGCATAATTTTATAATTCTTCTATTGCCACAATAATAGATCATTGATATTTTAAAATGTCTGATGAATCTATAGATACAAAGAATTTTCTCTCATCTATCTCTCCAATTACTACAATAATTAAACAAGGGTATGTTGATATTAAGGCTTCTAGTACCGAGATTTCACCCGATTTTGAGATTCCTGAATCCCGGGATTGTAATTGTACTGATTCCGGGACTTTGTGAAGATGAGAGAAAGCGCTAAAAAAGGTCTCACGTCGTTTCATCTTGGGAAATCCGTAAATTCCTTGGTTTTTGAAATCGACAACAAATTGTCCGAGTAAAAAATTCCCAATCCAGATCTCAATTTATGCATGATTTTATTACGGAAAACTTGTCAATTCCAAAGTCCCGGGATCATAAAAAGGTCCGGGCTTGAATGGCTTAGTTGATAGAGATTCACTTAGTGATGCAACATCGCCATAAACAGCTTTATATTCGAAGTGTTAACTTCAAGGTTATCATACTATAAATTAACAAGTATTTTATGTTAAGTGCTTAATACTCGGGTCATAAATTTCTTTTAACCTCAGCTGCCTAAGCCCATCTTTATGATTTTGATAATAAAAGGTTATGAAAAACGTTGTTAAAAATTAGGTGTTCGATTTCTCCTATTGTTTAAACGTTGTTCAATTAACTTATCGCTTTGAATAGTAGGTTAAGCGAAGCAATTGCAAGCTGCATAGTGAAGATTAATTTTCGTAAATGAAAGTGTTTCAGTACCTGCGTATTAATTTTGATAGCACTATTCTTTCAAAAATACATTACAGTGATTATTTATTGGAATCTGAAAGTATGAATTAGGTGCGGTTATTAAGAGTCAAAAGTTTTTAAGTTTTGAAGCAATGAAAAGTAATAAATAACAGATAATACGTCTTTTTAATTTGCCCCTTGATTTCTTCGTTGTTGGAGTATTGAAGTATATTAAACGTCAGATAGCTGGCAGTAACTTCCATCCATAAGTTTGTAAAGTATGCTTAACTTCATTCTCTAGTTTTTAACATTCATTTGGATGGATTTTATATTCATTTGAAACAAAGGTAAACGAGTCAACTTGTACTAAAATGTCAAATATCTCACTTTAGTCGAATATAATTATTTTCAAACTGATTAAAAAAAACAACATTGACTGGATGACAAAATACTTGAATAATGTGTATATGGCTGAAACATTTTGATTGCTAGAAGCAATTGAAATCTTATTTTCTCTTTTCTTAATATTCTTGAAATTGACAGATGGTCTCATCTGACATCTGATTACCGCTATATGCTCCATATTGTAAGTGGTTACTGGCAAAAAAATATATTTTATAAATATAACAATGATAATGAAACATGACAAAGACATATACATAATGATGTAAATCCGACTGACCACCTCTGGCTTGAAATGTTGTTATAATTTCATTGTTGAAATATTGCCGTGGGCTAGTAATCAGCCACGCCTCTCGAATGCTTTCACATACATCGATCTTTTGTGCAGAAGTCAATACCCAAACAAAAAATAATACGTCTGGTGGTCTCTCGACGGCACTTAACTTTCGGTTTCAAGACTCAGTCGCCAATTTCTTTTCGGTTGACCTCCTTCTATTAAAAACTCTACACTCGGCTATTGTGCAGGGCTAGACAGAAATTTTATTGGGCCTATCGTTAAAAAAAAAAACACCCAATTAAATCTGATTTCAAGTTTATTGATCTTCGGTCGCAGCATTCATTATTGGTTTTACGAATATCCGCTTTGGAAGAATTGATTTTTACTTACAGAATATTTTATTTTTTCATGAGCAAATGAGCTCCTAAGACGTAAAGTGAGCCAATTAATATTCATGTCGTAGCCTTTCAGCTGCCGTAGATAATAGTAATTACAACTGATTAATAGTAATTACCTAGCACACCGGCTATAATTTGCAACTATTAATTTAATTAGTTATTGACGAGATATCTTGTCTCTGGCGTGTTGAGCACGGAAACTTTTACGAGATATCTCGTTTGTGGCAGCCATCGAGTTGAAGTATCATAAAAGTCGAGTATCAAAAAATACACAACAATAGTGATATTTTTCTGAAATAATAAAAAAAAGCAATCCACCAAAACACCAAGTAAAGACGTGATTGTATTTAAAAAGCCAATATTTTTTTACCATTTTTCTACTTGGCTCACTTCACCTCTCGAGTACTCAAATATACTTCAATCTTTTAAAAGATGTGTTGACTGCCAATGTAGAGTCTACAGCAGTGGTCGGAAACCTACTACCCGCGGGTAATTGAATTACCCACTTCGACACTTTGAGTTACCCGCCAAGAAATTATGATAATATTCTTTTTTATCAGATTACTTATTTAATAAGATCAAGGAAGCCACCGATAACAATACTATATGTGTGTTTTGCATTTGCACATATATATTATGTAATATGTATAAATATGCATGTCTATTATTTTCTAAAAATGATTTTTTTAAAGAATAAATTGTAAAAAAATATTTTTTACTTTACCCACTAGCCAAAATTATTTTTCAAAAACATATTTTTTTACCCAGTCTCTCAAAAGGTTGCCGACCACTGGTCTACAGACTTCGTATGAAGTATATTAGCAAAAGATATTTAATGAAAACCGTTTGTGATTGATCTGTTCAACTTTTATTTTCTGGGAAGACAAGTATATAAGGATATGACTACGGAATAATATTTCAAAAATCGCGCTGTCTACCTCTCTGTCTCTCTCTCTACCCCCGTTTACGGTGTGAATAGTATATTTGACGTCTTTGAAAAACCACCCTGAGCTTTGTAGGTTGGCGGTAAAAATATTAATAAAAGATCATTACACTGTTAAAATAAAAATCGATTATATTTGTGTGATAATTATTGTCTTGATCGTTGTGACCAAGTTGTATAAAGTGAAATAAAAATGAATACATTAAAATCCATATAAATTAAAAACACTCAATATAAATCAATTGGTAGCTAATAAATTGATTAAAGCTATCCTTCAAATACGGTTTAATTCGTGTCTATCATTAGTTAAGTGAAAAAATATCAAAATATTTTAGTTCTGCTAATAATATTTTTTATTATAAACATATATTTGATAGCCATTTCGATTTACGCCCTCGTCAGACATATGGAGTTCCCGTTAACTTTTCTGTGGCGATCACGCCCTTCTGTCTGTAACGATGGTAAGGGAATACAAATTTTCAAAAACATTAGCGATGAAAGAGACTAGAAGAACCTTGACGCTAACGTGTCCTTGTATTTAAAGCTCTATAAATTTGATATAAAAAAGCTACTTTTATATGGCTTATGCGAGCTTAAATATAGTTTTGATAAAAGGCGTAAACCAAAATAGCTATCAAATATTTATAACATAATATTTTTAGAACTAAAATACTTTGTTTTTTTTCACTTGTTTTAAATGGAGTTCTGCCAAGTCAATGCTAATTCAATAAAACATATATTCTCAGTATTATCATAAGTGTAGATATAAGAAAATCTTTAAGAAAGCTATAAGTCACACACCTGGAGTGGATGTTTTACTTATTAGATTATTTATTGTTATCCTGTATTCAGTAGATCAAATTATTTTTTTTCTGAAATGGACGGAACACCATTTTCTACTACACTTTTTGAAAGACGCAATAAGAAGGTTTTATGTTTTTTAGTGAGTACTAAGAAGCCAGCCATTTTCATTTATACTTTTGCCATTTTATCATTTACTGTTAAGTGGATGCTCACAAAACTGTTAAAGACAAGATTGATTATGATTGTTGGGATCTGATCGTAAGATAAGACTTGGAAGAGAAGAATAATTCGTATTTACACATTTTCAATATATCTGCATAATATCATATAATATAACGCTAGTGCAGGGCCGTATATAGGAGAATTAGATAATGTTATATCTTTAAATGCAACAAGTGTCGTATTTTGGAGCAGATAATTGTTTTTAATCCTTGATTAATCTCATGATTCAGCGCAAAGCGTCTCTCAGTAAAAAAATATGGTAGATATTTATTACTACCTTAAGCTACTTGATTGAGCTAGTTAAAAAACTATTATTTCACTTTTGCAAGTTTATTTTTTTTAATAATACACGAAATTGTTTAAATGTCAATCATATGGAATACGATTCGCACCCAGTGGGTGACACGACAGAAGTGGTGGTGAATCATATCTGCTACACGACTAATTTTTATATTTTAATAATGACATTATTGTAACAGGTATTATATATTTTGTCTCGAGGAATACAATATAATCCTACAATTAATGAAAACATTGGCACCGATGAAACTTTATTAGAATGTAGAATATTTTTTAATCCATGCCCGTTCCAAACATCGAGCTTATGGCCTCCTAAAAGATGTATCTTAACAGAAATTTTCTATGAGATCTGGTTATTACTCATTCTTATCTCTATTTTTTTTTTAAAGAAAAGAAAGAATAGAAAGAATAAGGTAAAGACAAGACTAGTGTGTAGTTATTGGCTCTCGTTATGCTCCGATATTTTGGGTGGGAATTGCAAGGGTGGGAAGAAATTTTGTAGACATCAAACACATCCATGCCTTCAAACATAAATCGGTTGAAAAAATGCTGTTCTCAATGGGATTTGAACCCTTAAGATATGTCACAGAAGGCGACGACGTTGACTACTAAGCTACGGACAAGACATTTTTTTACCAAATATATTGTTATGCCACAAATAAAAAAATAGAAACTAATGTTCTTAACTCGAAAATTAAATTATAAGGGATGTAATTTTTGAAAATTAGAAAAAAATATGTTCGACGAGAACAGATTGTTTGTCATTTTACATTATTTTCAGAAAGAGTTATTTTAAAATAATAGGGCTTGTTAACGTTATTAAGTACGGTCCTGAGTTCATATATTTGTTATATGATTGATTATTTTAATTAAAGCTGTCTCTTCAGCTGGTAACAAGTTCATTGGATAACTATAAGGCGATCAAGACAGCCTGCGGCGCAGTGTCTATGATTCTGGCTCACCGAGCGGAAGGTCTTGGGGTCAATACCAACCAGGTGAAAGGTCTACAGAAACAGCGATTAAAACATATCGACGCTGATTCATAAACACATCAAAATTATATACGTATTGTAATAAATAAAAAAAGCATGAATACGTATGCTAATAGGCTTAATAAATATTGATAATGAAATATTATATTGAAAATAATGGAATTTTAAGTTATTTAAGTTTACTGTCAATTCACGGTGAAAAGGCATAGTAAATTTTTTTTATTCGAAAAAAATTTGATCGCAATAATGGAAATTGTAAAAAAGAAAGGTGTATAATTATTTAACCCATTAACGCCCAAAAGAAAACCACGAGCAAAAACTATTTTTTTATTTTATTTATTGAGAGTTTTATTTATTAAGAAAATACAAAAATTAGAAAAAAAATGAAAATTCAATTTTCATCGGACATAATCGATACAAAGGCTTCTACGAGTCTTGTATAGTTATTTTGTCTCGTAAAAACGTGATGGGTTGCCATTGTAGTCTTTGTAAGAACTGAATTATTACGCTTTTCGCGCACTACATCAAAATGAAAAGACTAGCGCAGTTTTGATGGCTAGATGCCCATTGTACTCGCTTGGGTACAAAGCAATAAAATGGAACATAGCACACGGTCGATGGAAAATATTGTCATACTAAAAATATATTATGCTTAAGTAGAGCCTAAGTATACATAATAATGACAAACAATTACAAATGTATTATTATTTATACTAAGAAATAATTCAAACATCTAACCTAAATCATCTTGTTTTAAACCAATATTTCGATGATAAACTATTGACATTTATCTACGCATTTTTGCTAAATTGTATTTTTTACAGGTTACTACTATCATATAGTTTCATAATAGGCTATTACTTTTGAAATAAACAAATAAATAATACACCATATCACGCTTGGAATAGGTGTACTCAAGCGAGTACGGTGGGCGGTATTGGGTTAATGTTATTTTTATCGATAAACTTCTGACATGATAAAACTTCAGTTCTTTGTTTCTTTCCTACCATAGAAATATTATTTTAATGTATTACACATATTATGTGTATTTTGATTTTTTTTACTACATAGGGCAGTTTGAAGAAGAGAAGCATTACATACACCTATATCCATGTCCACAGATTAAAAAAAATGATCAAACTTGATATTTACCCCGCCTGGACTTGAATCCAGACTACATAAGTTAATTCAATTATTGTAAAAAGGTAGTATCTGCGTATTTCACACTTGTAATTTTTTTTAAAAATTTATTACTAGTAAAAAGGGCATGCATTAAATAACCAGAGGCAACTGTTTAAAAATAATATGAAACAATAATAAAAAGATTACTTTATTAGCTTTGAGTGAGTATACCTTGAAGTCAAATTTAAATAGATATCAAACAATCATTTGCATTGTATTTTATTATATTATGTACTAAAAAAATCCTAATGAATCGCTTATGTGAAACGACATTCAGACGAGTAAAATTCAAAGGAAATAAAAAGTATGTTTTTATTGTGATAAAATTTTCACAAAAATAACTTTTTTTTATATATTGTGTACAAGGGGTTCTTAAATATAATTATTGGCAATAAAGTGTATCATAGCAAAATTGAAACGATTTCAAATAGTAAATCATTATTTCAGAGAATTGCAGTCCGTCGAATGACTTAATAAAATCATTATAACATTTTCTTTATTCTTTAGTGCTTACAGTTAAAATAATAATTTTATTATTGCTTTGGTTGTAAATTTCACCGCAGATATTTAATAGTTATACGAAAGCAAAAAAAGAAATAAATTAAATTTCAAAAATATTATCATTTACGAGCAGAGTGATAAAAAGATTATCATTCTATGTTACTTCAATGTAATTGTATATCAATTAGTTTAATTAAACTAAGAATGATACTTAAACTATAAATGAATTCACCAACCAAGGTTAAAAAAATTGGTGACAATTTTTTGTTTTGACGTTAATAAAATCCAGTGGCGGTTCGTGACCTAAAATCTTGGGTGGGCTAGAGAAAAGTTTAGCATTGTACACTATTTACGAAATTGTGTATGTTTCCATTTCAACTTATACGTTAATTTAGAAGCAAATTAACAAATCCTACGACACTACTGCAAAGCATAAAATATTGTATAATAAAATCAAAGATAATGTAAGTAAGAAATAATAGAATAGTAAAAACTGGACCTCAAATTCGTCTCCTTCAAAGTGAACTAACATGTACAAAAAGCCGTACGGAGGAACTGTCATACAACACAACGAGATTGGTATTTGTGTTTGTATGTATGGGCTAATCTAATGTAGCCCCTGACATCTGACAGAAGCCTGAAACATTAAAGCGCAGTCGTGTACGTTTAGATGACGTTTCCGTTGGCCAATGTGAATAAAATACAAAAAAATCTATTAGACTCACAAAATAATTGCGAAGCATATCACTGTAGAATGTGTTACTATTACTTAAAATTCTATATATGCCTCTAGTGAACACTTTCGGCCCCGGCCCAAATCAAGTAAAATTGTCTCGTGTGCCCGGCCTATTTTTAAAGAATTGCATTTTTTCTCAATGACTTACTAAAAAGGCTATAACTGTGAAACCACTACGTCAAATCAAATGAAACCTTTTGTGGTTGTTTGAAAGACTATTACTATTCAATTATGTATGGTATTATTGCTATAATTTTCTGCTATGGAAAGCCATATTACAATGTTTGCATATTTACCGAGTCTTATTCAATGTTTTGCTTGGCGACCACCTTGCAGTTTCTATTTGTTTTATTTATTTTTTCTTGCTGTTATTAGTAACAAAATATATTTAGAAATGCTTTTTGATATTCTTTTTTATAGAATATTTAAAGCTCAAATTGAAAATGAACTCAGTGACTGCACTATCATGTAATCTTCAAAAGGACAAATGGACGCATCAAATGCGTTATGATATCCTTCAATTTTGGTTGGTAAAATCAGTTACTATTTTTAATAAAAGTAATAATTAAAAGACTGATTTAGAATAATTTGAGTATGTTATAATGATAATACTTTCTGAGTCTTTTAAACAAAATGTTGCTTGATACCACAATGATGACTCTATTTCAAAGCATAGCCCATCACATGAAAACACGGTTCTGGGACTCAACGCTCGGCTTGCTTATCACGTGAAAACACGGCTTCGGGATCCAACGACTCTATGCATAGCTCCTCGCGAAAAATGTTCTATTATTTTTAACCGCCCCCCTTGACAATGTGGAGATTTAAACTCTTTTCAAGAGATTCTTTCTGACAAAACGTCCAATTTAGCGACATGTTGACTTCATTGGATCTTAATATATATATTTTAATCCATATCCATCACTAATGTGAAGCAATGGCCTCCCAGTGGAAGTTTATCAACAGAAGTTTTCTACGAAGAACACTTGTAACTCAGTTGCTCCATCTATCATTTATTTAAAGTAGGACTAGTGGTTAGCTAATCACTCTCGCTACACCGTTATCTTAGAAAAAAATCCAACAACACAAAATCAATTTCTAAGAATGATTTTAAGAAAATCTGTTCGTCCAGGGACTTGAAAACCCCTGAGACTCAGATTATAATACACACGTCGTATTTATTTTTTCATGTTAACGATAAGTAGCTAAACTCATGCTAAACTGGCTCCCAGTGCGTAGACAATTCTAGAAAGTATCCCTCGAAAAAGAAGTTCGACATGCCGCGTTGTCAAGAGCAACGGCTATAAACAATAATCCTTTTTTTCGGAAAGTATGAGGGCTATAAATGCTTAAATCTTTGAAGATATAAATTTAGTAATAATAATGTAGAATTTTAGGAAACAATAGTGTCAATATCTCTTTTCGTATTAAAAGTATGAAAAGGTTGAACAAAGACTGTATACAAATTAGTAAATCTATAGATATGTCAATTGTCGAGATTGAAGTCTGACGGTGTAGAATTAATACTTACAATAAATATGGAAGTTGAATTGTTGTAAAAACAATGACATTAAATAATAATCATATTTGAAGCATCATTTCAAGTTTAAAAAATAAGACGTCTTGTGCCCGGCACACACTTAAATAAATGCATCAGGCGTTTTAATATATCCATTTTAGTCACGATTTATGTGATGATAAGTTAGTGAATATTGATACTCCGTTCGAATATTTTCGAAATATTTTTTTTAGCTTCCTCAAGCTTGGTTATTATTAAATACAAACACATATTATATTTGGCATATAAAAAAACACAATCGTGATCACAGATCAGCTTGTCAGTCAATCTATCGTGATCGACTATCACTTTCGTTTTGTTTATTTTATAACTAATGTTTTTTCTCGTAGTAATAATAATTGTAAGTTTTGTTTTCTAAATTTTGGGATGGGCTCTGAATGTAGATGTGCATATGAAGCATGCTTTCTTCAACAACAACATTTTTTTTGTGTTTAAAATTATTGCTTACAAATCAATGAACCATCTCAAATAATTACAAAAGTTTTTTTAAATTTCATTAAAATTATAATTGATTTATTGTAGAGTGGTATATCGCTGGTTTAATTTTAGCACAACATAATAACTTAAGAC
The DNA here is from genome assembly GCA_031772345.1 of Himalopsyche anomala. NCBI lineage: Eukaryota > Metazoa > Arthropoda > Insecta > Trichoptera > Rhyacophilidae > Himalopsyche > Himalopsyche anomala. The sequence goes on along the minus strand of CM062832.1, from coordinate 4,445,047 downwards.
AGTTTATCTATATAATTTATATACAGTCAATCCTCTTTTTATGCGGTAGATGTGTTCAACGAAACATCGCATAAAAAAAGACTTCACGTCCATACAATAAGTGAGGATACGTTCCATGAATTTTAAAATCCGCATAACTTTGAAACAGCGAGATAAAATATACCCAAAATCGCACAAAAAAAAATCTTGACTTCTATAAAAAAATTGGGGACACGTTTCATGCATTTTTAAATCTGCATAACTTTGAAACAAAGAATTAAAATATACTAAAATTAGAGGGAAAACACGTCGTAATTAAAAATATTTAACTGGAAACCTTCTTGAATTATTTTCGTAGTGTGGAAACTGTAATTTTTTCCACTACATCATCGTTTTCTGGTCAATAGTTAAAGTCAAATTAGTGACATCCTCATAGCATAATCCATAAGTAATTCGTCGATTTCATTTTCGCGTAAGTGTATCAAACCCTTCTCCGCCAAGTTCATGTGCCAAAGTAGTAATTTCAGCTGATATCACCAATGTTTCAATAGCTTCATCGACTGTAACACACTTAAGTACGTGAACTTAATTCAGCGATGGCAGATGCAATATGATTTAATTAAACAGTTCAAAATCGTATTTAAATTCAAAATGTCGGTTGGTGTTGATGATTTATTCTCTATTATATCCAGAATACAACGATGCGTGCTCTTAATGTAATATTTTGTACGTTAATATAGTAAATTTTTTGAAAATTTGCATTACTAAAAATCCGCATAACTTCGAAATAGCACAAAAAAACCGCATAAAAAGAGGATTGACTGTATTTGTATTTTGTTGCCACATTTCTAGTTATAATAATTTTTCTTTTCTTTATTTCCTTAATTGCTGAGTAATTTTAAGAGCTTTTACAGAACTTAATAAAATAAAACTTCAAAATACGAGGTGTGTTTTTAATCTTCGTTTTGTTACTGTTTAATAAAATCGTTTGGTTCATTGAAAAAAGGTAAAGAAAGCATTCATTTTCACTGCAATTAAATGACAGAATTGATGTTTTTTTGACAGCTTTTTATATTGTTGTATTTTTTTAGGAGCTGGAGTGATGCCATGGTGGTGGGCTGTCCTGGTGGCGTTGGGAGCAATTCCACTATGGCCTGCCGAAGCTCAAGGAAGACCTCCTGGTAAATATTGGTTTATTGCTTAAAAAATAAATTAAGAAAATAGCACATAATATCGCTACATCAATTCAACAGTAAGGCAAGCATTAAAACCTTAGTTTCTACATGAAATTCAGGTGTTTTGCGTAATCTTGTACAGTTTTTATATTTTTCTATGTATTTTAAAATTAAATTGTATCCTATAACTGAATTGAATTCATACTATATGAGCCTACACGAGGTGAAGTGAGCCAACTAGTAAATGGTTAAACTTTTTTCTTGGTCTTTTAAGTATAGTCACATTTTTACTTGGTGTTTTGGTGGAATGCATATTTTAATTTTACGGATATAACACTATTGTAATGTGTATTAACTGAACTTACTTCACCTTTACGATACTTTAATTAATACGTGTAGACTATTACAACGCACTCTATTTTTTTTCTTTTAAAATACCACTTGGCTTACTTCTCCTCTTATAGGCCGATATATTGTTTATAATGGCATATATAGATCAAAACTATTTTCTTGATTGTCATACAGTTGTATTGATGAACATATATGTAATCAACAAGGTAACACAAGACACTATTTAAAAAAATAGTACTGTTTTATTTTTGCGTATTGTTGTTGGCCAAAAAATTATTTGAAAATATAATGAACTTGCATGGAATAACGTGGAATTTTGTCAGAATCGTACAATTATTTTGTGTTAAACCGTTTTGATTGCTGTAGTAAAAATGGTGACATAATGTATGTATTTACTAGCTGCTATATAATGCGAAGTGTCTAACATATTTTTACTGACCATTATATTTGAGTGGTAAAATAATTATTTCTTTATTATACATTCCGTTAATTCAGAACTATTTTGTACAGTAAAAGTAATATACTTTATATTAATATGTCGTAAAATTATTTTAAATAAGTCTGGTAACTTAACGGTTGTATACACACTCTTTTAAATTTCATTATTCATTATTCCATTTTTTATTCATATGGATTTAAATAATTGTATTTTAACACTTATAAATAACATTTTTTTAAACGAGTTTCGCTCATCGCGATCATTGTCAACTTTGATTTGATTTATTAAAATAGTTGTACTAATTCCACTTTTAGTTAACAAGGTCAAGACCGGTTTCGTTGATGGCGAGTATTATCAGCTGATAATAAAAGCGGAATTAGTGCAAATTAGTATTTTATTTTTTGATTATAATGCATTTCCACCAAGTTAACAAGTAACAGTAAACACCCTAAAAGTAACAATTGGAAATGATACAAAAAGTTGTCTTTTATTTAATGCATAAAATACCACTTAGCTTACTTCACCTCTAAAAGGTCGATATATTGTCTATAATGACATATATATATATATTGATCAAAACTATTGTGTTGATTGTCATACAGTTGTAATACATTTATATAATGCATTTCCGCCAAGAATTGACTATTTAAAAGTAAAATATTTTCAAAAATGTTAGCAATTTACAATGATGTGAACAGTTCATACTTTTTTCCTGAAAATCGTAAAAATGGAAAAAATATTTTTTTTGCATTAACTATAAATGAACAGGTAGTACAATTCAAGTGAATTAATAATAAATATACCAACACGATATATATGCCCGCTGTGGTTTAGTTGGTTAGAGCTTGCTCTACCGATCAGGTGGGTCTGGGTTCGATTCCCGGTAAGGTCAATGTAGAATTGAATTTTTCAATTTTAATTTGAGATCTAAGATGGGTGTTTGTAAAGTTAATTCTCCTTGATTTAACCTTATGTGACTTACAAAAATTCTCATCGCGTATATCTCGTGTGATCTTCAAAATATTTGACGCATTGGCGTAAGCTGTAATGTCAAATATTTTTTAAATAAAAATATATGAAATAATATGTAGCTTTTTTTAGAATTGAAAGGTACTACATATATTTCTCAATTATTATATCAGTGTAATATATAACAATCTGTTATAAAATAACTGTAACGTTTGAGAATTAATTAACACATTTGTAATTGGTTTTCTATCAAAATGTTATTGCCTTGTGTTATAATGTGGTAGATTTATTGATACTAGCAAAATGTTGCTTGAAACTGTAAACATTTTTTTTCAATTAATTATTTGCGTGCTACTTTGCTATGTATTGCAATTCGTAGACCATATATATTGTTATATATTAGATGTATGGGATGACGAAAATTCCCACGGTATCATTTAGTACGTTTGATAATGTGGATTTAATTTTGATTGATTGATTCTTTAGTTCTCTGTAAATCAAAATAATTGTATTGGAGTTATAAAAGCATTTAAGAGCAATGCCAAGTAAATTAATTAATTTCTGTAAAGTTACAGGCTATGGTGGTTTTTAAACTTTTTGTGTTGTCTGAATAAATGTTTATTGTCACTGTTCTGACGAAGGGATCGGGGTTTTCAAAGTCCCAGGACATCCCGGGAGTCGATACTTTTATTTCCCCTTCAATAAAATTATAAATTTACTAAAATTAAATATTTACATGTATGTATGCATGTATGTATTTATGTATTACATACATTCGGCGCCTTTTGAAAGTACGCACTAGTAAAAATCGCGAATTTTAATACAATGTTTAATTTTTTTTTATGAAATGGACATGTGCAATGCTAACAGTTATTTTTTTACTAAGAAGGGATGATAACGGTACATGTAATTAAACAATATCAATGAAGCCGCCGTCAGGAGTAAATTTATAACGGTAACTTCACAATAAAGATTTTATACATTTTTTTTGTCCTATTGAGGCATTGGTACTTGTGAAATAGTGAAAAAACATTTGTACATAAAACAACATCAGGTATGAACATTTGATTTTAATATTTTGAAATTTGCTTTTGCTACAGTTATATTAAAATATATAAACACATGGTATTTGAAACTTCTACGAAATCATAAATCCCAAACATCTGTTTTTCTATCAGATGCTTTTCATATATGCATACTTAATTTTGTTTAAGCCCCGGGTAAGTGTCACGTCCTGACCATGTCGTGTCCGTCTTGCTTGGGGCTCCACTCTTATATCTGCTTTCATTCAATACACATCAGTCCTTTTGAGGATTTCTTAACCACACAAATAGATTTTTTCAAAATTAAAACGTGTATGTTATGTATTATGCATTATAAATCACAGTCACAATTCCCGGGACATTTTCCAAAAAAGTACCGGGACGTCTCGAAACAGAATCCCTAGTTCTGACAGAAGTTAGCAAGTAACTGATTGATAGTTCTGAGTAAACAGCAAATTAACAATTTCATTTTTTAGAATAAAGTCTCTAGCATCGATATTTTATGTGACATTTAAAATTTTAATATTAAAATATAGATGCATTATTGTTGATCTGGAGGAGAAAACAAATCTCAAAGGAGAGTACAAATTTATTAGTCAGAGTTAACTGCTTGTCTTAAAACCAACATTAACAATGATTGTTGTACAACACATACATTTATTATCAAATAATACAAGGCGCAAATTTTATTCGTTAAAATATATAATATACAAATAAAAAAGTATTTACTTCTACAAATACTTTTTTTATATATTTGATAGCTATTTAGGCGTATGTCTTCAGCAGAGCTGTGTTTAAATCTACATTTACTCAGTTATATATACTGACTTGGAAGAGATTCACTATAACACGTTAAAATCCTTAAAAATAACCAAATAAAAAGCTCGACAGAGCTGGAGTACTTCACTCACTGGCAGACGTAATTTTTTTAAAGTGTAAAGTTAAAAATAGGTTTACGAGTTCAGAATAATTCTGAATAATCTGTTAATTATATACTATTTTTGGCAATCATCTCAATCAACTGTGCTTTATGAAAAATAAATATTTCGACATGGCCGTTAGCCGAAACGCCAGTTTTTTTGTTTTGCATTAATCTTAGTGATATCGAGTGTGGAAAGAAAAAAAGACGTAATCCACACATATCAAATTTTACAGGAGGCGCAAAAAACGTGTTTTTTTGATTTTGGGCCATATGTAAATTCTTAATTATACACAACCTTGAAGTGCACAGAGACTTCTAAACTGGTGTTTTATTGACATAATCTAATATTAATTAACGAAATTGTCTAGGAAAAACCTTTATTTTAGTCTTTTTTCTTGGTTTTACTTTTTTACAAGCTCATCTTTTTTAAGCTTTAAACCTTAATTTAGATAATAATTTGGCATTTAGAGCTTGCATCCTTTTAATTAAACGTGTATCAAGTTTGATACATTGTGAATATCGAAAAAAACCTGTGGGTTACTTCCTTTTTCCTTTCCACAGTCGATATGTAAAGAACAAAAATATTAAATTATGGTAAATGATCAATATCGGGATCACAAAAAGTGTCCTGGATTTAATACCCTAGTGCGGACGAGATGCGTGTTGCGGATAGAATTCATATGACAAAAAAATGACGTATGTCATGTATGTGTTAATCCTTAAAATAAAATATCTTTACACAAAGAAATGACAGTCAATAAAAAAATCGTGTTAAAAAAAATGTTAAGTACATCGAGTTATTTGAACAAAATGGCGGATAGAAAAAACGTTGCTAAGCTGTTTAAAATATCATTAATGCAAACATGTCGGAAATGTGTCGCGGTGAGTGTAATGAAATGATTGATTATGCGGTTGTCAAAACTGTGCGTTATTTATTTATTTATAATGGCTAAACTTGTGTGAACTGGTTCACTGGCGAGGTGTAAACTAAAATCTCAACATGCCAGCATATAAATAATTATTCTCTAACCGCATTTATTCCTATTATTTATTACATGCTCGGGTTTTCGATTTGTAATATTCCAATTCAACTGTTTGAATAAATAATAATAGACAATGTCTCATTCGTTTTCCGCGTAAGACATTGCTTCTCAAAATTTTCTGTACACGTCTCTGCTTTATTGAGAAAAAGTCTGGGATTCTCAATTTTTAGCCCTTGAATATTATTTATTTTTTTATTTTTGTTAACAATCAGAGAAATGAGTATCGATAATAAATATCGTCAGTTCGCTCCAAGAAGTAATAAATTATCCATTTGTAAAAAACTGAGTTAAATTAACCTAAGTCACTAATTATCTAATATCAATCAATATTGATCCAATGACATACCTTTAAATATCAGAATAAAGACACCATTAACAAGCTGAAGTAATTCTTACAAAATAAATTTTAATGAATCTGCATCAAACCGCAGATATTTGATATCAATAGGTTAATGCAAATGTATTGTAATTATGTTCAGTTTTTTTTTATTGAATAAAGTTAAAATAACATATCTTCGTTTACATTGTATCTACCTTTATGCTGTACAATTATTTTACGTTCAAAATGAGTATTCGAGAATATGTTGTATCATTTAATTACAGAATGACATGTCTAATTCACCAATATTTATTGTGCAAAAAAATGATTCAAATTTGAGGTTCTCAAAACATGCAAGACTGAAAAAAGAATACTTTTGCATTTCATTTCATCAGTTTTACGGAAACGCATCCCCCGACTAAAAAGAGGATTGAGTTTATACTGAATTATTTTTTTCTTTGCGACCAAAAATCGTTAAATTTTGTTTTTATGCGGCCCGCAAGAAGAAAAAAATGTGCATGCTTGTTTTGATATAAGGATACACAACCCGTGGCATCCTTCAAAAGATTTTTTTTTTTTAATTTAAATATAATACTATGGAGTTACAGTCATCGTCTTTCAAAGAATATTTATTATATATATTTTTTATTGATGAAGTAGAATAAATCGGTTCATAGAAATATACTTACTAATGAAAATTTAGACGCGATTTTAACGGTTCAATGCTAAAACACATATTAAGTCTATTTTGTAAAAATAAGCTTCAAATTAATAAAAATAACGATCGCGTTATATTTTGAATTATAAATACAACCTGTATGAATATTTTACAAAAAATACCTTTATATTCATTTTTCTTTGCGGTATTTGCACATTTATTTATTTTATGCGGCACACTGTAGAAGTTGTGAAAAGTTGTGCATGCCTATTTTAAACATTCGTCATTTGGAAAACTTGAAAATAATTTCTAAAACATATTAAAACGTTATGAGAATTCAATATTCATTTGTTAAAACATGAATCGATTCAAACCTTTACATTTAGAAGTAAAAAGACGACGAAATAAAATATCAAGTTCTTTGTGATAACTATGCATTATAATTGAAGAATGTGCATTTCGACCTGTTTCGTACGTAGAACCAGTGGCGGATTAAGCACTTTAGAGGCCCCAGGCGCAATAATTTTTGGAGGCCCTGTTTTTCGAATGACATAAAAGTGCTGCAAAACTCTTTGTAGAATAATAATGAATATTGAAAACTGAAATTAAAATATAAGGTTTCATATAATTTATGCTATTTTTGAGGCCCATAAGATTTGGAGGCCCCAAGCGTGCGCCTCTTGCGCTTATGGGGTAATCCGCCACTGCGTAGAACAACGATTTTGACTGGATTATAGTTATAAATATGAACTCGTTATAATATTCATTTCAAATTTTACAATTTTGCACTGTTAGCTTTTTACCACTTTTCATATTATCGCAGGCATAAATTTTCTCGTCATAAACATGAGATTGCGCATGTTTATGTTTCTGAATAAAATTTAACATGGTCGGTTAAAATTAATTTTATAAATGACCGTTTGTTAATAATAAGCGAACAAGATAACGCTGGTAATTTAATTCACACAAACAAATCATTACAGTTTCTACACGTTAATATTTACTTTATATTATGCATAGCATTGGCGCTTAGAGATGTGTAAATTTCAAGAAAGTATACCTATGCTCTGCTCATGTAGCAGACCATCTACTAAATAATTTATTAGTAAATATAACATTTTCCCTGATAAACAATTAAATTAAGTATAAAGCTATAGACTTTTTTATCGAAATAAAAATCATTTTTTTTGTAATTTAAGATTGTATTTAACAAAATTTGATACGCTTATTTTTTGGGCCTCTTTTCCATTAACCACTTGAATACCAAGCAGAGACATGTGTCTGGAACATATGCAAGCGAACACGGATGTCCACGACATTTAAAAAATCATATACTTGGTATTCTAATAGATAATAAGCAATATTTTGATGAATATGTGTAGTGCTATCTATACTGAGTCAATATAGTTTTTTTAAAATATCGAATTCGAATGTATATTAGGCAAAATTATTTTTCTCAAAAACACGCAAATCTCAAAATCTCTGGGACATATTAATGATTTATTTGCGCGGTATTTAAACGGTTAATCACGTAATCATCTTGAGAGTGAATTTTATATGCAAAGTTTCTAATAGTTAGTTAGTAATGATATTTTTGTACTTACAATAACTTAAAACGGTTCATGTTTCTAATATGGTAAAAAATGTTTGAGACATTTGTTTGCTGCATTAGAAATGATTGCCATTGTCCGATAGATCATCAAACATGGTTCTCCATGATTCTGTTTTTTTGAATCAATGTCTCCTTCCATTGTGTAGCATATGTCCTCCACTATAGGTATATCAACAAAACTTTTATTCTACAAAAACTTAACTGTTAAAACTGTTACTCAAATGCTCAATCTCTCATTTTTGAAGAGAGTTGTAAAGAAAGAAAGATGAGACTAGGGCAAGATTAGCAGTTGACTAATCGTTCTCACTAAGTCCTGTTTTTTTAGGATTGGAAAGATGGTAGCTAATTTTTAGACTTCACACACAACTAATATCTCTGACCAAATATCGATAAATTGATTGAAAAAGTGATTTTTGTACTGGGATTTGAACCCGTGACATCATTCATGAAAGCCGACAACGTGTACAGCCGACAAGCCGACAACGGACTAGGTTAAACCATTATTTACTGATAATATTCATACATTTAAATGTTAAAATAAAAGTCTTAAAATATTTAAAGAGTTTTGTAATGTACTACAGAAAGATCTGTCTTGCTGCAAAGTATGCAAAAAAGTTTCGCGATTAAATATAAGTGAGAAACACTGCTTTTATACATATATAGAATTTTATAATTGATCGTAAGAAAATTATATAAATTTCTGACATACAGAAATGATTTCCGGATAATTCAAAACAACCTTAAGTCAATAAATATTATTTTAACCTTGCGAATATAATAATAAATTTTATTGACGAATTATTCATTTGAAAGCTAGCTATGGATTGTTTATCGTTCTTTTATTGCAGATTACTTCACAAACGATGCTGAGTTCGCGAGTTAACGAACTCTTTTCTTGAGCAAGCGATAACAGTTTTGCGGTTTTGCTCACTTCGGAAATGGGTTAAGAAATATGTGTTAACAATAGAAATGAGATAACTCTCAAAAAGAGAGCGACATCTTATTATATATGAAAAGTTAATTAAAACGATTAAGTATATTTTTTTAGTATGACAGCCAATAATATTTGATGAAAAAATCATCCAACCAACTCTTAAGATCTTTAATATAACTTTGGAGAAAAAAATGTATAAAATTTCATACTGATATTAACCTAAACATATTTTTACAACTACCAACATTTTTTTCAATCCATGTCCGCTCTTAATGTGAAGCATATGTCGTATGAACCGAAAGCTCCATTTTTTATCCTTTCATTTTCTGAAAGAGAGGTTTAACGACTCAATATATCTTTCCCTAGTTTTTCACACCTTTTATAACACTTTCTAAAGGTATGCATACATAAATAAAAGTAATAGTCTATGTCTGGACATTGGTTTTACTGATAATTTGAGAGTTAACGACTAAAGTTCAATTGTGAGCAGTCAGCTGTCCAAAATCAATGTTTACTTATTATGCTAGTCTGTTAAGAATTTCAAGCGATTGTGAGAAAACCTACTAACCAATTGTGGTCTACCAACTTTTTCCTTTGATACACTTACCTTTTACAGATGCTTTTTTTTACCAAGTAAACAGATACAAATATCAGTCTTAAATAAAATGACTATAGTAAATTATTTCTTACAAAATTAATGTATTTTTTCAAGAGATTCTTTTTGAAAGAAATTTGTGTAAATAAATTACATTATTTAAAGAAAACAATTTGGCTTTACAACTAATGCCAATGCGCCAAATATTTTTAATTTGAAAAAAAAAATCATATGAGATAAATTAGATTAGAATTTTTTGTTGGGTCATGGCACAGTGATCAACTTCGTACGTTTCCATGTCAAACTTCACGGGATTATGTTCCAGTACGAACAGCATCAATGGATTTCTGTTCGAAGGCATGTATGTTTATATGATGTCAAAAATACATTTCCATCCTTCCAATCTTTAAATAACGGGGAGTAGCAAAAGCGATTAGCTTACCAATACAGTGGAACCTAGTATAACGAGTAATTCACATAACGAGCAAAACAGATTGTGAAAAAAATGTTCCCTTAACGAGCGACATTTCGCATAACGAGTTGCGCAGAGTTTTGAAAAGATCACTTTCACATCGTTGCTTACCTCAAGATGATTAACAAGGCGTGGGAAGGGGTTACCAAGATAACCCTCACTTCAGCTTGGAAGAAGCTTTGCTAAGGAGCGTTGTCGAATGTGATTTTGAAGGGTTTGAAACAGTACCTGTGAAGTCTGCAGTCAACGAGATTGTATCTTTGGCCAATACTATGAGACTGGAGGTGGATAACAACGATATTGATGAGCTTTTTATCGTTATTTGCAAATCAAAATCGCATTCCAGGTTGTTACGCTCCTTAACAATTTATAAGTGTGTAATTTTACATCAATACACGTTAAAAATATAAAAAAAAATTCCGACATGAAACGCATTATTGTATTTTACATTTTTTTATATGGGAAAAATTGTTTCGCATAACGAGTATTTCACATAACGAGTAAAATTCTGGAACGAATTAAACTCGTTATGAGAGGTTTCATACTCCATACTCTCTTCGAATTAAAAGAGAGGTTGAACACTGAGTAACAAGATACCACCATTAAGAAGCCATATGCTCTACATTGGAAGCGGACATGGGTAAAAAAAGAATATTTTGTAAGTCACTCGAGATTGACTTGACGAAAATTTACATCACAACAACCCATGTCTTAGATCTTAAATTTAAATTGAATTTGAAATTCATACTGGAAATTGAGCCCAACCTCTTTCTTGTTGGTAGAGTGAAGCTCTTACTAACTAGACCACAACTTAGATGAACTCCATTTGATAAAGGTAACAATTAAAAGATTTAGATACACTTTTTGACGATTCACGAAGATGCCTTGATTCCTGCTGATTTTTATTTTTAGTGATGGTACTTACAATGGTCAAAATCAATATAATCGAAATCGTAAATAATATAATAAATTCTGTCTTTATATAATTTAAGATTTCGACTGAAGGTGCTTGCTGGAATTTCAATATTAAATTTGAATCGTTCAAATTATTTACATTCACACAGATTTTGTCACTAACGACCCGGGTTTCGCCTTTCGCCATCTTCAGGCGTTGAAGTCAATTCAAGTTCACTTGAACGCCTGAATATGCCGAATGTACATTTAAACGATTCAAATTCAACTGTCTTTATATATTTTCCAGTGTGTTTTATAAAATTTGCAAAACTAAAAAAAAAAAAAATATTTAAACATGTTATTTTTTTGTTACTTCTAATAGAGTTTTATTAAAATATGTTTATCTTTGAGAATTTTTCGTTACTAAATGACTTAACATTTCTTTTTAGCTGAGATAGGAGTAGAACATAGTGGTTAAATATTCACTCTTCCTAAGACTCCCACTTTTGGGATAAGATATATGGCAGGAGATTATTTTAGACAACACAAACATTCATGCCCTAGAACTGAAAACCATATTTTTTTTATTTGTTTTTTACCATGTCCGCTCCCAATATGGAGCATATGGACTCCTAATGGAGTTTTTCTCAACAGAAATGTTTCTACGAGAACTGCTTGTAGAAATAGAAGAAAAGGGCTAGGACAGGACTAGTGGTTAGTTAATCGCTCTCGATAAGCCTCGTTCATAGGATAGGATGGGTGGGAGGGGGGAATTCAAGGCATCACATACATCCATGCCTTTGAACAGAAATTTATAAATCGATTGAAAAATCAATTTATAAAACTGCCCCTACTGGGATTTGAACCCGTGCCCTCCGTAGCCGTTGCCAACGATGTTGACCACTCGACCACACAGGCGGCTAAAAAGATATGTGGCAGGAGATAATTTGAGACAACACAGACATTCATTCCCTAGAACTGGAAACCGTAATTAAAAAATATAAAACACTTGTACTGATTACACATTTATTCAATACAGGACCAATTTTGCTCATGACTATAATTAATACAAGGCTATTTCAACCAAACCACGTAAGAAGCCGGTAGTAAAAATATGAAAATAATTGTCAGATTATGATTTTTCTTTAATATCAAATTTATGGAGCTTTAGGTACCAGGGCGTGTTAGCATTAAAGTTCACCGAGTCTCCTTTATCGCTAATGTTTTGAAAGTTTGCATTCCCTTACCATCGATGCTGACGGAAGGTCATGATCGCTACAGAGGTGAGCAATCCTCGTTAAAGCCAATTTACTGCGAGTCCACATGCATTAATTTGCAAATCACATTATATAAACCCCCTCATACTATGTCCATACATGTACACACATGCACATACATACAGTTTACAAGGAAGTTAACCAAAGAGAGTAATTTGATGCTAACTAAGTTCGTTCTTAAATAGTTTATTAATTTTCGATGAAACATAAAATCTATCGTGAGTCGTCGAGTAGAACTACTCTCGGTTTTAATCGATTATAATGCACTGTCTAGTCATAGTTGTAAAGATTAGAGATCGTTGGGTTATAATATTGTCAGATTATGATATAAAATATGGATTGTTGACAAAAAATTGACTGTAATTATTTTTGATAAGAATTAAAATTTAATGAAGTTTTTTATAATTGTTAAAAGTATTGAAAATAAACACTTTAAAAATGTGAAATCCATTAATCAATTTAAAAATCTGTGTCGTTGACCACTCGAACACGCTCTCGGCAAGAGTTTGTTATTGCTGTAGATTGTAGAATATTTTATTTAAAATTTATAAATATAATTTACATTGTTATGATATCGGAGTATTTGTTGGGTGATTTGAACTGTATTTATTGAGTAATAAACTTGTTACAAACTACGAAAACAATGATAAATAAATTTAATATGAATCATGCATATTTTGCAATACTAGGAAGAGAAATCGACAATTTAAGCTTGCTTCATATGTTGTACATTATCGTACCCATAGCATGTCTAAAGCCTGTCAATTCTTTTTATTGTTTTTTTCCCGTTTATGTGTTTATATTGTCAATTGTGTTTGTAACACATGAAATCACAAAATAATGTCGTAAGTGTATGGAAGATTATTTTTACTGGGAAATGCTCGTTTTCTACTACACTTGAATATTTTATGCCAGTGCTGCACGCCTTGTGATATAAATATGTAAATAATTACGTAAATAATTTATTTATCTTTTTTTTAATGCAGGGAAAAGTGACTGCTTAGAACGCTGCAAATTTCATCCAAATAATATGCCAGTATTTTATTTAACATAAGCCAGATTTTAAAACACCAGTTGTATGAAAATATAAAACACTACTAAAACATTATTTATTAAAAACAGAAACGGTTTCGCTCATCCTGCGCATTATCAACTGATTAAAATATAAATTGATATAGTTTTACTTATACAGGATTTAGTAAGACTGTACAAATAATTCTGGATCGATTAATATTAACATAATATTCCAAAAACATTGTGTTAGTTTAAGATCATTTACGTCCACGACGGTTATAGCTCTCTTCAGTGGCATCCTCATTGGCAGGCTGGTTCTACACCTTGAAACAACAAACAACTTATATCTACGACTCAAGACAATTATGTTTGGTATTCGCAAGAATGGCAGAATAATAAATAATTATAAACTAAACTTTTACCCCTCGCTGAAGCAATAATGCGACGGCACAAGCAAAAATATTCCTCCGCACGTTTGCAAAGAATACGTAACAATTGACATTGTTAAAAATATATTTAATGAATGCGGGTGATTTTAAGGCCATTGTTTGTAAAATTTAATAAGAAAAAAACATAATGTCATTCACGCAATCCATTGAGTGAAGTTTTAAGTGCATAATAGTACTGTCATCATTTTTACTAAACTTTCAGTTAAAATAAACATGCAATGATCTCACGGCAATACTTTGTAGTTTGTATTTGTATGTGACCAGGCTTCATCCAAATGTTTAATGTCATTGGTTCCAGTATCAGTTCTCACAAGTTCAAATCCCAGTACAGAAAATTATATATTTTGATTTTTAAATCGATTCATTGCTTTCTAGTCGAAGGCAAGTAGGAAAAATAATTAACGTATCTTTTGAACTAATCCCAATCTAATTGATTGCAGCTCATTAGTATCATTATTTGTTCCCCTCTTTGCTTTCCTTAAAAGGAAAAAAACCCAAACTCCATTTTGTAATTTCATAATTTAAAAGTTTTAGAATCAATCTTGCTTCATTACTTAAACAAAATTTGCGATAGTAAGTCTGAAGATGCCTCTGAAAGAGGTGAAACACGTGTCACAGTTAGTTACACAATACGTGGAATAATCAAAGTTATTTTAAATTTTATATTAAATAGTAATTTGATAACTATGAGCAGTTTTAACTAGTAATATGGTATTATCAGGCAATTAATTATTAAATATGACTTAATAACCAATTGGTTACAAAATCTTTGATCTAAAATAAACTCATAATTTATAAGAATTCAATTAAATTAATATAAAATTGCAAAATCACAAAATCGTTGCACATTTCTTTTCCACAACGGTATATAGAAATAAAATTTATGTTTGTCAAATATTTTCATCAATGTCTTTGAACAGAAATCCATAGATCGATTTTTTTAAATCTTTAAAAATGGCCAGCGGCGTTGATCACTCGACCACGAATCCTAATATACTATTTGGAAAAAAATATTGTTTTTTGTCCCTCTTATAATGTATCGTTTTTTAAATAAAATAAATAAAGCCACAATCCTTCGTTTACTGTACGAGAATTCGGTAATATGTTTATTAAGATAACAAGTTTTGTGGAATTTATGCTGTATTAACAATGCGTTATGAAGAGTATTAACAAATAACATATGTTGATAATTGAAAATAGTTGTAAAGTTTTAAATAAAAACAAGTATTTTTAAAATTTATATTGTATATTAAGTTGATTTATATACAGGAAATATAATCGTCTCTATCTTCTCGTGGTTGATTGTGATAAATCCATCTTTATTTCAATGTTATTTTTATCTGTGACACAAAACATTATCGAAGTTAAAACCTCAATTTTTCAATTGTGTTTACTCAGGAGTATTAGTTTGTAACCAACCACCCTCTGCCAACATGGTGATGTGACGTACACTACCGTTGTAAGTGTTGTTTAGAGTCAAAAGCTATAAGTAGCCACTAGGAAATTTAATCCCGGACCCTAGTTGTGATCCCGGGATTTACATTTTTTATACATTCTATGTAAAACTTACTACGAATAAACTGAAATCATCATCAGCTTATCAGTAATATTTTAACTTGGCGATATTCTGTTTGAAGATTATTGTTAAAGAAGCGAATCACGTCTCATAATTTGTCACAAAGAAACAAAGTTATTTAACTTCTGGTAACTTTCAATCAAACTAACCATAAATCCATCGAGAACCTTCATTAATTTCTTTAGTATTTATGATTATCTAAGACTTGAGATGAAGCATATAACCTTTCCTGTTTCATCTAGTCAATCAGCAAACATTCGTGCATTTATAAACATTATTTATTAAAATTTATAAATTTCTATCTACGAGACACGAATGTACATACATATGTAATGTATAAAATAAAAAAATAAAAAATAATAAAAGATTTTAAGTACTTTTTCCACTTAAAATTTATTTGACCAGGACCGGTTTCGCTCCTCACGAGCATTATAAACTGATAAGGAAAAAAAATTAAACAGTGCTATTTATAAAAGTTAAATTGATATACATATATACAGATTGATATATAAGTTAATTGTTTATAATTAACATCATTTGCCACTTATAATTATTGATGATTTTTTAATTGTATGTTATAGGTATTAAGCATTTTAATTTTGTGTAATTATAATGTAATTTGTAAATCCTTTCGATTGTTAGTAATTGATTACACCTTGTTGTTTCAATTTAACTTATATAAATAGTTTAATTTATTTTCCTATAACCGGTAAATCAAATAAATTTTAAGTGGAAAAAGTACTAAAATACTTTTAATATTTTTTATTACAATGCTATTCCACCAAGTATTGACAGTGAACACCTTAAAAGTGATATGTAATGTATTTTTTTCCAACTACTTACTACCTTCCAAATAATGAAAAAGTTGGCGCTTAGAAAGTGATACGATCAAAGATTATTTTATTAAATCCATCTTTCTTTACTTATCGTCTCAAAATCATTGAGAAAGTGACGTTTGCTACCAGTTTGCGTCATTAAACTTCCGCCAAGATGTTCTATTTTGAAAAGGTATGCTTCAAATAGCGAGAAAAACTTGACTGCTGGGATATTGTACTTATTTTTTTTGAGAATGAACCTTGATTAATTTCTTCCGTATCTAAGTCTGACTTAGACCTAGTTGCTTATATCTCAAAAGATTAATTCACAGATATGGCTTCGAATACGGATATGACATGTCAATTCTCGGTTACAAAATATAATGCGTTTGCGTTCGAAGTCAAAGCGCCATTTCAAAATGTTTCAACATTAAAAACAAAATTGACAATGCAATGAGTTACGATTGTTTGTAGCCATGCGTTACTTCTTCGTTTCCACGTCAATAAAATTACATTTTCATACAGCAATATTACACATTTTGAAACTGTCTGTCAGTTTGACAACTCGACATGGTTGCGATGTGGACTGCGGACTCATTTCGGTACAAGAATCGATCAAATACAATTTAACCTACACTCAATTAAGTGTCATCTGCCATACAATAAGTGAGCTTATAGAAGAGTTAGTCAAATTTTTAATATTAAAAATTAACTGACTGATTTAAACGGTAGTATATTATGTACGATCACCTTTCTATCATATTTTGGTACGAATAAAAAACTGACAAAGATGAATTAAGTATACAAGGAGATTATTTGGTATAAATTATTCGCCTGGAATAACTCTATTGGTTCATTACACCATTTTGTCAACAAGTATTTGTTTTTTTCGAAAATTATTATTATTGATGATTACAAGCAGGCAATGGCAACAAGGCAACAGGCAACAAGGAATCAGCTCCTATGGCGCAAAGGCTAGCGTTGTTGGCTTCCGTGCCGGATATCACGGGTTCGATTCCTAGTACCAACATCATTTTTTTGGTCGCTTTAACGATTTATATTCGAATACATGAGTGTTTGTGATATCTGAAAATTCCCTCGTACTCATGGTTTCAAAAGCTGATCGAAATTGTTTTATTATACTGATTGTTTTGCTTCAGATTCTAAATACAATACATAACGCAGAAATTGTATTTATTATCAGTCAAATTTGAATCGTTCAAATTATGTACACTCCTACAGTTTTTGTCACTAACGACCCGGGTTTCGCCTTCCGGCATCTTCAGGCGTTTAATTGCACGGATGAACTTGAACTGACCGTGCACTTGAACGCCTGAAGATGCCGAAAGGCGAAACCCGGGTCGTTAGTGACAAACTCTGTGGGAGTGTACATAATTTGAACGATTCAAATTTAATATTGAAATTCCACCAAGCACCTTCAGTCGAAATCTTAAATTATATTATCAGTCAGTTACAAGATCAAGTCCAGGATGCGATGGAAAATAGCGATTGCTTCTATGACGGCTCACGGATACAAATCTATTTTTAATCGATTTCTGTGCGAAGGTATGGTTATTTGTGATATCTAAAAACACCTTCCCTCCTATACAATCCTAAAATAACCAATCGAAAAAAAACGATTAGCCTGTTCTGCCTTAGCCCTTGCATTTCTATCGCCATTTTCTTCAGAAAAAATAAGGTTAAACAACTGAGGGACAAACAAAACTTATGTTGAGATAAGTTTCATTAGATGCCCGTATGCTCCACACTAGAAGCGGACATCGAAAATACGCTGCAATATTTTGATATCGTATAGTATTTTTTTTATAATTTAATTATAATAAACACAAAATATAAAAGGAAAACACGAAAGACATGAAGTCAACATTTCATTAATAAAGCATATATTTCTCGTAGCTGCAATGTTAGTCTGACGTCTAAAATCAATTAATTAACTACTATTTTGATATTTCAATCATCGGATACAAGCGAAGGGCAAACATTTAACACAGAATCAATCATTATCTTACGCGTCGATAAATAAATTGCCCAACACGTGTCTTGACATATAAAAACATCGATTTACTATCGAATTCAATCAAAATAGTTTCTCAGCTTGACTTCCTGGCATATCCAATTGGTATCATTAGAAAACATTAATATTTTGGATCGAGTTGTAGAGAGAATTAATTAAGTTGTACTTAATGCCTCGAAGCCTCTTACATAATGCGTGTATTTATATATTATTATAAATGCACCTATTGCAGTGAAAGCAAACATTTTTCTACTAACTGTAGAATCGTAATAAATATTTATTTTTGTAACATTCATACATTAATTTTAGCTATTTTTCTATAAAACAAGTATAACTAGAGATAAAATTTCGTTTTTTATTATAGCACAGTGCATAATATATTGGACTCTTTTTTTTAACCATGTCCACTCCCAATGTGGAGCATATGGACTCCTAATGGAGTTTATCTCAACAGAAGTGTTTCTACGAGAACTGCTTGTTATTCAATTGCTTAACCTCTCTTTTTCCAAAGAGAGTAAGAATAGAAGGATACGGCTAGGACAGGGCTAGTGGTTAGCTAGTCGCTCTCCATACCGTTCATAGGATTGGATGGAAGGGAGGAATGCAAGACATCATATACATACATCCATGCCTTCGAACAGAAATTCATAAATCGATTGAAAAATCAATTTATAAAACTGTCGGTACTAGGATTCGAGCCCGTGACCTCCGTAACCGAAACCAACGATGTTGACCACTCGACCACACAGGCGGCAAACGTCGTTTATATTTTTAAAAAAATCCACAAAGTCGCCGTTGATCTATCGGATGTAAAATTCTTTATTACATTTTTTTTTATTATATTTCATTATATTATATACTTTTTTACCATGTCCATTCCCAATATGAAGCATATGAACTCGTAATGCACGTGTTGACTGCCACTTCAATAAGTCTACAACCTGACACTAGATAAAGTTCAATGGTAACTGAAACCAACCTGCCTTTCTATGTAGCAGTGCTATTAGGTAACTTGCCCTACCTTACTGATTTATTCCACTGTAACTACTAATTGCCGACCCGTTCGTTACTTACAAGCACATTTTATCGCCGTATCAATACTAGATGCTGGTTTACGTTGATACTCTTGTATCGGCAATGTTACGCATTTATTACCATAAGCCTTAATTGCGCTGCTAGATAACTCGTGAGATATAATCCGATGCTGCAATTATTACGGTTGGATATCAAGCATTAGTTATTTTCAAAAACTAAAACACTTTTAGATGTATGTTGATCTGACACAAATTAAGAACTTAATAAGCACTGTCTTTTAATCTAAGAGAAATGTACATGCCCATACATTTCTTTCGGCTTACACGAGGCCAAAATGAAAATTCTATTATTAAGAATTAGTTTCACACTAAATGTTCCTGATTATTTTTTGAGAAATCGTGGACATAAATTTTTTGATCTCCCAAGGCGTAGAATCAGTCTGCCAATGGAGATGCCACTATGGAGAGTTTTAACAGTTTTCAACAATACTGATTCGGATGTCAGTTCGGTTAATATCGGTTTGGTCGGATTCGGTGAATTTCGACGAATGCTATTTTTGATGTAATAACAGCTTAACGACCGCACGTTTTTTTTATAGAATTTCACTTGGCGGCTGAGCAATTTTGCGAAAAATTCGCAAAAAATTGAAATTTTACTAAATTCACTATAATTTGTAAATCAATTGATATATCTTTACCAAATTTAATTTTATAGCTTCCAGATACTTTTTAATATAATGGAATGTATGTCATAGGACGCATATATACGTCCGCCGGCCAGCAACCATTAGTTTTCAAAGACTCAAATACGCGTCCAGTGGTCGTTAAGCTGTTTTAAAGTAGAGTTTGTCGGAGCTTACTCGTTGACTTCCTTGTCAATTATTAATAATTATTACTTCATTGTAAAAGTTTTAAATTAAAAAAATGTCAATCTTTTGCAATGTTGATGTAATAAAAATATAGTTAAATTCCGGGATTAGTGCTGTCACAATCCTGGAATTTCGGTATAACAAAATTGGACGAGATCCCGGGATTGGACACCCTAGTTTTAATCCAATCCTTTCTATAGCTACTCTCTTCGAAAATAATAGAAGTTGAGCTACTGGGTAACAAGCAATTTTCGTAGATTTTCTTTTGAGATACCCAATATGTACCACATTGTGAGGGAGAAAAATTCAGTTATGAAGACGATAGATATATTTAATACAGCTTAAAATAGACATTGTTCTTGAAAAAAAAAACATTGTTTTTAAAGTAGAACAAAATCACATTCCACCATATTGATGGGAAGCGAATGGGTTAGTCAAATTGTTTTAATAAATAATATAATTACGTTTGTGTTAGAATTTAAATTCTTCAAAAGTAAAATCTTACAACTTTTATAGAAATGCGAAATAAAAACCCATTTCAAGCGTGTCATTAATTAAAATTTACAAGCAGCATCACCGAATTGGAATTCGATAATTTAAAATTCTCTCCTGATTATTTAAAACGGCTAATAAGAATCTCAGTAATTAATAAAAAAGTTAAACAAAAATTCCTTATCTTACAAAAAGTGACGTGTGACAAAATATAATTAAAAAAGATGTCAACGAATCAGGTTTTGATAAATGAATGAGTTTAGTGTTGGAAAATTTAACTGACAGCTGATTTAAAATCATGTATTAATCAAATAGTAAATAAAAAATAGGAGAACATTAAATAAGTTAATGATTGGAACAGATTTCTCGAAAGATAGTTATTTTCATTATATGCAAAATAAATTGCAGTGTTTATTAATTTAATAACATAAAAAATATAATTATTTAATTTGATTCACACCATAAAAGCTTGCATACATTTTCAAAGCCAGCAATAGGTTTGTATTATTTAAATAAAACAATACACATATATCTTGGAAGTATTATAAAGAAAAAGTCGGGTCTAAGGCATCCAACCCCGTGATCCCGATCAATTTGGCGATCCTGTACTACTGGGAATTAACGGGGCATAGCAAAAGTGATTTAACAAGCCATTCTCCTAGAAAAATTATGTTAGAATTAAATACACAAGAGATCTACATGCTCTACTTTGGGAGCTGATTAATTTTTTATATTTATTTTCTAATGAAAGATATTATATATAATTATTCTTCAAATAATGACTATGATTTTTTAAAATTAAATATCTACATATCTAAAAAATCACATCCATTATTGTAAAAAAATCTCCCAAAAAGCTCAAAGCAAAGAGACTTATGGACTCAATAATTAATGCGAGAAATAAACGTGTTTCATTGAATTATTGATGCAATTAAAATCATGACGATGTTAAAGTCATTAAAAGAAATATATTTGCATTCGTTAAAATATTACAAAGTATTATGAATATATTTGAAATACCACGGTAAGGTGTGATTATAAGTACTGAAATTTAAATGACATGACGTATAAGAAGGTAGTAGACTTTATGGCTTAAAATTATGTATTGCTATATGATTCAGGACTAATTGATATTATTAAAATGACCCATTATCCAGCATGTATTTAGTTTTTAAGTTAAGTGAACAAGGCACTTGGACTTTCAGAAGCGCTTGGTGTATAAAGTAAGCGAATCTCGAACAGTGCCAAACAAACAATTTTATAGCAACGAAAATCAAGATATGTTTGTGTTTTTTTTCATTCATTTCAGCGTTACCCTATCCAACCAATTAAGCCAGGCTTCAAGAGAGCAATTAACTAACCTTTAATACTTTATTAATGCCATTTTTTAAACTATTACCTGTCTAAATAGAAAGTTTGAGTGACTGGCGTAAAAAAATACTGATATTTCGCTATATTATCATAAAAATGTTTGAGATGAATTGGAATAATTTAAATCTAACAAAAGTTGTACCAATATTGACTATTTTAATTTTGTGTAACTATAGAATCACTTCTAATGTAATTTGTAAATTATTTTTAATGTCAATTGTTGTTTACACTTTTTCATTTCATATAAATAGCACTGTAAAATTATATTTCTTATAAGTTGACAATGCTCGCCATGATCGAAATCGGTCTTCAATAAAGTGGAAGTACAATGGAATATTGTGTTTTTATTAATATAAATAATGTATTATTATGAAGAAAAATAACCGTGAATAATGTATGATATATATTTTTATATGAAATGTCCAAAAGTCAAAATATCGAATTTAATTTACTCACCCCATTGTTTGATCGTGATTGGTCGTATTTTTTCTTTGCTTATTTTTAGCAATGACAGTATTGATATTGACATAGTCGTTTGGTATTAAAATTCCTACTCAAACCGTCAAATGTTAATTCAATAATACAATAGTATCAGATAAATACCGAATAATCACTTACAGCAAAACAACAAATACGCAATGCCGAAATTATTCTTGGAACTGAAGTTGTGATTCTTGGTAGATGAATAAGGAAAATCATGTACAAAGTGTTCATTCAGTAAACGAGCGGAAAAAAACATTAAAAATTTAATCTCCTATAAAAACATACAAATACAACACATAACATAGTTAATTCGTTTTATCGGTGATTGCTACCTCAGCTATCATTAATAAGCACAGTTAGCCCAAATCCAACATACTCACTCCCCGGCAAATTGTGATTTTATTTTAGGCTTAGTTTAGAATCTTGATTTGATACAAAGTATGGTCAGTGGTTCTAGAACACGCCTGGTGAGGATTTTATAAACTTTGTTTAGGCCGAAAACTATGTTAATTGCTAATTTTTTAATACCATATTTAGACTTAGATATTTTTCGAAGATGGAAAACATGTGTCACTTTTAGGGTGTTCACTGTCAACACTTGGTAGAAAGGCATTATTTTAAATAAAACACAATATTTCTTTGTTGTTGTTTGTTTAGGAAAAACCTTTATTTCAGTCTTTTTTCTTGGTTTTAATTTTTTACAAGGTCATCTTTTTCAAACTTAAAAGCTAAATTTAGATACCAATTCGGCATTTGCAGCTTGCATCCTTTTGATAGAACGTGTATCAAGTTTGATACATTGTGATTATCGAAAAAATCATGTTTTGAAAAAACTGTGGGTTACGTCTTTTTTCCTTTAAAGTAAAGTACAGTAAAAAAATATATTAAATTTGATTTGATAGAATGTCCTCAAATTTACACCGAAAAAAGGAAAACAAAGTGTTGAAATTGATCTTTATTTGGTAGAATTTCATTGTTATAAAGTATTTAGTTTTTAAGAATTATAAAATATAGTCGATAACTATTTTAGCTTTACGAGTACTCATAATAATGGCTACTGACTTTCAAATTTGTTGGTAGGTATATATTTTTTATTAGGATGTTGTGTGTGTCATCGTGTGATGAAATTGTGTGATTTAACTTGCGTTGGTCGCATGGTCACAAATTTTAACAAAAATATAAGAAAACAATTCCAGAATCGGTCTAGAATTGGTTTCAAACAGCAACGAACGCCAGCAACGTTGACCACTCGACCACACATTTACCACTCGACCAAATATATTTTATTTTAATGCATTTCAAAGAAGTTGCGAAATAAAGAATAAAGGTTATAAAAATAGCATATACCGCTTCATGGCGTAACCGCATAAATGTAAAAAAATATTAAATTTGCATAAAATTACACTCTGAAATAGTTAACCTTTATCCACTCGCGTGCTGTGCGCATAAGGAGTAGCACACTGCCCGAGCATTTTTTCGCGACAAACGCATCCGTTAAAAGAAAATATATCTCTAAAACTAGTCATCCTGGTTGAGTAAAAAAAAAGCATTATCAAAATAAAAAATTGTTTATTATTTACAAAAGCTTTATTTGTGTCCGAACTGATTTATTACGGTCTGCCTAAAATTACAAAACGGACATATTATTTCTTAAGAGTCGGACCTTGTAACGCAGATGTTTATATTACTCGTATGACAAAAATATTAATCGAAACCGAAAATAAAATTATGGATCAGTATCTCAAAGACATTATTTATGTAACCTAATATTCATATCTTAAATAATATTATCATAAATCAGTATAATCCGATATCGAAATGAACCATAATCAACGGTCCCGTACGGGACCGCTGGGCGTATAAAGGTTAACCAATATAAATATTTATCTTGTAAAATCATAACGTTGTTTTATCTATAGACGTTATATAATCATTCAACTGTTAAACCTAGCTATCATTATTTGATGTTTCGCGTACCACAGGTTTAAAAGCGACGGAATATGAAACTGGTCCGTCGGTGTCTGCGCCTTTATAAACATAACAATAATTTAAATTTGCTAATATTTAATAAAGAGATTAATAATTATTTTAGTATACTTTTTTGCCACCGTCCAAATTAATTGAATGTTTTGATAGGTGATTTGAGATAAGGCGTATGTGATTTTTTGCCATATAAAAGTGTCAAAGCAATTTAATAATATATAATTACGAATTTCAACGTTTTCCCAAGCATAAAAATGTAGTTTTTTTTTCAAAAAAAACTGTAACGTGAATCTATAAAGATAAAATCTGCTTGTTTAGTAAATAAATAAAGTATTTAACTATCTACAGATCTCTTGAAAATGGAAGTTTTATTTGTTTAATTTAATTCTTTTAATTAAAACGGTATCATGTTTGATCAAGTATAATTTTAATGATCATGTAAGATAAAAACGAAGAACCAATTAAGCTGTTAAGATCAGGATGTTATTTTTTGCCAGAATTTTTAATACTCGGGTAAAAAAGGTAATACTAGTATTATTATTTACCGCAAAACAACTAACGGAGATTTTGAAAAAATAATTTTGACATAGATTTGCTATTAATTTACTATAATGCTATTATTATTAAAAAATATAGTAAAGCAATTTACTAATTTACATTACAAATTTACTCGTTACGTTACTGTAGAAAACAAAATGATTTGATTGAAATCACAGCTAAAACATCTCTGCTCAAAATATGGTTTTTGTTGTAGGTGGCAATTTTTACTTTTGACGGCAGTGTAGCATGCATTTGTACGGAAGACTTAAGTTCGACAGTAACATCGACGCTCAAACACGTTAACAATCTTTATTGCTTTTTACCAAACGCGATTCTAAAGATAGGGAAGTTATCTCTAAGCCCTGATATTTAATCCGTAATTTTTCTGAAAGGAGAGTTGAGTGACTAGCTTACAAACAGTTATATATCAGGGTTGAATAATCTTATAATACTGCCAGAAAACATTAAGTAAAAAAATGGGTGTTTTGAGTTATGAATGCAGAACGACAGATTTAAGCTTGCTCTTTTGTCTGAAAAAACAAGCTTACTCATATACATTTTTTATTTTGATATTTAAAAACGTAATCCGTGTATATTCAATTTTGTTTGCGGTTATTATTGGTAGAAACCTTTACATAACTTAACGTTTTTTAGCTGTACAGATTTTTTAGTACTTCAGCTACCGAAAGACGATTGATTATAAGTTTCGAACTGAAAACATTTTGGTTGATTATTGTTTATTCATTTTTGAAAACGTCGATTACCTCAAAACAAGGTATTTTGTCTTAACGTTTCTGGCAGAATACCAAATTTGCTCCAGATTGCGAGAAAAAATGAATTTTGAATTAAATCTTTTCAAATTGTTTTATATTTCGATACGTAGCACTTCAGATACATTACTATTAATGGTATGGTGTTTTGTATAATAAAAATGTTCAAATAAAAACATGAAATAATTTAAAGGACTGAATACATTTCTGAATCTATTAGTATTTGCAATGTGTTATGCGCGGCATATTTATTTTTGATCAATATAAAATGGACGTTTCTATTAACTATTTGACTTGGTGAAGATTAATTCGCCAATTTTAATTAAACTGTCACTTACTTCTATGATTAAAGCGTTCAGTGTTCAATACTAATAAGCTTTTTCGTATAAATAAAATATAGCATTGCCAATATTTTACTTAACTCAAAACAGACATTTTTTTTAGCGAGGTGCCTGCGATTCTAAACCAGCGAATATTAACTTAATATATAAACCCGTAATCGGCAGAACAACGAAAGTGACAATTCATAAATTTTACAAGAATGGTATGATTTAAGATTTAGACTGAAGGTGCTTGGTGGGACTTCAATATTAAATTTGAATCGTTCAAATTATGTACACTCTCACAGATTTTGTCACTAACGACCCGGCATCGGCATCGGCATCGATATCGGCAAAACAGAAAGGACACTGAACACCAGGTTATCAGAGCATATGGCAGCCTTTAGATTGAAAAAAGACACGTCTACTTTTGCTAATCACTTAATTTCGAAAACACACGTGTTCAATCAGGAACAAGGGATACAAATGTTACACCCAAATACGGACGGTCATAAGCTCTTTTACCAGGAAATTTTGGAAATAAACAGAGCACAGCTCCATCGCCTTCCAATTTTATATGAAATATTGCATATATCGGGGTCGCCAATTCTGTACCCTATATAAATATAGTCATACAAACTTTTCCGACAAACAAATAAATATAATTCTTAAAACCACTCACTACTTAAATCTTTGGGCATTCCCATGAGCTTATCCTTTTCGCCAGCTTTAGACTCAGTGATACATTTATTTAGTATATAAACACGAAACATTCATTTACTAAGCGTCAGTTCAAGTTCATCCGTGCATTTGAACGCCTGAAGATGCCGAAAGGCGAAACCCGGGACGTTAGTGACAAAATCTGTGGGAGTGTACATAATTCGAACGATTCAAATTTAAGAATGGTATGGTTTTAATGATAACAGAAGGTTTTCTATTAATTTCCTTTCGTGATAAGTTCGCGAAAATAATTCCTTAAATTGTTGATATTTGGTCAATTAAAGTTTCTTTTTGCGAGCTTATTACGAGAATTAGTTAAAAAATAACCTTCTCCTGTACAATTTATGAATCTACGCTTAGATTTTTCTGCCGATTACGCGTCGATATCTCAAAGAATAATCTTTCGTACAGTTGTGCATTAGGACGGTTCTTTGCGTTAATCTCAATTCGCAAAATTTTATTACGTGTTTCGTATTCGGTAATGACTGAACGAGCGATCTAATCTGTTCTGCGACGCTTGCAAAAACGGTGTGCCATATAAAACAACATTAAAGGCGAATTGTGACTGTTTCGATGCCTTTTGGACACCGTTTCCGTTACTTGTACGCTCGGATCGTAAATGACCAAATGGAGGTTTGCGGTAAAACATTATTGTTTCATATCGGCAAATGAAATGTTCAATTTTATGTGAAAAATTAGCATAAGCTACTAATAAAGTTTTTTTTGGAATTTTGATGTGAATGATTTTTTATATGAAGTCAACGATTGAGATGTGAGTTAATAAATTATTGAATTTTATATCTTGCCGCGCATAAAATAATTTGACAAGATCGAAAATTAAAAAAAAAATAAACACTCTTGTGCTAGCTCCACATTTATTTATTAGGATCAGGACCGGTTTCATTACGAATATTTTAAGCTGACAAGAATATATATTATTACAAGGCTGCTTATACTAAGCTAAGTAAGACTTATAAAAGTGTAATCGACAACTGGTAATTAAAATATCTGATTCTAATAAATGAATGTGGAGTTAGTACAAAAAAGTGTTTAAATTTTTGATGCAATACCTTTCTACCAAATATTAATAGTGTACATCTTAAAAGTCATGACATAAAATATTGATCTTAATCAATATAAAGACATAGCAATCTTCATCCACTTTTACGTAAATTTAAAAGAAAATAAAGTATTTAAAAATATATGAAGCCCATATTTTTTTCGAAACAGAATACAGATTAATTTTTATGAATAAAACGTATCTCAACAGAAGTTTTTTCTACGTGAGCTGTTTCTTACTTATTTGTTCAACCTCTTCTTTTGAAAATAGTAAGAATATAAGGATAGAGCTAGGGCGAGACTAGTGGTTAACTAATAACTCTTGCTAACCGTTAGAAAAATTAAAAATTCAGTTCAAAGCCTCTGCCTCACAGACCTGACAATACATGTCACATTGGGGTCCGTAATAATATCATGTTTCGAAATTTTGTAATAAACAAAATAATACAGCAATTTTTATTAATAAAGTGTATATAAAATATTTGCTCATTACTTTATTGAAACACATTTAAATGAAAAATTCGGCGATCAAGCAAAGTATCGCTTCGAAAGAATTTTGTCCTAAAATCAAATAATAATTCAGATCATAAAATTGACGATAAGCTGACTATTTAAACAACTGAATAAGAATGAGTTATCGAATATAACATTTGAAACTCTATTAAGAATCCATATGGTCCATATTGAGAGCAGACTTTAAAATAGAAATAATGATTTTTAAATTATTCTGGCCACAAAACAATGCTTAGAGCTTCGGTAATCAACACGTGATAATTATACTTTATTCTTTAATCTAGGTGTCCGCCATATTGTTCGCATATATTTCCGGAAGCTCACGCTTGTAACTTTTTGCATGTTTTGTCACGACAAAAAATAAAACCATTTTCACATTCAGTGATATTTATTTAGAAAGTGTACACACCGTGTTTGCATTGTTAACTTCCGGTATAGTTATTAATATTGTGTGAATTTTAATCTATTATCAAATTACAATTAAGCGAAATTGTTTTCTTTTTATCGTGATTGTTAATCTACGACATTTTATGTATTCCTCATTAATGTAGGTTATAGTTTTTGGTACAAGTTTGTTAAAAAGTACCGTTTTTTAGTGTTTCCGCAATAAAGTAAGGCATTTTTGCGAATACTTATTTTTAATCTCACTTTCCTGGTAGATTATTGAATATATACGACAACAGCTAGTGAATTAATCTTTTTCAATAGTATTGGTTAAATTTTTCACAGTTATCCACAATGTGAAATATATAGAAAACTTATAATAAGCATTATAATAATAGATTTTTAAACAAAAGTGGTTTTAATTCAATCTTCCAAAAGATTTGTGTAAAGGGCTTAGCAGAAGAGTCGTATTCAGGTGAACTTGAATTTTAATTAAAATTCAGAATAGTTTTTGACGGATTCGGCGGTAGATTAATAGGAATTCATTTTAAATCGAATTATAAAATTGGTGACTTTATTCCACCGGTTGCTACTTATTGTCGTTTAATTTCTCAAAAAAATTCTAGCCCCCCTTCCTTAGTAGGACTAAAAATTTCCCAAAATTAATCAATGTTATCGTTGTAAATAAATAAGCTTACAATAAAGATACTTTTAAGGTGTTCACTGTCAATACTTAGTTGAAAGGCATTATATTTATAATGAATAAAACACTCTTTTGTTGTAATTTCACATTAATTTAATATTACCAGGGCGGGCCAGTTTCGCTCATGACGGGTATTTTAACTGAAATCTAAATCATTAAAAATCAGTTGGAAATTTTCGTCATTAGCGAAACCAGTTCTAATAATATTAAATTCTTCTTTAAGAGACAACACACGTGTAACAAGTGTCGATATCACAGATTTTTGTTTTAAGAATAACCTATATTTTACAAATCAAACATTTAATAAAAAAAATTTGGAATTGTAATAATTAACAAATAATATATCTTTCTGTTATTTTACTTATAATGTTCTCCATATTCAGTTTTGTTTCAATGACTGATTACTTCACCATATTTTATGAGTAAATATATGGCCAACCATTTTAGATTAAGGATTGTCATCATTAATAACGATAACATTACGTGACCGACAGTTAGGCATGTGTTAATTGTCACTTTTTTGTTACATCATAGATAAAAAATGTTTAATCGAAAATCATCGGAATGCAATTGTATGTGATAAAAATATTATCACGTACAGACGGCGAAATGTCCTTTGACTTTCCTATTGATATGATATTAACATATTTATCAGTAAATCCTAGTTGCCTCGCCTGTGAATGCAATGAAACTCGCATATCTGGTTAACTCTAACACTTTTGGTAAGATTTATGAAACACATATAAAAATCGTTAAAATTCCTCTTATAACATTTAGAAGTAGCCCAATTGAAGTCGGTTATAAATAATATTTGACTTGACCTTATATAGCCAAAACAGCAGTTTTTTAAACATATAATACCGTTATTGATGTTTGTATGAAAAAAAAGATAAAATTAGTGATTAATATTAATCCTTAGATTATTTTGTGTTCGTCAATCTTAATGTCGATAAATGTTTACATATCACCAAGGGTGGGCTCGCAGGGGCTTGCGCGAGCCCCTTGCTTAATTTGACACAAGCCAACGAGCCTCTTGTTAAAATTAATAAAACAAATATTATTAGATATATGCGTAAAATAATGTATAGAAATTTATTATAATTATATTGAAAAACGCAAAAAATATATTATATATCAATCTTCGAAGGTTTGAGAATAACGTTTGGGACATAGAATTGGAGAAGAAATAGAAAATTGGTATCTCTGTTAATTTATTATTTTCCAAAATTTTATATTGAATATTTATTGCTGCGTTACTATTTTGTAAAAATAAAAAAAAGGTTGAATACACAATACTACTTTTGTATCTTTACTAACAGCGAATACATAGTTAATTGCAACATTTATCTTCAATGGTTGAACAGCACTGCTCTGTGAACATAATACTAATTGTTATGCACCTTATCATTTCAGGCTATCAAATCTCCCGAAAACCATGCTCAGTGGGCGGCATCAAAGGCACGTGCATGTTCGTGCAGGAGTGCCTCCGAGGATCCGGAAGACACGTGGGCGTCTGCGTGGACGGTTTCATGTTCGGGTCTTGCTGCGCAGGAGCTGAGGTCGACCAGCCCATTCTGGGGCAGGGTCCTCATGCCGAGAGGCCAACCCCACCGCCGAGCACGTCTCCGCATTCACAGGAAAAATCTACGACTGGTAATTTGAAACACATTACTATTTAATATGGAATAACATTTTTGTATTCTTTTAAGATTTCGACTGAATGTGTTTGGTGGAATTTCAATATTAATTTTGAATCGTACAAATTATGTACATTCACACAGATTTTGTCACTAACGACCAGGGATTTACCTTTCGGCATCTTCAGGCGTTTACGTGAACGGATGAGCTTGAACTTCATATTCTCTTAAGTTCAAGTTCATCCGTGCACTTGAACGCCTGAAGATGCAGAAAGGCAAATCCCGGGTCGTTAGTGACAAAATCTGTGTGAATGTACATAATTTGAACGATTCAAATTTGATTTTTGTATTCATTAAAAAAACGATGCATACATTCACGTTTGAAAGTAAATTTTTAATAATAAAGCTATAAATTAAAAGTTTTTGCTTGGAGAAAAAAATACATCAAAATAAATATATTTAAAGTTCCCGTATTTATTCAATCCACCAAACACGGAAGTTGCACATTTGAGTTACGGCCAACGTTCCTGTACACATCACGTGCTTAAAAAATGTATTAGAGGTGGGTGCACTTATCATTTATTACGGCAATTATTCAATTTTAAACATTATTGTCGCTTGTCCTAACGTTGCAATCTTTCCCCAGTCCAAACGTAATATTGGGTAAACATGGTTCCATCCAGTGGCGGCCGGTCAATGTGGCATTAAATCAATGCACCCCTTGTATATGCAGAGGCGGTTATATTTCATGAAATAATATTCAAACAGCATCTAACCATTCACTCATTTTAAATTCTTCATGTAAATATTGTCGCGTACGCGTACGTAGATGCATAAGTGTGTTTCTTACGAGTATCCCAGATGCTTGAAACAGATGTCCTATTCTTTATTTTTGAAAATGTTGTATAAGTACAAAATAAGGTTATATTTTATTAATACATACTATGCTTTTCCTGCAAGAATTGACCGTAAAGTTATTAAAGTTATGATAGTCTTAGAAGTTATTATATGTACTTAAATTAACCCCCAGAGACGAGAGCTTTTTTTCGATAAAAAAATATTTTTTAAGCTATATTGAAGACACGAGTAACTTTTATTCCTAACAAAAATTAAAAAAAAAAGCGCAAAGTCGTATAGAAACCCCGCATGACTATATAGTCATGCTCATCCTTTTATTACCGTGTAATATTATGTTCGGACAGTAGCTAAACGTGAAATTTTTCAAAATATTTACAATTTGATCTCTAACAAATATATTAGCAAAAGAACTGTACATAATTTGATGAACAGTTTCAAATAGTCCATTAAAAAAAAACGGAAATTCAAAAAATTGCATGTGCTTTTGGTGGCCGTTTTTGTCCCCGCGTCTGATGGCTAACTGAAGTCTGTACTCTTCTTAACCAAATATGAGTAAAAGTAACGATATTCAGGTAGAAAAGGGATGAATAGTGAGATCAATAGACAACGGTGTTTACTATAACGCTCGTCCTTGGAGGGTTAAAAGCGTAAGGAACTGTGAAAGTGAATTTTTTTTTTTTGTAAAAGATATTATACTTTTTTTGCATTATGTGAAATTTTATTTATGCTGTAATCTATCATTATTTTTCGTATGTTTCGTGTGACATAGTGACAAACAAAATTTAAAACAAATAACACATCACGCACGACATCTCTTTTCTATTACCTTTGTCAATATTTTTATTATTTAACGTCATGGATTTAATGACACGAGCGTTACGTAAAGACATGATGTGATGTGTTATGTTTGAGCAGCTCGTGAGTGCGTTGCGCATCACTGGCCAGAAGTGAGTGAAAGCTGAGAGACTTTGAGTGTATGTATGCTTTTTGCTTCCATTGCGTAAACAATGTTCACCGTATCAATGACAATACTTTTTAAAATAACTCCGATATTTATCACAACTGTCGGTTTGGTATCTAGACTATTGAAGCAGGGCTAGGAGTAGCCTTTACCGGCAGCGATGGGCTGGCAATACTTTAACAAGGGTCTCGCTTAATCTCAAAGCAATTCTCGGTGCTCTGAGGAAGGAGTGAATTTTTAAAAAATACTCCTATGCAATTATGTGCAATACTTAAATAAGCAATCGATTTTTACTTATTACACTTATAGCATGTAATAATGTGCAATTTACCGTAAATTTATCAATATAAATAGCTAAAAATGTACTACCGAAGCTGTCGTAGACAATTATCTATTATTACAAATTAGTCAAAAATTACAATTAATATATACTAATTTGATCTGAGAATATTGTTTTCTTTTAAATTAACAAGGGGCTCGCCAGCCCTACTAAAATTCAACAAGGGGCTCGGACGAGCCCCTACAAGCCCCCTCCAGCCAATAATTGATCTACAAAAAAGGTTGATTCGTTGCAATATTTATGGCACGTATAACAAGGAGTCAGCTAGGATTAGCTAAGGCAAATGCAATGATTTTTTTCTTCCGATAATATCACACTACTCTCTTCGAAAAAGAGAAGTTGTGCGACTATGTAACAAACAGTTCTCGTAGAACATGGATGTCCAACCGGTAGATTACGATCGACCGGTCAATCCCAAAACAAAATTCGGTCGATCCCGAAAGCTTCCGTGAATTTAGAAAAATAAATTTTAATATAAAATATATAAAAATTACTAAATTTGATTTATTTTGTAAGCACATACCAATCTAATGATATTTATTTTGCATTTGAAATAATCATTTCTAAGTTTGAAGAAGGGAAAAAATGTTAGAAGTCGATCGCGAAAAAACTCGAGAAAGTCGATCCAGGGCAAAAAGGTTAGACATCCTTGTTGTAGATTGTAAAAGATCTCTACTAAGATACTATATACTCCACATTGGGAACGGACATGGATGAAAAAAATAATAAATTGACGATAGATGTATTAGGAGTAAATTAAGAAGTCGCTGTAAGCAAGGCCGGCGCCACCATACAGGCGAACTAGGCAACCGCCTAGGGTGCAAACCATCAGGGGCTCATAAATGGAGTACTAAAACTATTTTCATATACTCTGTTAATAATAAGTAATAGTACATTTTATTTTGTATTGTTTGTATTTGTTCGTTGTAATTATGTATCGTATTCTATAGGTATTCGAAAACGAGAGGTTGAGCGACTGAGTAACAAACAGTTCACGTAGAAAAACTTCTGTTGAGATCCCGGAATCAGACTTGGAAATATAAAAAAAATATTTCTAAAGATTCCGAAATGTTTTTTTCACTATTTCGAAAAAATGAGACGATTTGTTAAAAAGTGGGCGCGTCAATAACCGTTGCCTAGGGCGCCAATAACCTCGCGCCGGCCCTGGCTGTAAGTGTAAGTTTGATTGATGTCATATAATATTTTATAAGTATTGAAGCTATACCACTTGAGTATATTATATAATATTTTATAGAGACAAACAATATTTATGACATTTTTATAATGCGTATCTAATTTATTCGAAAAGGAAACGATAAATTAAATATTTGTTATAAAATATGGGATTTGTGCCTAATACCCTAGTTTTGTTAGTTTTATTGACTAGTTCATGTCTGACCTGAGTGTTAAATATTGATCGACTTATATGAAATATCAATTAAACATATTTTATTGCCATTTAAAGTTTTATAGACGTGCAGTAAAATAAATAACATTTTTCACAAAGGAGCCACACATTTACGTTCGCTTGAAAGATTTTATTATCCTTACGAATATGGCAACATTTTACGTCCCAAGTGATTAAAAATAATTATAACGCTTCTAGATACTAAAACCACTAATATATAATTCGAAACATATACGGTATATGTATAATATAATTATTTATGATTTATATGATAAAATAGTTGTGACATTTTGAATTTACATGTTGAATTTTGTGTCAAAGTAATTAAATTTTATCGAACTTCAAATATGGGACCTATTATATTTTATACAAATAATTATTATTGGATCACTATTATGACATGAAGTATGTACATATCTAACGGCGACTCAAAAGTTCAGTTATGATGTAAATAATATTCAATAGTTGGCAAATAAAATCTTACAAACTACATATTTTTTATTATAAATATATATTTTTTTAATGTCACTTGTTTTAACATTAAGACACACTAAAGTCATCCTTTTTTTGAGATATATAATTATTGTAAATTATTACATCATAATATCCACCAGATCAGTAGATCTTATTTTTTTTTAGTTATCTGTACCCCCGAATATTTTTTTTTCGGAAACTGCATTTATTGCGAGATATTTTTTATTGAAAAATATATACATACAAAAAAAATATTTTTTAATGTATTGTTTTTTAATACATTTAAAATATATATTTTTTTAAATATATCAAAATATAAACTTTTTCCGCGACGCAAATCCCAGAAATTCTCGCACCCCAGGTTGAGAGCCACTGCACTCTGCGAATTACTAGCTAATGAGGCGCGCGTTTGGGACCTCCGCATCTAAGGGCCCTGAAAATTGGCTAATACTATATAATTCATATACTTTTTGATATCTATATATATGTGTATTTATTATTTTACACGAATTGTTTTGACGTTCCTATGTTATCTGAAAAGCAGGGCCTCCAAATTTTATTGCGCCTGGGGCCTCTCATGTGCTTAATCCGCCACTGACTGCATTAAATTACAGTTAGCGAAATCCTGGAGTTCATGTATCTCCGGTATTTATTAATCTTCTTAAAAAAATAAAAAAAATGATAATTTTTAGAAGCTCTGTTTTACGTTATATTTTATCACGATTTTTCATAGATATTCAAAATATATTTACGACTGTTTTTTGAAGTATGTGATTAAATTTTGTTTTTTCCTTTTTTCCAGTCTCAAGTTACAGACCAATCGTAACTGTGACAAGACCATATCGTCCTGTGACGCAGAGCAACACCTATACAAAACCGTCAAATATAAATACATCTCAGAGTCAAACCCAAATTAAGCAGAGACCTTACTCTCAGCGGCCGACCTTCGTTACGAAGCCGACAGGTGGTATCCAGCATGGACACAAACCGTTCAGTTCGCCGCAGCAAGAATACAAACCTAATAATAATAATCATAACACTAATACTTATTACAATCAACGACCTCTCTCGGCTACTAGTCCAAGTAATATGAGCCATCGTCCTCTCTTGGCGACCAGTCCAAGTAATAAAATCTCTTCTAGTCCAAATAGTAATGTAAATAATAATAATATAGGAGGGTCGGTAACTGGACCGCAGAGGGGTACCGCACGACCGATGGCGTCAATAACGATTAACGATATTGAGCCACAAGCTAGTATAGGATTGGGTGAGTATAATATAATAAAATTATTCATATTATTTAATTTCTAATTATTAAAATCGAATATAAAAAATAATAATTTTAAATTCTGTACAATGAAAAGAGACAATAAGCTCATAAAATTATATATTTTTACAAAAAATAGTTTGCATTTTAAGTATAACTTTTTACATAAAATTGTAGATGTCACTTAAAACTTCTTTATATATTATAATGGGAACAAATTAATTGATCAGAATTTAAATAAATTTTTGGTAAAAATAAAAATATGAACGGTCAGAATAAAAATATTGTACGGTCAGAATATTTTATGACCATTTTGGTAAGGTTAGGTTAGGTTTTTTTTTTAAATTTCATTTAAACTATGAATATTTATTCTGACCGATATATTATGACCATTTAATATAAATTCTGATCGGAAAAATACGAGCCTATTATTATTATTATTATGATAGAAAAACATGTTTATTTTATTTTGATCAATTGATTATATTCTTGTCTTATTATAAAAGAGTCGTAAATATGTCTATCTGAATTATTGTGTATCATATATACAGTTGAAATGTGCTAGGGTTTATTAACATTAAAATTATCTGCATATTTTGTAAGTAAAACAATATTAAAAATATTATTATTCGTTATTCAAATCAAGGTGATTAAAAAATGTGATTTTCTCAGCAGGAGCATGGTCGAATCGTCCATCAGCCAACATAAACACTGTCCATTGGCAGGCCACGACCGAAGCTAACTTCATCACGAAGCCTCGCCCGGTATCCTGGGAGAAACCTTCTACTGGTCGACCAAAGCCAACGAAAAAGTTCACGACGACCACGCAGAAGCCTCACACTATGAAAACGACGGCTTACCCAAAACCTATCAACCTGAAGCCTGTCAAGTCGCCAGGCGCTGGACAAAATTCTCAATCGACTGTTTTACCGGTTAATAATAACGGTGCCCTTCAACCCGTCACCAGTTTGGGAGCTATTGCTACGACTGCTGCGACGAAGGATATCGGTAAAGAAATTACTTATATGTACAGTGGAACCCCTATTACACTACCCCGAATTACGCGTTGGCTTGAAATATTCGCTGCAAATCCCCCAATTGCACGGATCGCATTCCATTTTTGTTACTAAGAGTCAGTCGTTTGTGCCGCGCATACAGTCAAATGTTGGCTAGCGTCTGTGTATTTAACACGTACCAGGCTATACACGCATAGCTGGGCGTCTGTCTGTGTGCGGGATATTTACTACTACTAAAACTTAATATTTCGTCCATATTTTTTTTTTGCAAAACTAAGGGAAATCTTAGTTTTGCGTTTTCCACGGAAAAAAACAAAACCCCCAATATTGTATGAGATTCACACCCTCAATTACACGGTCCCGTCTCGACTATGGTGTAAATGGGGGTTTTACTGTACGTAGAAATAAGAAATCTGTACAGAATTATTATTCCACGCAGTGTGCTACAAACTGTGACACGTGTTTCGCCTCTTTCAGAGGCATCATCAGAAAATCTTACTTTTACAAATGCTTGTTTACGTACGAATGATTTTAATTTTACTACTCTGGTATATTATAAAAATAAAAATAAAAACGGGAGGCAAAGAGAGGATGATAGAAAAACAAACAAACAATAATGAAACTACAAATGACAATTTACATTACTGAATGATTAACTAATGAGTTGCTTCAATTAGGAATGGTTAAACCATTGGAAAATAAATTTAGCAGTGGCAAACAACCTTTCCTATTAAGTTCGTATTTCATTCTTTGAATATCGAAATCGATCATTTTATTAATGTAAAATGAGTAAGCTTGTTTTTTTCAGACGCTAGAACGTATTTAAATCACTATCGTTCTGTATTCATAATTCAAAACACCCAATTTTTGAAATAATGTTTTTTTGCAGTATATCAATGACGAATGAAAGTATTTAACTCTTAAATGCATGATTTTCCACATTAAAATAAAAAAAGGTATTTTCATGTAAAATGAGGGTGTGATTGCAGGAAAAATAATTTGAAACTTGTCGATTGTTTTTTTTTATATATATTTTTATGCAAAAACAATTTGTACTCTTAACACCTCCATGCCCATGATGTAATCGTAGATAGTTGAGCCATTAAATCATTCAATATTTCTCTTAATATTGTCAATAAGTATTTATCATTTTAGGTATTCTAGCATACATACATTTTTTAAATTATTTTTTAGCTTCTAACTTAGGTTTAAATACTGTCAATAAACAGTGAAACTGAGATGCCATCATGGCAGGGAACGTGATTTCTTAGGATGGCATGTTACGGGTTAAAAAGCACCTAGAAATTAGACTAATTAGAGACATGGAAACACTAAGGATACACAATTGTATTACTTAAGGCTCTTATGATGGAACCATGTTTTTTTTATTGTAAAAATTGTATTAACAAACGGTCGAAAATCTTTGGCCGCCAAAACTCCAGCTTACTCTGTTCGAATGAAGATTATAATGGTTTA
Organism: Himalopsyche anomala; assembly: GCA_031772345.1. NCBI lineage: Eukaryota > Metazoa > Arthropoda > Insecta > Trichoptera > Rhyacophilidae > Himalopsyche > Himalopsyche anomala. The sequence continues at coordinate 4,405,798 of CM062832.1, read as the reverse complement.
GTCCGTCTAGACAAGACATAAATTGAAATAATATGAAAAGTAAATGTGTTTTTACTGTTGGGTATATCAATAAAAGTTGAAATCGATTTCTGCTTTGCTGAAAAGCCAAAACAAAAGTTGGTGATTTTGGTAGTCATGCATTTAAGGGTTAAAAAATAACGAACTTAGTTGGTATAAATAAGACATTACTTATGTTTGCGAAGAGAAAAACCGATCCTGATCTTTAATAAAAAAGGGAACAAAATAAATGGTCACAGTTTAAATCAATGTTTGGTCAGAATTCAAATAAACTTTTGGTCGGAATAAAATACAATTTTGGGTCAGAATAAAAATATTATACGGTCAGATTTATATAATCATTTTGGTGAGGTGAGGTTAGGTTAGGTTTTTTTTATTTATTTAATTTCATTTAAATTATGTCTGTTTTATATAAATTCTGACCAAGGTATTAAAAATTCTGACTGGTTAAATACGAGCCATACAAAATATAGAATTAGTATGAAAGGTGTTTTATGTTTTTAATATAATACCTTCCCACCAAAAACTGACAGTCAACACATTACAAGTTTAATACACACATTTGGAAATAAATCGTAGGCTGTTACTTCCTCAAAATCTAAGCTATACACTTCCTCTTAACACATTGTGGCAATGTTTTATTCATTAAATAAAGGCCTGCAAATTTATGCTGCCCATAACTTACTCTCTTACGCATGTATTTATTTATTTTTGTCTTAAAATACAGAATGTGGAGTTCCTTCAATGTCTTCGCGAGCGGAAACAAGGATTGTCGGTGGAAAAGACGCTACGTTCGGAAGGTGGCCGTGGCAGGTAAATACATTTATTTTTATTTAATTTATCCAAAATATCGCATTTTTATTTTACAGTATTTTCAGCTTGCTTACACACTTCGTGTGTAGGAGCTGTTGTTAACAAATTAAGACATACCCTAAAAAATAATTAGTTAGGCGAATTGAAAAAAAATGATCAGTATTTTTTTTGCCATTTTTGATTTGTAGTACTTTTCATGCAATTTTCAAACGTTTTAATATTATCTGAAAAACAGGACCTCCAAATTTGACTGCGCCCGGGGCCTCCCATGTGCTTTATCCGCCACTGCGTGTGTGTTATATGTTTCATTGATCAATTAGCAGTAATTTTTTGATTGTAATGGAGAAGTCATATTTGATCACCAACTCTTTGAATATTCAAAACGTGATTGCGTTGTCCATTCAAAATAATTCGGAAATAGTACCGCTGGAGTGTAAGCTTTGTATTCTTCAGTCTCACTGTCCGCGGGATTAAAAAGTTTGGATTATTATACATATATACAGCGGCGGGTTGCCAATACGTCAACAATGAGCTCGCTCAATCTAAAATCAATACTCGGTGTTCTGGAGGAGAGAATTTTTTTATCACTCCTATGCAATTATATGTAATACTTAAATAAGCATTCGATTTTTACTTAATACACTTATAATATGTAACAATATGCAGTTCACCTTAAACTTATCAATCCAAATGGCTAAAAATGTACTACTGTGTATACTGAAGCTGCTGTAGATATATACGAGTCAGAAAATGCAGTTATATATTAATTTGATATGAGAATATTGTTTCCTCTTTAATTAACAAGGGGCTCGCTTGTGTTCCTCCGAGTCCCCCCCCAGCCCACTCATGCATATATACGTAAATAAGCATACAATAAGCGTTTATCAATTCCTTATCATTAAAAGCTGTTTTATTTTCGAAGGATTAATAATCAAAGAGATAATGGTTTTTGCTAACAAAGCTCAAATTTTGTAATGCTTGAAGAGCTGTCTTTAGAAGTATGACAAAGTCTCACCTCAGAATCGATCCATAATGAGATGCTCAGTGTTCACTCAGAGGCGATCAATCGAAGCGAGTCTTTTGAAGTGTCTGCCATCTTTGTCAAGCGGTCGTAAATACCCCCTTCGATTTTATGATTATACCGACGCCACTGTGAGGTAACTGTCAAATATATATAAAAAAAGTATTCCCCCTGACGTGAATTTATTCACTGGCAATCTTCGTGTTAACTTTAGTAACTTGCCAAACGTAATATACTTTTTCTTTATTCAAGAGTTGCCTTTGATTATATAAGATATATCTTTTTTAAATCCAGTACAGCTTATAAAATATTTCCAGTAGCCAAGTGGTTAATCGGTATCGTGGCTAAGGGTTAGAATCTCCGTATAGAGACATTTGTCGGTTGTCTGTAATATTTTCCTATCCTCTTTTTTTGATACTGAAAGTAAGGGAAGAAAAAGGGCAATTTTTTACCATTGTTATTTTCTTAACTCTAGCTTTCTTTCATACAAAAATTGTTGAGTCGATGAAATCGGCTTGTATTTAAATGCTATTTTTTAATAATATTTTAGTGGATGTGTCTTTTTTTTAATCTAAAAGCGGCCATGTGTTCCGGAAGTCTAGTTTTTAAAGTTCTTTCTGTTTTTCCGATATAGAAATTTGTGCAACAAAAGCATTGCAGTCTATAAATTCCGGATTTATTTAAGTAATATGTTCTATCTTTATTGTAGACTAATAATTTGTCTAACGAGTTTTTACAATAAACAATTATTTTTACAATAAGCTTAATAGATCGTGTTCAAAATTAACAGAAAATCATATCGCATCTCTTTTGCGTATTGACACTACAACATTTGAACCTAGATTGTGGGACTTAGTTTCAAATAAACAATTGGATAAATCCCATGATTAATTTAAAAAAATATTTTTTTTCGCCCTATGCTGTCTAAAAACAGGAAATATTAAAAAAAGAAACAATGGTCCGCCAAATACTTTTGTTTTCAAAATTAAAGCTTGTGAACCCCTGTTCTAAATGATTATCTGTCAATTGTGACCTCAATTGTGTCTTGATTTGGGTGAAGGTTGTGAATCTAGATAAGTGGTTTAAACAAGGAAAGCATTTTCTGACACATTACTGAAGGTTGGAGTAGGGGGGGGGGGAGGTTCTTGTACGGCATTGTTCCATGTATCAATTATATATTTCACAACATTAAAAATTGTTTTAAAATACGTACAAAAAATTGCATCTACTGCATTTATAGCCATTTGAGTAAAGAAGCAAACAAAAGTGTTGAAAACATATTTAGTATTTTTTTTATATCTATTATATTATGTGCGATATGCAGCGGTAAACTTCGTTGGCTTCTGTGACACCCATCACGGTTACCGTCAAAATTTATTTCAATCGATTTTTATTCGCAGGCAATGCGTGCTTAAAATACCGAAAATTAAGGGGGGAGGGGGCTTACGTCAAATGGTAGTAAATCTTTTTAAATAATCCATCTAAGATGCCAGTGCCGACGCGAGGTTATTTGACGCCCTAGGCAGCGGCTATTAGCGCGCCATTTTTAATACATCGTCTCATTTTTTTCGAAATAATGAAAAAAAAAACAATTCGGGATCATTATGTATTTTTTTTATATAAATCCATGTCCGCTCCCAATGTGGAGCATATAGCCTTCTAATGGAGATATCCAAACACAAGTTTTTCTACGTAAACTGTTTCTTACTCAGTCGCTCAACCACTCTTTATCGAATCATATAGGATACGATACATAATTACAACGAGCAAATCAGCCGTCACAATAAAGTATAACTTACTATTATTTATTACTATTAGAGTACATATATAAAAGTAATTTTAATACTCCATTTACGCGCCCCCTAAATGTTTGCGCCCTAGGCGGTTGCCTATTTTGCCTGTATGGTGGCGCCGGCCCTGGATGCAGAATCAAAGATCTAAAAATTCTTCAGCTTGTGAGCTGATATTTTAACTGAACAATTGTTTTCATTCCATAGAAAATCGATTTTTCGAAATTGACTTAAGAAATTCTGCTTCTTCGTTCTAAATGTTTCGTCGAATACAAAAATTCATGTCAAAAAATATTTTTTCAGCATATTATTTAACTAATGTAAAATATATCAAATACAAAAATAAATTGAAAAGTAATGCCTTTTCAGTTTTTATGTTTTTAAATTGCTGTCATTGCTTTTGATCCACTCAAATTTCCTCACCCTTACCCAAAAATAACAGCGTAGCGATAGTGATTAGTTAACTAGTAATGTCATAGCCTTATCCTTCTATCCCAACTCTCTCCGAGAAAAGAGAGGTTGACCGTCTGAGTTAAAACCTTTTTTCGTAGAAAAAATATATAAGTCTAATAAGTCAATATTCAACGCATTAGGAGTAAACAAACTTTAAAAAAATCTCATTCATTTGATCTTTTTTAGAGCCTGTGCATTTAAGTGTTTTGACTTGTTATCGTTTGTTCCACGTGTACCCCAGTTGAGAAACGCTGATCTAGAGAACTAACAGTATTTAGAAAATATTATTATAATATCAAAATAGGCATTGACTATATATTACAACTTACTAACCGCACGTAAGAAAAATCTTTTTCGAACTTAATTTAAAAAAAAGTATAAATTGTCGGTTAAGATATTCAGCGTATTACTGGTCGATTTGGTCTACATTAGCAGTGTAAATGAATTACAAATCAAAAATACTAAAAAGTGAAATCGTAACAAATGGTTTTTCTTAAAAGATTGCACTTGTTCCCCATCCCTTATTTTTCACCCATTCACTTGTTTTTTCAACAAAGTAATTCGCCAATTTAGTTGCAAAAAATAGGTGATACGAAATACCATTTGTTTCGAGCATATTCTCATGCATTCATTGTTCAACTCGTGTGCGCAGGATTTGCCATTAGAAACTTTTACAATGAAGGCAAATCCATTCAGCGATTGCCCCGGGACGAGTATCGCCGTTCTTCTATTTTTGTTTTTGTTTCGCTCTGGTGTATTTGTTTTTCAAAAAAACACTACAAATTTTGTCTATGCTCAGGGCTAGCTATTATCTGACCCAAGCGAGCGCGGATTAAATGCAATAATAAAACGTAAACCGTAGACAATATAAATTAATTGAAGCGATATGAGTCTGCCACATGCATATTAAAAAGTTATGTGTGTATGTTGAATAATTCAATTATTTTTTATTTATCACATTAAAAGTGTTCACTGTCAATACTTCGAAGAAAGATATTATATTACATTAAAAATCACACATTTATTTATTAGGATCATCACGTTCATTTTCAGCTGATAATAATATGTATTAATACAAATTATTTAAACTCGGCCAAGTACGACTTATGAGAGAAAAAAAAAACAATAATTGGTAATATTTCATGGCTCATATTTCTAAGCACAAGTCTTACAATATAAGTGTACTTCTTGTATTGGTGTACATATATTTTTATTACTTAAAAATGTCAGCTGCGTGGTCGAGTGATCAATATCTTTGGCTTTGGTCACGGGTTCAAATCCCACTACCCACAGTTTACCTCAGTTCGAAAACATGGATAGATTCAACCTATCATATCTTAAAAACGAAATGGAGTGAGAGCGATACGCTAACCATTAATTAGACCTGTCGTAACCTTATCTTTATATTCCTACTCTCTTTGGAAAATAAGATAGCTTGAGCAACTGAGTAACAAGCAGTTCTCGTAGAAACTTTTCTGTTGAGATAAACGCTACTGAGAGCCCATATGCCCTACATTGAAAGCAGACATGGTAAAAAAATGCGAGACTGGTCTTGGTTCAAATAAATATACCAATGTAAAATTAGTAGAGGTGTTCAAATTTGCAAGAAAATCTTAATCAATTGAAACATTTTCTTAATTAAAAATTGGTATACTTTAACACGAACGTTTGTTATTATATAATCATTAATATATGTCATTGACGCATAATCTAAAGCTTTTCAGTTACCAATTATTTTATTTATGGTAAAATTTAGTATCTTTATTTTTCCATATAATGACAATGGGATGAAAATGTCAAAATTTTAGCACATGCATTATTAATAAAAACTTGAAAAAAGAACAAGATAATAATAGTACATATTTTTTTTCCTCTTTTATTGATTGACTGCATAACCCTGCAAATTTTAATACCGCTGATTTTTAGCATATATCTTTCACTACAGTATCACTAGCATGTGTAAATGATATGAGTACATTAAATAAATGTTGAATATTGATCGTATTGCCAATGCTTAATTATAAACATAAACTAATCTACATGCTATTTAAATAAACTCTCAAAACGCATTGAAATTTAATTTTAAGGAATAGTAAATTTTTATTTGGAATAAAAGAAAACAAAATTTTAAGCTGATCTAAATACTGTTATAAATTTATGATTTTGATAAAAAAATACGATTTATGTTCAGGGAGAATGTTGAAGTACGCAAATAAAAGCTTATTTTAAAATAAATTGAATTGGAAAATAAATTAAGCTTGTTTTTATATTAATCTGCTATCATCTTAAAACATTACGAACAAAAAAGAGATTATACGACAGCAAGGATTAAAAAATATTTTCATTTGTCTACAGACCGGAGTCTGTATAATTACTACCTCGTAGATTTTTTTTCATTGCTTACTATCATTTCAATAATTAATGACATTGTTATAAATTTATGGTGTGAATTTATCAGTCAAACCAGATATTGCGGCGGTGTGTATAGATATTATTTTCACAATACATATGTGATGATTGATTGTAAGCTAAATATCATATTGCTTATTCGATATCGCCATGTAAACAAACTTCAAATGGAGCTTCTTACAAGACCAGCTTGTTACTCAGTTGACTCTCTTTTTCGAAAGGAGTCAGTGATAGAAAGATAAGCCTAGGAGAGGACGAATGGTTAGCTAATCACTATCACTACGTCCAATTTTAATGATCAGATGGATGGACATCTATGTCTTCAAACAGAAATGCATTCGGCCAGCTATAGTTGGCTTACTTTAGCTTTGAGTTTGAAATGTTACACAAGAATAAGCCCAATAAAGTGACATTCTATGTTAAATATTGGTATTAAAAACAAGATACAAGGACAGTGTGGATGTGTATTATACAATAAAGATAGATATAATATATGCAATGACAAGTGCGTAAAGTGATGAATGCACACACACGATTGCGTATACATATATGTTATAATACACATGCGCACAAAATAAAATATAATAGTGCGTAGTTCTGACGATGGCGAAAGCCGAAATAGCTATCAACTCATAATTATAAAAAACTGTAGAACTAAATACGTTGATATTTTTACCCTATTATAATGGAGTACTACCAAAAAGTAAAAAAAGTAAATGCCAAATCAATAAATAATAGTGCGTATTAGCAATTGTAAGTGTATGTCTGACAACATTGAAAAATCTATTATAGATTGTACTAAAGAAGAATAATGTAAACCAATTCAAATGAACTCAATTAAATATATTACATATGAATAGAACCTAGATACAATATGCCGTAGCGGATAGAAAAGCCACAATATTTAAATGACAAAAGCTTAGCTAGTTTATTGAAAGCCCGACCCTGCTGGTTTGTTTGTATCGGCTGTGAGTAAAGTGAAGTTGATTCAGGCACGGAAAGCTTTCGAGTTTAGCCAACTTGGCCATTTCTTGCTTCGATGCACTTTTAACGATCTAGGAAGAAAGAGACTCCGAGGCTGCATTAGATTCGAATGTGGTTTACACCAGCGGATTTTCAATGGGAATGATTTCACGTTGATGAAAATAATTAATAACTACAATTTTATAAGCTTTTAAAAGTGAATGTTTAAGACAACTTAAAAGTATTTTGCGTTTACGAATATATTTGGAGTAGGCATCGATTATTGACTTTATGATTTTTGATAATATTTTACTCATTTTGAACATTTTTGCAGACATGTATTTAATAAAAGTTTTAAATTTATAATTTGTCAACCTTTTGCAATGTTAATTAAATAAATAAATAAATAAATAAATAACTGTTTAAATTTGAAAAAAAACAGTACATCAAAATCAAAATTTAAAATATGTAATCGGCCAATGGCATTAGTAATTAAACAATACTTTTTGATTTAAATACCAAGAAAAAAATATTATTTTCGTCTGGAAAATACCACGAAATGATATTTGACAACATAACTAGTAATTAATTATTTGTTAAAGAGATAGTTTCTTCTCGTTCAAAATAATAAGCTTTTGAAAACATGTTTTAAACTTAACAATTATTGAATTTTGTACAAGTTCTTTGCCATATAAGGAGCAATATTTTAACAAAAAGAATTTCTTGGTATAAAATAGTTTATTAGATAAAAAAAATGCATTGTTATTACCTTGTGATTGAAATTGATAAGGGATGGAAGAATTGAATCCCTCTCGTTGTGCCTCATTTTTTTAAGATCAAGTAAGTGCTGAGAGGAAAGTTTAAACATCACAATCACCAATGGTTCTGAAAATAAGTCTATAAATTGTTTGGAAAAAATCTGTTCGTACTGTGAATCGACCACGGATCTTAATAATTTAAAATAGAGGTTGAATATAATTAAACTTAAAACAATGACAATACCACATATAAATAGTAATTTAGTAGTTTTGTGATAATGACAAATTTGGCAGTGTAAGAACAGAATTTTTTCGATGCAAATCCGTCTTATATGAAAGATATATTCTTTTCTTCCCGTGAAGCTCAGAAAGCGCTAGAAAGTTTTTTTGTTATGTAAACTAGATACGTATTTTCTATGTTCTTTGAATTGAATTTTATTCCCTGTACTTGTTAAAAACTTTTGATAGGGTATCAGAGATAATGATATTCATTGAATGATGATACTTTTATAAAAAAAAATACCCTGTATATCATAGTTATGTATCATACGATATAATAATAAATACTTATACTTTTATTATATATTAATCATAACATTCAAAAATTTGTCACAAATTTTGAAAAGTGCTGTTTAATATCAGTTCTGATAGTCCGTATTAAAATCTATGAATGGAAATCACAATAAGTGTTAAAAAAACTTTTTTTCATATAAAAATTAAATCATAAAGTTGACACATACAAACAAACCGTGATTTCTCAAGTTCTGTATTTGTGTGACAAATCACTTTTTGAATGTTTGCTACACATTTTTTGCGAATAACAAAACAAATAATTTAGTTTTAAAATCGTTCATAGTCATGTCAGGGTTGCAAATGGAAGATTTTACAGAGAATTTATTCAACCACATTTATTTATATTTCAGGCCCTGAATAAATAAATCTTCGATAAAAACTTTTCTCAGACATGTAGTTTCTATAAAACAAACTTCAGTCTTACCCAAATTGAATTTGCTGATAGTGAAATATAATCCGAAACGTATATACACAGAGTTAAACTATAAGAAAAAGCAGTAAGTCGATATACGTATCTTGCCGTGGAGACACTTTACAAGAACTGAAAGGTTTGTGTTTGCCAAATTTGATCAGCAAAGTGAGGTTTTCTCTGTCTGTGTGTACCTACATTACATAACGTATATATATTACAAACAGTATCAGCCAATTTCAAACTTTTGTACGAAGACTTTTCTAAAACCAATTTTAGATGATAGTTTTTGTTTGAAAATATTCCAACAGACACAATTGGGACATAAACTAAGTATTTATCGTACTTTTGATGAATATGAAAAAAATGTTCTTTTATAAAAAATATATTTATAGTGAACTCCCATTTACACGGTAGATAAGTTTCACGCGATACCGTGTAAAAAATATGTCTTTTAGGGTGTTCACTGTCAATACTTGGTGGAAAGGCATTATATTAATAAAAACACAATAATCCTTTGTACTTCATTCCACTTTATTTAATATGTCAGGACCGGTTTCGCTCATTACGAGCATCGTCAACTGACTGTCAGTTGACGATGCTCGTAATGAGCGAAACCGGTCCTGACATATTAAATAAAGTGGAATGAAGTACAAAGGATTATTGTGTTTTTATTAAAAAATATGTACATATATAGAATGCAGTATGCGGTCTCACGATTCCCACCCCTCTTTGTTCTAGCCCCCTTCCGCATCGTACTGAGAAGTAAGTACATGCGAGGGATGTAGGAAATTCCAAATTACTGTTACGCATTGTTAAATGAATGCTGAATTTTTTTGCACCGTTTAATTTCGGAATAGTGTAAAAAAAGAGTTCAGTGCATATCTAGATTTAGCATTTATTAAGATTTTTTAAATCTATTTCCGCTCCCAATGTGAAACATATTGCCTCTTAATGGAGGTATCTAAACTGAACTTTTTTACGAGAACTGTGTGTTACTCAGTCGATCAATCTTTCTTTCTTGGGATAGAAAGATACGGCTAAGACAGGACTAGTGGCTAACCCATCACTATTGCTACGCCCAGGTATTAAAGGATCTGAAGGGTAAGGAGGAATTTCTTAGACATCACAAACACCCATGCCTTCAAACAGAAATCGATAAAACGATCGAAAAAATGCTGTTTGTACTGGGACTCGAGCCCGTGAGGTCCGGCACGAAAGCCCACAACGCTTACCGCTGCGCCGACAATTATTACACTTTATTATTTAATTTAAATCGCCAAAATTATGTACATTTTCAAATGGCTTGTCACTCACGACCCGAATTTTGCTTTTGGGCATTATCAGGCAGTCAAGTGCACTGATGAACATAAACTGAATTCCCGAGTCTTTAGTGATAAACCATATGGAAATGTACATCAAAATTCCACCAGGGTTTTCAGTCGAAATCTTAAATTGTATTTAAATATTTGCCGTCTTTCTAAAAAATCTTATAAGATCATTAATTATTGATCAAAAATATATATTGTATACATGAAAGATTAAGCATATTATATAAAGATTAGAAAATTGAGAATAGTAGGATTGTATAAAAGGTCACTGAATATGTTCAGAAAGCTATGCGAGCGAAAACAAAACTAGAAATATCCGATAGTCACTGGAAAAACTTTATTTTCACTTGTTCCGGCGGCGTGACAGTTTCCCAAACTTTTCTGTCATTTTGACACTTCAAGTGATTTTCAAATATAAACTAATAATAATTATTAATTATATTTTATCGGGTGTTTATTTATTGTGTAAACATAATTGTTTTACTTATGTATAAATTATATCAGATACGTGATGTTTGATCATAAATTGTTTGGTTTTGTTTATTTAGAGTAGGCACTGAAGGAAGAGGTTTTGTAATTTTTTGTCGATGTCACAGTTAAAGTGTGGAGTCTCGTCAATGTATACATTCAACAGTTCAAGTTTATGCTTACATCATTACAATTTATATTCACTTAATAATATATGAAATAACTAGTAAGTGTTTCAACTCACTGATGAGCGCCAGTTAAAGTTATAAATAATAATTCGTTTTAGGTTATGTTTGTGTACAGAAGAGCGCTAGTAAAATTTAAAATGATATAACGGATGAGGTATGGCTATGTAAGGTAAGTGGTTCTTAATGGGGGTGGTACCGCCTGAAGTCTGGGGGGGCGTTTTTATTTTTTCAGAATTTGGGGGGCGCTGCAGGATTGCGAGGGCTACAATTGAGGAGTTTCGGAGATATTTTGGGTAAAAAGTACACCGAATTGAGGATTTCAAATTCGTCTGTGAGGAGAGGGGGGGGGGGCGTTAAATAATTTTGGATAATTTATTTATGCAAAAGAGAGCAATTATTTCAATACGGTTAAAAAAACACTGTGTTAGGTTAAGTAAGATAATTTGTTGAATAGAAAGATGACAAGAATGACAACAAGACGTTGATATTTTTGAGGTTGTGTTAAATATCAGATGAAAGTTAAATACAAAAACTGACGATCATTTTTATTCAGGTTCACTGGCTAAGCATTCGTTATCATTTGTATTTATATCCTGCAGGGTATTCTGAGAATACAAGCTTCTGGTTAGCAGATTTTTAATCACATTGACAGTATCATTTAATCTGGCAAGAACTCCTAAGTCATTTCATATCGTCAGATTTCAACGTTGTTATTTTTTTTCTGTGTTTCAATGTTTGCGAACCTCTGAAAAGGTTTGACGGTTTGGCGCCTTTTATTATGTTCCCATGCTGTGCATAGCTTTTTTTTGTTTTCCGGCACCATTTCTCGACTCGCGCAATGTTCAGGTTTGTCCATCGACGCTTTTACGGACTCAAAAATTTTAGGGAAAAAACCACAGTATGTTATATAAAGAGAATATTAAAAAAAAATGCTGAGCTTTCGTGCGTTTGCGTCTTTACTTCAAACGCTAAAAAATGTTTTAAGTTTTTTTTTTTAAAACAAAACAATTTTTATGACTCCCTCAATACTTACAATCTTTGCCGTCGGTGTAAAGCATAAACAAACATTATAGGTATAAACACAATAAATTTTTCGATGGTTTAATACGTGGTTGTCCAGACCAAGGCCTGCAAAGTGAGTAAATAATTTAAGGGTTAGTTTCAATGAACGACATGAATAGCTTAAGTATTTTGATAACACAATTAGTGATTGATTATTTTTTATTCTGTTTATTTTCGTAATTTGTACTTGATTTCGTTTTATGTTATTAAAATATATTTAAGTAAAAACTTATTTATAACTTATCAATTGATAATACTTTAGTATGCATATTAAAACAAAAAAAACCCTTTTTTAAATATTACGACAAATTATGCCGTGCATTTGTTGAATCTGCCCGCACAGCCATTGAATTTATATATTTATAATGATAGTACTCAGTTGCTTAATCTCTCTATTTTTTAATATAACTTATTGCGCTAGGGCTAAAACTAGTGATTAGCCAAGCGTTCTCGTTACGCCCCATTATTTAAAAATTGGAAAATTGGTAGGAAACATCACAAACAACAATTTAAAAAATGCTGTTCGCACTAGTTGAATCCGAGAAATTTGCCACAGAAGTCAACGACGTTGACCCCTGTACCACGGACCCAACTACCACTAGTCGATTTACCGAAGACCGTTAATACAAACCCTTGTTCAAATAAAATCAAATTTTAAAAATCGGGGCGTAATGAGAACGATTAGCTAATCACCTGTTTCCAACCAATTGCAATTAGCAACAAGTGTATTTATCACTTTAAGGGTGTTCACTGTCAATATTTGGTGGAAAGGCATTATATTAATAAAAGCACAATATTCCTTTGTACTACATTCCACTTTATTTAATAGGTAAGGACCGGTTTCGAGCATTGTCAACTGACTGTCAGTTGACAATGCTCGCAATGAGTGAAACCGGTCCTGACCTATTAAATAAAGTGGAATGAAGTACAAAGGAATATTGTGTTTTATTAAGTATATTTATATAATAAAAAGCAACGAAAATTTCCTACTTAATATCAATCAAATTGATATAATTAATTGTAAGAATGTGATAAAGAACGTATTAACAGTTAAAAAAATTATCCGTAAAAGAATTGTTCATTATTATTGAGCTTAGGATCTAGACATTTTTTTTTGTGTAATTTTTACAAATAAGATTTAACTCGAATGAGCGTCTGACAAATGAGATTTCGTCTGCGTGTCTGTTGTAGTTTCGTTTTGGGCTTTTGTGATGCAGAATTGTTAAATTTTACTTTCTGTCCAGACGACTTAAATCCACTTGAAACAGAGATAAAATTAAATCGAATGCAAGCTGACAGTTCAGGGTTTCTCGAAATTGCGAAAACTAAAATTCTTTAAACTTTTCAAATTTTCGTTGAGTGACTAAATTTTACAACCCCGCACGAAAAAATGTGTATATTATTTAGTACATTAAAGTAGTGGTTTCCAACCTTTATGTTACTGAGCCTCCTTTTGAAAAAAAATATCTCCGTGCCTCCTCATCTTTTATTTCATATATGTAGTAATAAAGACACGTTCAAAAGAATAAATTAATATTTTGGACTCTTCGCGGCCACGCCACACCAAGAAGGCGCGTCTCATAGGTTGGAAACTGCTGCATTAAAGTCTTTAAAGTTCAAAAGTAAACTATTTAGTTTCATAATAATTGTGGTAAAATATACATACTTATTTTAATATACACAATTCACTGTCAGAACGACGGTATGATATGAAATATATATCAACTTTATTTTTTAAGCATGTGGTGTCCCCGTGAACTGGCTTTACTAAGGATTGCTCACGTCTGTAGCAATCACGACATTCCGTTGGCAACGATGGTAAGGGAATACAAATGACCAAAACATTGGTGATGAAGGAGGCTCGAAGAACTTTGACACTGACGCGACCTAGTACTTTTTTTTTTTTTTTTTCTTCCATGTCCGCTCCCAATATGGAGCATATGGACTCCTAATGGAGTTTATCTCAACAGAAATGTTTCTACGAGAACTGCTTGTTACTCAGTTGCTCAACCTCTCTTTTTCCAAGGAGAGTAGGAATAGAAGGAAAGGGCCAGGACAGGACTAGTGGTTAGTTAATCGCTCTCCATACGCCCCGTTCATAGGATAGGATGGGTGGGAGGGGGGAATTCAAGACATCACATACATCCATGCCTTCGAACAGAAATTCATAAATCGATTGAAAAATCAATTAATAAAACTGCCCGTACCGGGATTCGAACTAGTACTAGACTAGATTCGTACTAGACTAGTACTAGATTCGGGTACTCGCGACCTAGTACTTTTAAAAAATCAAAAGTTTTAAAAACAAAATAAAAATATTTTTTTGCGAAAATTGATTTCAAACATTAAAAAGTGCCGAGAAAAAATGTGCCGGAACGCCGTTCCACCTTTTTATATGGGAAAAAAGCACTAAATACAGTTGTAATAAAAGTTACGTTGAATCAAAAGTAATATCTGCAACTAAAGACGCGTAGATGAAGACATTAAATGGTTATCCTACAAAATAACGAATTTAAACATCAACTGTTGGTTTAATATGATATACTTGCTTTCGCGATATTTAATAAATTAAATAAAAATTGTATTTACGATATTGCGTTATACATTTTTAATGCCAGTGAATAGAGTGCAGCACAACAATAATACTTACTTTTATCTCTTAGAAGTATCTATACAAGGATTGTCGACGAAGCAATAGACTATAATACCCTTGTACGAATTGCCGAATAAATAAAACCTATCCCCGAGAGACAAAAGACATCGGATTGCACTTAACCCGCATACAATATTCATATTATTTTCTTAAATAAAATTCTCATCAGGTAGATAGCATTTTGAAAATAGGGACAGATTTCTTTAATATCGGCCGGATTGGGGAATTACGCGGTATATTGGGTTGGCTAAGCCAAAAAGGGTACTGACATATTTCAGAGATATTTAGCTGCCCGTTTTATGACGGAGCTTTCAGAGTATTACAAAGAATTTGAATGGCATCTTTAATATATATATATTTGAAAAGCAATAGTTACTTAAAAATGTTTTATTGGGTATTTGAGAATTTTAATATGATTCGTTTATCACTTTTAGGGTCTTTATTGTCAATACTTGGTAGAAAAGCATTATATATGTAATATTTACAAAAAAAAAACACTGATTAATACAATTTTTTTTGGATATCATATTTATGGAGCTTCAAGTACCAGGACGCACCAAGGTTCTTCCAGTCTCCTTCATCGATAAAGATTTTGTAATTTTGTAAATTGCATCCCCTTACTGTGGTTTGCTGAGGGAAGGGCGCGATCACTACAGAGATAAGAACTATATTTACAATATAAACAGTGATACAATTTGGACTGATTAAATTTGATTCAGTTTGGAGTAACTTATTGACAATTTGTATTGTAATTTGTAAATTCTGTTCAACTCTTATTGTTTATTACACCTTTTTATTTAATTTTGTTTTGTATAAATAACACTGTTTAATTTAATCAGTTGATAATGCTCTTCAAGAGCGAAACCAGTCCTGACTTTGTAAAATTAAGTGTGGAAACTGTGTTTAATGAATTGTATTATTTCAGTGATGCACAAACCGCGGTCCGCGGGCCGCATGCGGCCCTTTTAGAATTTTGTGGCGGCCCTTAATTCTTTTTCTCAAACATATTTTTTTCACGTAAAACATTTATTTAATAAATGTAAGCAAGATTTTTCTTCAATGAAGGAGAATAAATCGGCTAATAGCAACAGACTTACAAACACTATGTCAAATTAAAAAAAAATAGTTAAAAATTAACAAAGACCAAGAACGCATTGACATATAAATTGCATATAAATGAAACATAAATATTTTACAACGAAACAATTTTTAGTAACAAGTACTCATAATCCTTTTTTTACATGGCTTATTTATTTTCGAAATATTTTTTTGAAAAATAAATTTGGTTTGTGGGTAAAAGTTAAAAATATTTTTTACTGTTTATTCTTTAAAAAAATCATTCTTAGTAATAATCTACATATTTATATATATTACATAACATATTTATATGCTTAAATACTAAACAAACTAAAATTGATATTGGTGGCTTCCTTAGTATATTATTGAATAAGTAATTTGATAAAAAATATATTATCATAATTTCTTGGCGGGTAACTCAAAATGTCGAAGTGGGTAATTCAATAACCCGCGGGTAGTAGGTTGCCGACCACTGGCTTAGACGTTATAGTCAACATGCAATTTTAAAGGCCACGTTGTGATATATGCGTATATATAGCATATATTTAGTTTAAGATGTCAAATTTGACTGGGCGACTTAACTTAAAAATATCATTATAAAGTCAATGAAAATTGTTTTTCATTTAATAATTTTGAAAAAAAACTATAAGGTATGTTTTTAAATGTATTAATTTGGTTTAAAAATGTTATGAAACCACAGAAAAGATATTTTATATATATATATATATTGACTGCGGAAAGGAAAAAGGACGTAACCCTCAATATTCCAAAACAGTTTTTTTTCGATAATCACAATGTATACAACTTGACACATATTCTATCAAAAGAATGGAAGCTGAAAATGCCTAATAACTATCTAAATTTAGCTTTTAAGTTTGAAAAAGATGACCTTGTAAAAAATTAAAACCAAGAAAAAACACTGAAATAAAAGTTTTTTTCGAGACAATTTCTTTAATAAATATTAGGTTATGTCAATTAAACACCAGCTTAGAATTATCCGTCCACTTCAAGGTTGTGTATAATTCATAATTTGCATATGTCACAAAATCATAAAAACACGTTTTTAGCGCCTTCTGTAAAATTTGATATGTGTTGGTTACGTTCTTTTTCATTTTCACAGTCGATATGTATTTGATAACAAAGGTTTTTTTAGGATATTGAATATGTTTGTCTTAATTAAACCCACGTCACTAGCAGAATGTCTTTCATATTAAATGTATTTAGATTTTCCAAAAAAATCCACAAAAACAATAAAAGAATTTCACAAAAAGACCGACAAAACCTCATTTATTATCAAATTGGAAATTTATTTAAAACAAAAAAAAACTGTGTAACAATTTGGAGTTGTGTTTTGGGTCTGCAGTCCGTTTGTCTAGTCAAAAGATTTATTCGACCACCGAAACGGGTGGCTTAAATTATTTATAGGCTCTCCGACGCAGTGACGAACTCTAAATTTGATCCAAGAAGGGGTTTTTTTTTTAAATAAGACAACAAATAATAAAAAACGTTGACTTTCGTCAACTTCAACGTGTTCTTTCAAGACAATAATTGCCTTCTTTGATTTGTTCATTTTATACTTAGTTTGTACTGCATTACAAAAATGTATGACTCACACAGCAGCCCAAATCAAGCTTATTATTAATATTAATATTTGTTTCTAACTATTGAAATATCAGTATTTAATGATTTCTGATTCAATTATATATGTATTCTCCACAAATCACTCTGCTTTCTGTTGAGAAAGTAAGGTTAGTGTTAGAAATCATTAACTCACACCATATTATTTATTAAATATCTAAACAGGTTTCGCTCATATTAAACATTATCAACTGAAAATCGCGATGTTCACGTTGAGCGAAGAGGGTCTTATTTTTTAATAAATAATATTAAATTAGGTTGATTTTTTTTTCTAAATATAATTTTCCACCAAGAATTAAAATCGAACTCATTAAATGTAAGTATTTTTCATAGCAAAAAATAATCGTTTAATTCTTTCATTTGCAAACGGCTCATGTCTATCAGAGATTATTCATGAAAAATTTAAATTATGGTATTTTAAGCAAAGCTTGGTTGTGTTCGAAACGCAAGCCGTGCATATATACCACAAATACAAAGCTAGTAGTATATCACGTTTTAAATGCAAAATACGTATAAGCCTTTGATAGAAATGTTGAGGGGAAAATAAATAAAATACGAAAATAAATCATTGAATTTCGCGTAGTTACAGCCCATGATAAACCACATGTTTAAAGTGCTTAATAAAAAAAATACATTTTTAATTCAACTAAAATACATCAAATTCACCATATCTTTTGATAGTCTCTTCAAACAAAGTGTTTTTAGAAAAAAAACTGACGAAATATATTTATATATATAAATACAAATTGTAAAATAATA
>CM062832.1:4152302-4387315 GCA_031772345.1 Himalopsyche anomala | reverse complement strand
TAATACGAAAAATCGTAGAGAATTGGAGAATGTTAAAGGTTAATTACAACATTGTATTTTCTATCTATTCTTTGTAGAATCAATACTTGTCATTTTGTTTTCATTCGAATGCACGAAACGCATTTTGAAAATAGAACATCATACAGAATAAAACATAGTATGGTATGGTATTGAGTATACATACATCTCCCCCCTAAAGATAAACTTATTTATGGTAACTTAAATGAGTTTATACAATAAATATATGATTAAAAGAATAACATTGAGATGAATGTAATAAGGTATTTAATAGTATTTTAAGTGATTGTAATGGAGGAGATGGGTTTTATTTATTTATTTGTTACTTACAACAATCATCATTTAAGATATTTACATCTGGAATAAATATATAATAATTTTATGTTTGTACATTTTCACTTATTAGGATTACATTTTAGAGTAACTTTTACATTCAGGTTTTACAAATAAAATCTTGGTTACATAGTTGATAACAATTTTATATAGTATGTAAGAGTGTATATTGTGATTTGAAGGTTGAATAAACATGGTATTTTTGAGATAATGTAATGATTGTCGTAATCTGTTTTAAATCCACTTAATGTAAGGGATCTAAAATAGCAAGTTTCACTCTGTTAGTGTGAACTTTGATTAATTTATTTTTTACTTTAATAGTAATATTAAGAGGACTGTTGACTTTTATGATTTCGTATGAACCTTGGAAGTTAGGAGATAATTTTTTAGATTTATTTAGTTGAGTAACATTGTTTGTTAAATATATTTTATCACCGATTTTAAATTTTTGTAAGGTTTTATTTTTGTTATGCCTTAATTGTGTGTCTTCTTTTCTTTCAACTAGATTCTTTCTAGCTATTTCGTGTGATTTGGTTGATTTGAGCTTAAAATTGTCTAAAAACGAATCGTATGTATATTTAAATTCGGGTATTATTATAGCTGTTGGTAGTTTAGGTGAGTTTCCGTAAACTAATTCGAAAGGTGTACATTTTGTAGCAGTGTGTGGAGTAGTGTTATAGCTTAACATAGCAAAAGGTAACCATTCGTCCCAATCGGTTTGACTTGGAGATATGTAATGTTTTAGATAGTTGGCTAGAGTAGCATGGCTACGCTCTAGCGCACCATTACTAGTAGGAGAATACGCACTGGTTTGGATTTGTTCGATTTTAAAAAGTTTGGCTACTTCTTTAAGTATGTTTGAAGTAAAATCTTTTCCTTGATCGGTAAGAATTTTTTCAGGGATGCCAAATTGACAAATGAAATTTTTAGTTAATTGAGATGCAATTGTCATTGCTTCATGATTAGGAACAGGGTAACATTGAGAATATTTTGTAAGATCGTCTTGAAGAGTTAAAATATATTTATTTCCACTTTCAGTTAAAGGTAATGGACCTACTATATCTAAGGCAATACGTTCAAACGGTTTTCCGCTTATAGGAGAGTCATGATACTCTTTAAGTATTTGTGGTATTTCGTCGTGATGAGGATTAATTATTTTGTTATGACAGATCGTTATATTTATGTTTGAGTTGTGAAAAACATATTGGATAATTTTCTTTATCTTTTCCCAATTTAAGTTGTCTAAACCACTATCAAGGCATGGAAAAGAGATATTTGTTTCCTTATCACTATGTAAAATATTTTTTAAGTTACATAATGCTTGAAAGATAGAAAGGTAATTCGGTTTTTCCCAAAAGTTTTGTTTCGTTATTAAATGGTAAACATTATTCTTATTTTCTGTTGATTTTAATACTTCTCCTACTTTAGAGTATGTATTTAATAATTCGTCATAATTAGAGATCATTGAACTTATTTCTAAAGCTATTCCTTTAGACATCGATTTGTCGTTAGAAATACAATGTGCTATAGATTGATTTTGATTAAGAAGAGATTCATCTATTTCATAAAATTTAACGTTAAATGTTTCATTTTGTTTTTCTAGGAAGTTGTCATACGAAAAAGTTTGAGAGGTCATGGTATTTAAAATTTGATTTCGAGACAATGCATCAGCATTAGTATTAGAGTAAGATAATTGCAATTCATTTTGCAATCGTTGTTGAGATTGATCATTATTTGTTGAATTTAAATATTCTGCCTGAATGATTTTTACATTCCGAGTTATTTGATGATTTTCTGAATTATTAGGAGGTTGGAAGTTTTTAGAATTACTGAGAGTTTGATTAGTTTGTGAGTATTTGAAGGATTTTGATAATATTGATTTTTTACGTTGTTGTTAAATTGTTGAGATTGATCATTATTTGTTGAATTTAAATATTCTGCCTGAATGATTTGCACATTCGGAGTTAGTTGATAATTTTCTGAATTATTAGGAGGTTGGAAGTTTTGAGAATTACGAAGAGTTTGATAAGTCTGGAATTTGTTATTTGAAGAATTTTGTTGATATTGATTTTTTACGTTGTTATTAAATTGCCTCTTCCGACATTCTTCTAAGATATGTCCTGATTTTTTGCAGTATCTACAAAATTTTGTATTGTATTGAGATGTAAGATTACCGTCAAATTGATTATGTTCTGAATTTAGAGAGTGTGGCTTTGATTGTTTGGTGAAATAATTATGATTGATCTTATTTGGGTTAGAGTTCATTTCCCTAACTGCATTATAAAACTTTTCTTCTTCAATTGCGATATTTTTTGCCTCAATAAGATTTTTGGGTTTTGAAAGCCTGACTACTGTTGATAGTTCACTGGTCATACCTAAAATTAATGTATTAAGAGCGCTGTCTTCAATTTGTTTTATTCTCCCTTTCAATTCTTCATCGTCCTTGTTCGAAAATCGAACAGCTCCGATAAAATTATTGGTGCAAGTTTCAACTCTTTGAATGAAGTTTATTACCGGTTCGTTAAAGTTTTGTTTACAATTTCTTAATTCCAGTTCTAACTGAGATGTGTGTTTATTTTCACCGTAGGTATTTATTAGAAATGATTTGAATTCGGCATAGTTTTTAAAATCATAATTGGCAATTGTGTATTTGGCATTTCCTACGACGCAATGAATCATAAATTTTAGAAGTATGTTTTTTTGTTGCTCTGAGCATAGTTCGTATACAGTATCACAATCTTTAATAAAAGGATACAGATTTTTTTTCTCTCCGTCAAATGTCGAAACAAACTTCATCAATGTATCGATAGTGAGTGCAGTCATTTTGGTGTGAAAGTGTATAGATTGAGTAAGAAAAATTGTTACAAAAGTTACTCACAGAATATGATGAATAATATATTGCATAAAGTTTAAACAAACGTTGACTTGAAGATGAATTTGGTTCTAGTAGTCGTTGAAATAGGTTGTTGGCAGCTTGCAGATTTTTCTTGTAGTTGGATGTAGAATCGGCAAAGAAGATGTAATTGAAGTCGCCAAAGAAAATGTAGTTGAAGTCGGCAAGAAGATGTAGTTTGAATATTCGATGATGGATTTCGCAGAATTTATTTTCACCATGTAGAAGTTGAAGATTCAATAGTAGATTTTGTAGATATATCGACGTAGAAGATTTTCGATGATAGATTTCGTAGAATTGGAATTTGAAGATTTAGTCTTATTCTAGTTTCGTATTATTATTATATTTTGATTTATTATAATTTCCGTTCGATTTAATCGATGTACTTTTATTATATTAGATTTATTTTATTCGTGTATTTGATTCGTGCTAATTTTTAAGAATTTTATTCACCGTTAATTTACTGTCACCATAAATTTCTTAACGTTATTTTAGCACATATCCTCACTTCTGACACCAATTTTTATGTTATGTTTATTGTTTTTACTAAAACACTTTTATGTGTTGGTTCAATTTTATTTAGATAACAATATATTACACTTTATAAATCAATAAATCAATCTTATAATTAATACGAAAATCGTGAGAATGTAACAGGTTGCAATTGTTTTTCTATTCTACTACTGTTTCATACTTCATTTGTTTTCATTCGAATGCACGAAACGCATTTTGAAAATAGAACATCATACAGAATAAAACATAGTATGGTATGGTATTGAGTATACATAACATTATTATATAAAGTAATAAATATCCGAAGTTTCCTAAATATGGGGAAAGCTTTCGTTCGTAAAGATTATAATTAAGAAAAAAATCACCACACATATTATATAACTCCACAAAGAAGAAATTTTCACGGATTGATTTCAAGTATTTTAGACCTACAAACTATATAGTTTTGATAAAGACATTCGTTGAAAAAGCTATCAACCATATATTAAATAATATTCGTAGAACTAAAATAATTTGATAATTTTAAATTCAATTAGATAAATAAGTGATAAAACAACCGTTTTTGGGTGATTTTTTTTGTACAAGACATTGCATAGTTTGGTGACAAAAAAAACGTCGTCTTCTACAACTAGAATAAAATATTGTCAACAATTTAATCTGCATTGCAAATCCAGAAATGATTCAGGGATATATATGATTTCCACCGAAGTGTTCCTTCACTATAAATATTTAATTGTCGCTTTCCTATATAGCTGCATATCTATTCGGATAATGTGGCAGGGACCTAGACAAAATGAGATTTTCGAAATACGAGGGATGTTGTAAACTATTTTTATATCATTAATTCATTTTTTTAAAACAATTATGAAGATGTTCAAGTTATGTATTATTTAATGTTAATACCTTGATTTGAATTCATCAGTAAACGATTCTTCTAAACACAAAATATTCCGAAAGTTTTAAGAAAAACATATAATTAAATTATTATTGTTATATATTCATGTTAAATATCTGAGGGTTAGGGCGGAGCAGGTAACAGGTTGAGAACAAGCAAAATGTTAAATAATATATAAAGTCTCGATGTACGAAACATTCTGTTTCCGGAGATTTTTTGTACGGATAATTTATTTTTAGAAGAATCACATTATTAATCTGATAAATCGATGAAATAAGTAAAAAATATGTGCTCTGAATTTGTGTGTATTCAATTAATAATTTACAACAATTCAATTCGAAAAAGCTTTTCCTAACAAAGCTTTCACGAATTGCCGGCCAGAAATATGCTCGGAGTACCTGCGTTTCGTTCCGCGGCAATGCAAAACATTAATTTCCTCTCCGTGCAACCGTTGAAATATAAATGTCAACCAGAGTCTAACGTTACTCAAAGGCAAACCAGAAGCTTTGTTATACTGCACATAGCGTTTGATTTATTATACTCTTGAGCTTAGAAGTATTATATTCATAATTCTCTATGAACTTATAAAAAATCTCGTGGTTAGATGACAATGCAATATGCGTCGTGAATGTTCCTCGACATTGATCTCTATTAGGGGTCTCCAATAACGGTTCTAGTGTAGCCGGTATTTTACTTTGATAACTTATCAAAGTGTTAAAGTATCGTTTTATAATTGAACGAGAAAATATTAAAGAGAACAATGCTTATGAGCATTCAGACGGCCACTTCGTGTATAAGACATTCGCCATAAAACGAATTGATGTTGTTTGTTCCTGAATGTACGTAGAGAAATTAACACACATTACCCAACACAATCACATTGTTACGTTCAGTCCTTACTAGGGCATCCAATCCCGGGATCCGGGATCCCGTTCAATTTTCTGATCCCGAAATCCCGGGATTGACATGGTCGCGATCCCGGGATTTCGGGATTGAGAAATTTGGAGTAAATCTCGAAAAGTGAGATGAAATTGGCAAATTGTCGATTCAAATTCCTCGGTGAGCTAAAAAAAAAAAAACGAGGTTTTGTGGGAATTCGGGGAAAAAGTATACCAAATTGAGGATTTCAAATTCCTCGGTGAGCTAAAAAAAAAAAAACGAGGTTTCGTGAGAATACGGGGAAAAAGTATACCAAATCGGAGATTTCAAATTCCTCGATAAATTTATCTCAATCCCGGGATCCCGGGATCCCGGGATTGAAAATTTATCAATCCCGAAATCCCGGGATTGGAAAAAGGCTCCGGGATTGGATACCCTAGTCCTTACAATCGAAATCATAGTAATAGTTTCACTGAGTAAATATTTACATTGTGACACTCATACCATATTGAAAAGTAACGTATGGAATATATTTTTTAATTCATGTTCGCTCTTAAAGTGGAGCGTGTAGCTTCCAAATGTAGATATTTCAAAATAATAATGGACAAAGTTAAGATAGGACTAGTGTAGTTAGCTGATCGCTTTCGCTACGCCCCGTTATTTTAGGATTTGGTGAGAGGAAATTTGCCTATTTGAACAGAAATCGATAAATCGATTAAAAAAAAAATGAACCCGTGAAATCCACCACTAAAGCGCACGACGGTAACTACTACGATACGGACCAAATTTTAATGAGTATTGTTGTATTTTCAAGTATTTGTCGTAAATTGTTAGTTTATATTTAGCAATTATCCGACATCAAAAAGTTGAAAATAAAAATTATTTTATTGTGATGTTTTTCCCTAAAAATCGACAGTTCAATTTCAGTAACAATACAGGCCATACAAATGCACTGAATATACCTTTCCCACCTCTCCCCATCATGAAAAAGTGATTAAATATATCCACTTGTCTTGTTCTACTTATATCAATACTCTCTTTAAAAGATATGTTACTAACAGTTGTCGTAGAAATAAGCCCCATAAGTCCACATGATTCACAATGAGAGCGTACGTGGTTAAGAAAACAAACTAAATGTGTTTTATTTTAATAAATATAAAACATTTCCTCCAAGAATTGACCAAAGAAATGAATACAAATATGTGATTTTTTTGCTGTAAGTAAGTACTGGTATTTATGTGAAGTATTATTTATTATTAATTATTGATAGTATGTATATCTAAAATCAATAATTAATAACTGAAAACAAAATATACATCCCGGAGAAAATAAATTAAAGAATTAAGTGATATTTCGCATTGCAAAATTTTCAATGCAATGCAACAATGCAGTCGCATTTTCAGTTAATAGTTTTTTTTGTTGAAATATTCAAATCACCAACATCTTCCGTGCGGGGAAGTTTCATTTAGACTAGTGCCGTCTGTTTCACGAACATTAATTCGAAGCCCCTAAAAATAAAGCAAAAAGCGAACAAAGCGAAACACCTTTCTGACGTCTTTACCTCTGACTCCACTCTAGGCGGGAAAATGAAATAAACAATGGCGGTTAAATGAATAAAAAACGCGAGAGCGAAGAATTCTATTCGTGCCAGCCAATCGCTCGCGTTCCCGCGCCACCGGATATTAAACGATCGCTTTTGGCGCGCAAAACTCGCCTTCGCCACTTCCGGACGCCGACGCCATGTTGTTTGACGAATTTATTTATTATTGTATAGCTGCGTACAGTGATTGGAAAATCAAGGGTGTAGGATTGTGCTTGAAATTTCACGTTCGGTGACTGCAAATATAACTCAATAATTCATATTGTCGTTCCAGTCAAGAGTCCAATGCAATATGAGAAAATGGATTTACGTTTAGAAAATATGGAATTTATTACCTCTTAGAAGTAAGTAAAATGTTTTGAATTCTCTAACAGCGACATCTATGAATGGGAAAGAGTTTTAAAACATATATTTAAAAAATCACATTAAACTAGTTGGAATTTTAAAAACCTTTTATTTGATTAAGGTATTTATTTTAATACTTTTTACTTACCGTACACCATAAAAAGCAAATAAGACAATTTTTTTGATTTTCAATTCTGTAAGTAATTTTATATAAGCTTAATGTCGTCAATTATCCAAACATATTAAACGTTTTTTATCTCACTTATGTTTAAATATGTCACTTTTGCTTAGTCTGGAGCTTTTACTCTCAAGCCATATATTGTTTAATCTAGATCCAATGTAGAGTATATGGCCTCCTATTGGAGGTATCTCAAAAAAAAAACTATTAACTACTCTCAACCTCTCTTTTTCAAAGGGAGTAGTAGCAGAGCCGGCGCCCCCATACATGCGAAATAGACAACCGCCTAGGGCGCATACTATTAGGGGGCGCATAAATGGAGTATCAAAATTATTTTTATATAAAGAAAGTAAGACAGTATCTTATTTCCGGAAAAAGACGATATGAAAAAAAAGGGGTTGAGGGAGTAACAAACAATACACGTAGAAAAACTTATATTGAGATACCTGCATTAGGAGGCCATATGCTCCACATTAGGAACGGACGTGAATATATATAAAAATCTATTTCTTATGATCCCGAATTGTTTTTTTTCATTAATCCGAAAAAAAATAGAATGATTTGTCAAAAAGGGGGCGCGCCAATAACCGTTGCCTAGGGCGCCAAATAGTCTCGCTCTGGCACTGAGTAGTAGGGATAGAAAGATAAGGTTAGAACAGGACAAATGTTAAAGTAATCGCTGTTGCTACGCCCGGTTATTAAAGAATCGTAGGGGTTGGGAGGGAATTTTTATACATCGCAAACACTCATGCCTTCGAACAGAATTCGATAAATCAATCGAATAAAATGCTGTTCGCACTAAGAGCCGTACCCGTGAGATCCGGCACGGAAGCCCACAACGCTTACCGCTGCGCTATAGGACTTGAAAATTTACATTACGTATTTTTACAATTGACAAAAAACATTAAATTTTCTGATTGAAAATCATGTAATATATGCAAATGATATTATCCCTGGTGAATTCGATTTTAGTAAAAAATCTTAGCGAAAAAGGCAGCGGTGGACTGCCAATACTTTAACAAGGGGCTCGCTTAATCTCATAGCAATTTTTAGTATTCTGAAGAAGGAGTGAATTTTTCTATAGCTCCTATACAATTGTATGTAATACTTAAATAAGCAATAGATTGTTACTTAATACACATAAAATGTGTAACAATATGCAATTTACAGTAAAAATGTAAATAGCTAAAAATATACTAATGTGTATACTAACGTTGTCGTACGTAAATTAGAAAATGCAGTTATATACTAATTTGATCTGAGAATATTATTTTCTCATAAGTTAACAAGGGGCTCGCTGGCCTCAGTAAAATCTATAAAGGGGCTCGCGAGCATTGCATTTTAATCCTTGAATAAAGCATTATTATTAATGGTATACCGAGTTACTGGCCATAGTAATCTATATATTAATACTCGATAATGTCCGTATGATTGCATGATTGCATGATTGTCCGCGATTTCCCCTCCCCCTGCACGACCGCTGGACGCGTATTTAAGTCTTTGAAAACCAATGGTTGCTTGCCGGCGGACGCATATATGCGTCCTACGTCATACATTTCATTCTATCCTAAAGCATCTGAAAGCTAGAAAATTAAATTTGGTAAAGATATCTCAATTGGTTTACAAATTATAGTGAATTTAGTAAAATTACAATTTTTTGCGAATTTTTCGCAAAATTGCTCGGTGAAATTCTATAAAAAACGTGCGGCCTTTAAGCTGTTAAGTCAAACTAGTACAGACTAAAAATAAATATAAAACTGTGCAATTAGAGGGAGAAATGTAACAGAATATAACAAACCAGTCTTAAGTCAAAGTTATTCAAAAACGTGTTCGTGTCGTAATTTGAATGATCAGAGTGGATACAACAGTTAACTGCTGTGCAAAGTATAAATAATTTAAAAACTTCGGAATACTTATTTCATTAAAAAGTTTTTCTAAAAATATGTAGCCGACGTTATAAATCAAAAGCTTTACAGCTGAGATAGACACGGTGGAAGCTTCTTCGTTACAAATTTAGAATTTTCAAGAAATGATTTCCGGCTTGGAACTTGTTCAAACTTTATTGAAAATAAATATACTGTTTAATGAAATATTTTGAATTTTTCAGAATGTTTCTGACGGCATAAGACAATTAAAATTTAGTAATTAGGGCATCCAATTTTGGACCCTTTTTGTGATCCCGGGATTTTGGAATTGACAATTCTTCCAATCCCGGGATTGAACTTTTAATATATAATCGTGTATAAATTGGGATTTGGGATTGAGAAATTGTTGCTCGGCAATTTTGAAATCCTGGATTTTTAAATCACAAAAATACGGCTTATTTCTTTTCATAAAATTGAATCGTAAAGTAGAAAAAATATTTTGTATATTTACCTTTTTTTTGACAATATATGTACTAGAAACAAATATTATTTTATTCTAAAAAAGTGTAATCGAATATCTAATTGGTCAAAAATAATCACTTATAAAATCGAAAATAACTAGAGTTGCCAGTGTAAACGAGTTCCAGTCATTTCCCCCCCAAAACCAGCGGACCAAAATAAAAAAAAAATACATAAAGTATGGCACATCAATATTGCAAATTGAACCAATCATATGGTTTTTGAAACGTAGCGGCGGAGGAGCGATTTTTACACGCTCTCTTAATTCCGTTTCCGCCGGGAGAGGAAAAAACCGCCAACTTGGGGATTCCCGCTCTAATAAAATAAAATATAACGTTTTTGTTCGCTCACCGTGGATGGCAATATCGAATATGAAAATCAGTTTCTCGCAAAACACGCCCGACGCGCAGGGAAAAAAAACTGAGTGATAATTTGATATTGCGCTGACAAAAAAAGATACTGTGATATATGTACAAGGGGTGGAAAGTATTTTCCTTGTAAATTGTTGTGAACTTTTCGGTTCAAGGCTATTTTTTTACAAATCAAAAATTTTACATTTCCACGAGAATGCCATTTGTGTTCGTATTATATTAGGGATTGGAATAGCAGACGAATATATCAATATCAGTATTTTAAATTAAACTAGCCAGTTCCCGGCAAGTGTTGCAGTGCCACTCAAAGAAAGGTTTTAATTATGTTTATTGAAGTACATATTTTCTTTTACTGTCTGTTTGACGTTTGCGGTTTGCTATCGATCGTCTATGATACGACACGCGCCACCTACTGTAAGTTAATTGTAATATAACCTTCGCGGAAGTGCAAGCATACGTTGTCAAAATAAACTGTATGGCAGATATACAAACATTGATGTTTACATATAAAGTAAGTAAATTTTACAATACCGATAACCTTCCCGAAAGTGCAAGCAAAAAGTTTGTCAAAGCTTAATAGTAATCGGATGAGCGGTGTGGTAAAGCATAAAGTACGAACAAACAAATATTCATTTTTATATATTAGATACCGGTAATAAAAAGAATGTTCAAATAAAGCAAAAAATAGATTTATTAGGATTACATTATCGGGCGAGTAAATAAGAATAGGTACTTTGATATTTATTATGAAATACCCTCATTAAAAATATATCGGGCCAGTGGCGTAGTGGTCAACGTCGTTGGCTTCCGTGACGTATCTCACGGGTTCACGTCTTATTAAGAACAGCATTTTTCAATGAGATGTCTAAAAATTCATTTCCCACCCATTCAAATTTAAAATTAGCTAGGCGTAGTGAAAGTGATAAGTTGAACACAAGTTCTTTCCTAGACTTTTTCTTATATCCCTAATCTTTTAAAGAAATATTGATTGAGCATCTGAGTAACAATCAGTCCTTGCATAAAAACTAATGTTGAGATATCTCCACGAAGAAGCCATATGCTCCACATGTTGGGCAGATATGTATTTAAAAAAAGAAAGAAATTATATCCGGGTGGTTTTCATCGACTACTTTCTTAAATTAATAATACTGAAAAGCTTTATTCTGGAGTCTGTCAATATTGATATAACTTTTAGCAAATATAAAATATTTAAATTTATGGTGAACAATTTTATTAAATAATTAAAGCGTTTTGTACATTCAAATGTTCGAGTCATTTTAATATTTATTTGTTTTATTCAAAAATTAAAAACATATCAATTGATTGTAGAGCTGTTGAGGCCCTGTGCAGTAATTAGTAACTAGCGATAATTTAACTGTCTGCCAACTAAGCGTATATGTGAGTACAATTAATTTTGTTTGTACTTTATTGTTTTGTAATTCAACAAAAAATTAATACAAAATCGTACTTCCTAACCAAAAATCTGTTTCTCAAGTTGTATTAGTAGATAGTCCAACTGAAAATTATTGAAAAAAAAAACAACTGCTTAATTAGCTAATGCAACATTTTCAATAATTAAATTTCCTATAAATTTTGTGTACATTGACGGATTTTGCTCTAAAGCAGCGATTGAACAAATGCCTTTGATCACCCCCTGCTAATTAAATACGGGTCTGAGACAAACCAAGAACGTGCGACGTTCGTTAACTTAAAGTGAAATTATCGTACCATGATTATATGGCTTTCTCCTACCTTTGCCTCAGAGTTTCGAAAAGTATTCGCTAAACCGAAGGACGAAATCTGCCCGATCAAGATTTCTCCATCTCTTCATCTAACATTTCCGTTTCCAGTAAATAACAACCTTTATTCAGATATGGCAATGCAAAACCATATCGCGGATCTCGTTTGAATATATAGGTAAAGCCGAAAGAAATGTAATTTTTTATAATGCTACAAAAAAATATTAAAGAAAAAACCATTCAATATTATTCCGTTAAATAATTTCTGTTATTAGGTATGACCTTCCTCCACAAAAAGGCATTTTTTTAATACCTTTTTCGTAAAATTCTGGCGGCTTATTATCAAAATATGAATCCAGGTGATTTTTTTGGTAAAACGGAAAGAAATTAAGAAGAGATTTCATTTTTATGTTTTAGATGGATTCGGCGGTAGTTTTTTTTAAATCCATGTCTTCTCCCAATGTGGAGCATATGAAATTTTAATGAGAGTTATATAATTTAATATATGTATAAGACTAGGACAAGACTAGTTATTAGCTAATCGCTCTCACTACGCCCGATTTAAGAAAGAATGAGTGGGAGGAAATGCAAGACATCACATACATCCATGCCCTCAGACAGAAATCGATTGAAAAATCAATCTATAAAAACTGTCTATACTGGGATTCAAACCTGTGACTTCCATATTATTTTCAACGACGTTGACGCTCGACCTCACAGCCGGAAGTTTTTTTTATTTCTAAAATTTATTATTATTTGAAATTATGTTATTAGAATATTTTTAAGTTATGCAATACTAATTATACCACCAAAGTTTGATTATATGTTTACACTTATAAAATTATGAAGAATGGACTTATATCCATATGCTACTTGAATCAACACGTTGTAGATTAAAATTTGAATGCAAAAAAAAATGTTTTCATAAAACAGAACAGTTTTAAGTTTCAAACTACATTATTAACAATTACGAAAAATCAGTATTTGTCATCGTTTTTTTTTGTAACAAGCTTCCCTATTGAAAGGCTTATGTTTACAGAATCTTTTGTCATTCACTATGATATAAGCTAAAATACTTGCGAGAAAAAAATTATAAAGACTGATGAAGTCTGTGCACTGTACCAAGCTTTTAACTCCAGACAATATCCAAAAAACAATGAGTTAAATTTGAAGATTCCAGATAAATTCAGTAATTAGAAATAAAATCTATTATATCTGTTTGTTATTGAAAAATAAAAAGGTCTTGTATCACGTTCAGAAGTAGATTCACCACCTTCTAAATGGCATACGCACCGAATTGGAAAAGTTTTATTAACGAATGCTACTTCTAGAATTTTCACGCATATATAGATATTGATCTTTCTACCCGTGCAAGTTCTCTTAGTCGCGTACTCTCATCCAAAACTACAGCAAATACACACATGTGCTACGTACTTTTACTTACACAATAACTAGTAAGTGTAGACCAAATGTAGATAACTCAAAGCAAGCAAAACGCTGGTATCAAATGTTGATTTTTATACACTTTTTAAAACTCACCATCTCCACGTTACGGTAACACATAAATGTGGCATAACTCCGTGGCAGCTATCCAAAGAGCTCAGGCATAATGCAATATGAAATGGTTTTATTAAATACGAAAATTATTTCCTTTAAAAAATGTACACAACTGTATTGATATCGGACTATAATTTAAATTATTTACAACCGAAGCCAAAACGTTGACCATTTGAGTACAGTTTTAAGGTTAAATAATTCGTCATTCAAAATTTTGTCTGGATAATGATGATTTAATTGTGAATCCACAAAAGCAGTAAAAATAATTTTTGGAGTAATAATTGAACCCATTTCCAACCTACAATTAACACTAAGCCTATTAGGCAGGGTAAAGCAAGGTTGCCTCCAATCCCGATCTCGCCCAATTTTGTGATCCCAAAATGCCGGGATTGTGTTCGTATTAATCCCAGGATAACAAGTGAAAAATCCGGTAAAAAAATGTTTTGCGCTGGAGTAACTGGCAGTATCGGAGCTTAAAGAATAGAACTAAAAAAAGTCTTACATTCTTCAACAATAGTACAATCTGTAAATTCTTAGCTTTTTAAAGTCAGCCAGCAAGCTATTTTTTTTAGAATCAGCGACCTATAAAAACAAAATTTGTTCGACCTTATTTTCGAGATTATTTAAAAATGTCTCTCTCAATTTCTACCTTTTTCCCAGTGATCAATCTCTGGATCCTGACAAACCCACATTCTTTAATAATCATCGTTGACGATGCTCGTAATGAGCGAAACCGGTCCTGACATATTAAATAAAGTGGAATGAAGTACAAAGGAATATTGTGTTTTTACTAATTCTTTAATAATTTTAAATCTCAACATTTTCCAAGAATCTTAAACAATCGTGACACGATTTTATGGTGAACGATCGATCCCGGGATCAAGTTAGTTGTTGAGTATCCCACCATTACCCGTTATGTGTACGCAGCTGCATTTTCACGGCCACGTTCCATAAAACAATGCGATCAAGAAAAGAAAATAATTTATTCCTCATATTATTGGCCCGATACAGAGCTGCACGGAATATATCTTTTAGCAATGCGCTTTGGGATCACAAAAAGAGTCAGGGATTGGATTCCCTAGCAGGGTATGGTACGGTAATAATTTTTCATCTTGAATGTCCGTCCCGCAATTGGTCGACGAATAATCTGTCGACATTCGATTGCTCCATTATTATTTGCGACGAGGAAAGCGCTCGTTGAATGGACCTGCGTCTCGTTTATCATTTTTGTTGGGCAATGCGTCACTCGCCGATGATCGATGGCTACATTCCAGATGATATCAGATGGAAATATTGCCCACTCTCCGGCGAATATTGCCGTGACGCTGGACCGCACAATAATTATTGCCGTGATGAAATTTTGCTCGCAGCTTTTTTCCCCTTTGTGTGTGATTAGGGACTGCCGTACCGTTTTAACCGATACCGGCTTTCCGAAAATTGAGTAGCCTAGAATCACAACTCACATTCTCCGAAAATCGAGTTTTGAGAAAAACGGAAAAAAGCACGGTTGCACTATTTTTAAATTATAAAAACTATAAAAAAATCTCAAAAAGAATATTTATCGCAAATGAAAATAAGCACTTTTAAATATTCTATTACACTGTGGAAAATACTGATTATGGATTGGGTCATTCTTACCATCCCATAATATGCATTTAAAAATGTGAGCTAAGAAAGAAATAGAGATCTTTGAGAGTGGTTTAACCACTGCTTTATGCAATTTTTGACTCCCAATTTTTTTTTTGATACAATTGAATTTTGAAGCAAACATTCAAACAGTGATTTGTCACAAATTTTGACAAATGCTGTTTTATAGTCCATAATAAAATCTATACACGAAAATCACAATTAGTGTTCAAAAAAGGTTTTTAGCTATAGAAATTAAATCATAAATTCAAGCAAACTTTGTGATTTCATATAAATGAATATAATTCAAATGTTTTAAAAATTTTAATCTACCAAAACACCTTCAGATATTTTATCCACGAGCCGCCACTGATTATAACCCATATTGATATATGTCTTTCAGGTAAACATGGTACTAGAATAATATATCTTATCAGTTTGGTCAACACAGCACATATATAATATAATCTTGCGAGGACAAAATTATTTCAGAAAGAGATGTAATACGATGTGTCTAATTAGTTTTATATCGTGTATCCAACATTCAATTTTTTCCTCAAAATATTATTTTTGAACATCAAACAAATTTACACAGAGTATGGATGCCAACGGTTGCATGTGTTTTACATAAAACTGAAAAAAGGCAAAACAAATTTGTGGCACATTTTTTCAACGTATGTTAATGAAAATGGGATGGTTTCATTTTAATTAAACGTGTGCGACTCTTATCAAACGAAAAATGTATGTGTATTTTTTTTATACTGCTGTTTTTGCACAATACAATAATTTAATAATTGAGATACAAAAACCATTCTACACGATATTTTATGAAAATGACTTATGTATACTATATTTTTCTTAAGCTTTAGTAGTAATACAATTTGGGTGATTTGCAAAAAAACAACAGTTTTCAATTTATTTTAAAAATTTTGATACACGTTATCTGCATATAAATGGTTATATTACATTTGCTTATACATTAAAGACAATTTCAAAAAAATAGTATACTAACACTTTATATGCGGGCGTTTTTTTTAGTGATTAGTTAACCACTAGTGCTGTCCTAACCTTATTCTTCTATCAATAAAAAGAAATATAGCGCGACTCACAAATAAACAGTTTTAGAGGAAAAAATCTGTTGAGATACCTTCATTAAGAGGCCATATGCTTAGATATAGATTGAGAGCAGACATGGAGAAAAGAAAACAAAAACATTTCGTAAAATAAAAATAAAAATATTATAATTCTTTTTTAAGCCGATTTTTATCCCTCCGAAAGAAATTAGTAAAGTTCTTCATTTTATTAAATATTGTTCAAGGATCGCTATAAGTTATTATCGAAATTATTGGGAAATTGTTTTACTCTCGATTAATTTAAAGGGTTATAATAACTCATAATTTCATCTCGCATAAAAAGCTCATTTCCGCAAAAAGAATCTCCAGCATGCTCGAAATTTTAAGCCGCTCGGCGCATGAGCCTATCGCCCTAATTTAATTTAACCTAATATTAATGTTGGTTTTGCACAAAAATTCTGTTGACTATAGTAATATTCTGATTGAATCGTTATACCATTTTGCGAAAAATCCGATAACAAAGTGCTCCTCAAATTTTTTAATGAATATATATTATAAGATAAAATTTTAAGATTTATTTATAAAGAAAGGGCAGAAAAATCAAATGTCGAAATGCCACAAAGCGCATTAAAAAAATAAATTAAATATTACTTGTGAAATCTAGCCATAAGCATGAACAAACGATGAACAGCAACTAGATGGTGAATATTGTCCATATTTGCATATCAGATCAGCAGCTGGTCTACAACATTAAATCGACTGTAGCATGGCAAAAAAACATAACCCAGAAAGAACAAATTTTACAGGAGATTTTGGGCAAAAGTCAAAATATTTAATATAAGTACACACTTTAATTCCACAAATAAAAATAAACTAGAGTTTTATTTACTCAATTTAACAGGTATTAAGTTGTCTATATTGTGACTATTAAAAAAATCTATTGAGAAAATCTGTGGGATATGTCTGTTTACCTTTTTACAGTCGT
Organism: Himalopsyche anomala; assembly: GCA_031772345.1. NCBI lineage: Eukaryota > Metazoa > Arthropoda > Insecta > Trichoptera > Rhyacophilidae > Himalopsyche > Himalopsyche anomala. Next base: position 4,369,926 of record CM062832.1, on the reverse strand, counting down.
CATACTTTAGAGACGTCGTTTTACCCTGTGAAAATTGATAACTGAGTGAGTTATGTCACCAATGAAGAGGTTTTAATGTGTGGCATACGCACAGTAGATTGAAAACATTTATTGATTTTTTTGCAATAAAATATAAAAAATACTTCAACTCAATGCAAAGAAAAAAGAAACATAATGCCAGCGAAAACTATATGAGCAGCTCGTTGTGCACGGTGTAAGCGATCTTATACGATTGGCTTACGAACAAAGTATTTCAAATTAGATACGAAGAGAAAAATAACTACTATATTAATCCCCGATTTTTCACCGAATCTTCAAGTACTGCAAAATCTTTATTATTTATTTTCATAAAAAATTCAAACAATTACTTTTGAAGCAATGTTGAGAACCAACTAAGCGAATAGCATTATAAAAAGTAACTTCCTCGGAAAAAAGCCGAACGCTAAGCGAATAATGGGATAGATAAAAAATAATTAAAAATTGTAATTTTTCAATTCAAACCCAAAAGCCATGATGGTTATTAAAAACAAGTTGATGTTTGCTTTAAAGTATTCTTTATACAAACAAGATACTAGAATTAAAGCATTTTAATAATTCTTGAAGCCTTTTATATTCCAGTAAAAAAAACACTTTAAACTCTTTGTTTTGTAACTAAGCTTTGCAATATGTTTTTTTTGTTTTGAAATAATTTTAGGATTTATTCTACCATGTGAAATAATGGTTGATTAGTTTAGTTATTGTATCAGATGTTAAGATATGAAGCTCAACTATATTATCTAAAATATTTTTCAATGATTCAAGATGAGTTTTTAATATTTTTTCTTTAATTGCTCATTCTGCGTATATTCTGGTTATATTGTTTCGAGCTTCAAGAGAGTGAAACGATAAAATTCCTAAAATAAATTTGGTGGGGTAATATAATACAAAGAACTGAATCTTGTTACGCTGAATCGAACTGTACTAAAATTATATTCTTTCAATGTTGACTAAATATTTTTTGCGTATTAATACTAATTAGATAAAATAATTATTATGTTTCAAATATCCGCCATATGTCCGAATGGAAACGGTAAATGGAAAAGCGAGCAATAACAATTTGGTAATATTCCTTTACCGATATAACAACGACAACATACATTTTTGATCCCATAATTGAACAAATAAAAGACATATAAGAAAGGAGCTCTGTTTGAGAAGATTGTTTTCTTTCTCTTCATACGTTGGAGTGGAGTGCCTTTATCATGCGTGGGTGTACAAATAATTGGGTATACTTTTGCTTCGAGTCTAAGCTTTTCATGTGATGTAAACCATCTCAGTCGATTTTTTTTTTTTTAAGAAATAAAACTGTTGTTTTTTCCTTTATTAAAAATGGAATGAATATTTGCAGGAGCATCTTTTTGTTAGTAAAAAGAAAATATACTTGTTGCAATATTTCGTCACAAATTTATTAATTTAAATGCATAACCGTGAATAAACTTTTCACAATCGAATAAAAAAATCAATCAAATAAATTGTTAATTATTTATGACATGCATTTTTTTTATTTAACATTTATGCATTTGAAGTTTTAATTATTGATCTATATTTGAATTTATATTTTAAATATGTACACATAAATTGAATGATTTTATCAAATATTTATTTTTTTAAGATTTTTAAATATTGATACAACTTCAAAACCAGAGCTGTGGAGTGTGGAGTCGTTACAAAATAAAACCACTTCGACTCCGATTCAAACCTTAGCTTAAAACACGACTTAAATTATTTTTTTAGGTTTATTAGCATGCAGTGGCGCCACTTTTTACCCTAACGATTTGAATGCAGAATATTTTTCAAACGGAAATTTTTAGTTTACGACTCCGACTCTACAGTCCTGTTCAAAACTATGAAGTTGTGCATTCTTTAGAAATTTAATAAGAAAAGAAGGTAAATGTTTTCTAAAAGATAAAAAAAAATCTGTGCAGAAATACTCAAAGTATACCGTGTACCAATAGTTGTGCCCAGCTGAGCTAAAAAGAAAGTTCTCCGTGGCGTAGGAATATACACGTCATTCAATAAGGACGTTCGAGTGCTATTAGTAGCGATGGCCAACCTTTGTATCGCCATGCTCGCCCACATTTGCTTTACAGCGCTTGTCTGAATTGGCAGCCGCTTACATTTTATCATCATACACATGGCCGTAATAAAGGTCTTATGATATCTGCGATATTATTTTATGTCTTGCCTTTGTATCCATGTTTGCTGCCAGTAAAGTTTTATGGAAATAAAGGCGTAGAAAGCATGACACCAGACAACATGGAAAAAGTTTTAAAATTAGATGGCTTAGCCGAAGCTCTTGAAATGTTTGTAGAGTGTTATTTAAACATACGTATTGCCATCCAAAAGTCCAGTGACATAAACCAAAAACGCTAGCTTAGAGATTTTCTAAATTTAAAAGTTGTGTCAGATTTTTAAGATATTTTATTATTGTTTTATTAAATTTCCATTGTGGTTAAAAAAAGTTTTTCCATATCTTATTATGAAATATTTGTAAATAATTATCTCACTTAATGGTGAGTGTATCGGTCTACAGCGCATCTATTTTTATAAACCATGTCCACTCCCAATGTGGAGCATATAGCCTCCTAATAGAAGTATCTCAATAGAAGTTTTTCTACGAAAACTGTTTGTTACTCAGTCGCTCTACTTTTATTTTTCTAAGAGAGTAGTAAGAAAAGAAGAATATGGCTAGGACAGGACTAGTGGTTAGCTAATCGCACTCGTTACACCTATTCATTAAATAAAGGGTAAAAGAGTGGAAGGGAAATTAAGACTTCAAAAACACCCATGCCCTTGAACAGAAATCGATCGAAAAAATTCTGTTCGTACTGTGACTCGAACCCGTGAGGTCTGGCACTAAAGCCCACAACGCTAACCACTGCGCTATAGGACCCGACAAGAGCAATGTCTATAATCAAGACAAATTATTAAATGCCTTATTTACAGACATTCTTGTAATTGAGAGAATCTTGTATAATAAGATTTTAAAACAATCTCAGTTAACTTAATGAATGAATTTATGTCTGGGGTATTTTTTTCATTTTCTTTTTACAATATATTTCTGAAAAGAGACGAACACGTAGCTATTAGAGATCAAATAATCCTCTTTTACTAAATTATCTTTATAAATAGAAACATCACTGATGAAAAAATCAATGAACTAATTACATACAACCAGCTTTCTCTAGATACTAATTAAAGAGTTAAATTGTTACCTAACAAGACTTTATATACAGCTGTTACCTTTTTTTCTATAATACAGGTAAAAGTTTAACACTAAACCCCACTTATCTGAAATCTAACTCAGAAAATAATAGAGTGTAATATTAATCTCTATACTTTTATGGTGTTCACTGTCAATGCTTCGTGGAAAGGCATTATATTAATAAACACAGAATGTTAATTTGTATACAAAAGAATATTGTGTTATAATTAATATAATATATAATCTCTATACGTTTGGAATTGATTTAATTTTCCTGAAAACCCATTAAAATCAAGCTCAATTAAATTATTTAAAAATTCATCACACGTTAATATGATAATATTATACACGCTAAGCTTTTCACCAATAACTGATACAAATTACTGTGAATAAATAATGTTAACAAGTCGTTATGGCAGTGAATTATTAGTATGTATTATTCATGCAAATTTGCAATGGAACTACTGCATTGAATTGCGGCAAATCATGGCTTGATATTAATCATTTGTAATAATTACTCAAATATCAAAATTTTATTGAATATAACGTTTTATTAGATATAATACTTTTCGATTTGTCACCATGATTATTTTTATTTTTTGGATATCAAATTTATGGAGCTTTAAGTATTAGGACGCGCTAGCGTCAATGTTCTTCTAGTCTCATTCATCGATAAAGTTTTTGAAAAATTGTAAATTGTATCCCCTTACCATCGTTTGCAGACGGAATGGCGTGATCACTACAGAAATAAGAAGTTCACGGTTCCCGGTAAATTGCTCGAATGGAAATTGCTCGAATAACAAGATAATCAATTTGTTTCCGTTTGTTTTGTCCCTTTGTTCTGTCTTAGCCCTAGTCTTCTATGTGTTCTGGAAATATATAGAAACAGTTTGAGTAACTAATTAATAAGCAGTTCTCGTAGAAACACTTCTGTTGAGATAAACTCCATTAAAAGATCATATGTTCCGCATTTGGAGCGAACACGGTTAAAATAAATACTTACGAAAATTATTTTTATATTTCACTCTCTAAACAAGTGTCGCACAAGATAAAAATGAAATTCGTAGAAAAAGTCGTGAAAAATCGTTTAAATAACCAAACAATTCGAATAATTTGTAATTCGAGCAATTTCCATTCGAGCAATTTACCGGCTACCGAAGTTCACGAGAACTCCAAATGCATTATTTTAGAAATCACATTCTATATGCTTCCCCCATACTATATTCGTACATACACACATACAGTACACAAAAAAGTTAAACAAAGAGAGTCATTTTTGTGATGCTAAGTTCGTTCTTAAATTGACAATTTTAGACGACATAAAATCTATGGAGGGTCGTCGAGCAGAACTGCTCAAGGTCTAAAACCATTCTCAGGCAGTGTCTCGTCATAGTTGTGGAGATTAGAGATGATATGGTAATATAAAAACTCTTAAGGCATACATATGTAACCAAAAATACTTGGAAACAACGTCTCGGAGAAAGTTAATTTTATTATTATCAAGTCAAGTTTTGGAAATATGTCATATTGTTATTGCATTGTTGTTGATCTGGTAAAAACATTACTTCGGAAAATACTTTAATAAAATAAAAACGAACAACTTTGTTATTCCAATTTGTGTGTAGCAATTTGTGTGTAAAAGTATAAAGATAGTTTTAGTGCAATAACAAAGTTATCAGTTAATTTGATCAGTTTTTTTGTAAGGAATAATAAATTTTGATTACGCAATTAGATTTGAAATGATATCAAGAATGAGAATTAAATGCACCTAGTATTAAAAAAAAAACACTTTGATTATACCGTATTATCAATTTTATTTTCTAAATATTTTCAATCAATTTGTTTACCCATAGAGTTTGTCCGGTATACGGCGTAGCGGTTAGCATTATTGGCTTCCGTGCCGCATCTCACGGGTTCGTGTCCCAGTACGAACAGATTTTTTCAACAGATTTGTATATTTAAAATCGAAGGCATAGGTGTTTTTGTAATGTCTAAAAATTCTTGCTCACCCTTTCAATATTTTAATAACTGGGCGTAGAAAGAGTGATAAGTTAACCACTAGTCCTCTTCTAGCCTTATATTTTAAATCGATACAACTCTTCATTAAAAATAGAGTTTTAGCGATTGAGTAACAAACAGTCCTCGTAGAAAAACTTCTGTTCAGATACCTCCATAAGAAGGCCATATGCCATACATTGGGAGCGGACATAGATTTAAAAAATAAAAATAGATCTTATAAAAATGACATTATTGTATTTGCTGCTGGGAATTGGACACTATATATTTATGTGAAATAAGTATGTCTGCCTTGAAACCTAGTGGTTAATGTTTATCGTCTTCTTGTTTGCAAGAGTTTCGTGCTCAAATCACCGAAAGAAAAAAATCGAAAAATATTTTTGATTATTTAAGTGTATAGACAGATTAAACGCATTTGCATTTATTTGTATATATGTATATAATTTTTGCATTCCATTCATCTTGATTAAAACAACCGAGCAAAAGGAAATACTAAAAAGTTCACTCCAACCTGATTATAAACTTTACCAAAGTGAGAGGTAGTTTTACAAGTTTACTAGTTTAAAAAAGCTTGTGTAAAGATGTTCTGAAATCTATTTGCACAAACTCAGTAAAGATATATTTTAAAAGTAATCAATATTCAAATTTATAGTATCACACCAGTTAATGTTATATTTCCATCAATAAATTTAATGCTTGACTATATTATGATTTTCTCATCCTCGCTTCATTTGCAGGTTTCCGTGCGAAGGACGTCATTCTTTGGATTCTCGAGCACTCACAGATGTGGTGGAGCTCTGCTTAATCACAACTGGATAGCCACAGCTGGGCACTGCGTGGATGAGTGAGTTTTCATTTAATTAACCGAGATATCATTACGTATTATCAAGACAGACTTGCGAAAATGTATTTAACTTCTTTTGACTTTAACAGTTAATTAAGATATGAGAACGAGAGCTTAATTGTAAGTTTGTAGCTTGAAATCACTGGCAACATTTACTTTATATTATTACGTATACTAGTATACTTATATTGAGTGATACAAATATGTATATGTACGAACATTATAATGGTGACATTATTTTTGTCATTTCATTGTCTATGATTTTAATTAAACAGTGATTAAAAAGTTTTTAACCACCGCAACTTTTTTGTGGCTTATTTTTAGAATAAGTAATAGAATTATCAAAAGTCATTGTGGAACATAGTTATTTTGATCGTTTTATTTTCGTTATTTCTTTTTAATCACTTTTATTATTTATAACAAGATTTAGAATCAATATTTATAAATAAATAATTTAACGATAGCTAGTCTGTAAATTCAGCTCAAATATATGAAACACTTGCTACAGCTTGCTACACAACCAATGGAATAACATAACTATTAAATTAAATTAAAAAATTATAATCTTATTTCCTTATGTGCTGGTTATTAGGGTAGACCTAGAGCCAGGTACCTACATGTTTATAAAGAATCTAAAGCTGGGTATTTTTGTCAGTTAGCAGGTAATTTAATTCAAATATAATATGTGATTTATCGATATAACATACATATTGTATATCTTTTCAAGATGCAACATTCTTCGGATATACTTCAATGTCGCAAAACCCATTCCTGGAATCTATTTGTAAACGAAGTTCAATGCTAGAAAAGCTTTGCAAAAGCTTGCTTTCTATTCAATCTACTTCAACGGCAATTGAACGCATATTTTCCGCTGGAAAAAAATCACAGTTCAATGAAATATAAAATGAATGGATGTATTGATATGTTTCAAATATTACTTTAAAGAAAAAAATAGCGTTTCATATGAATTATCTGACAATGGAATTTTGATATTTTTGTATATATCCGTAGACAATCCGGGTATCGACTTTGTTCATAAAAAAATACTCGAGAACCGTCTTATCCCTTTGGGCGGGTATTTGGATTCCTTACTTCTACCTGTAATTGCTAATATTATTATATGTACGATTTGTTTTTTAAATAAGCGATCGTTGTTGGTATTTAAATACTGTTAAAGAGCATCAAAATGATGACAAAGACGTCGATAACACTTCTATGCTAGATTTGAACTCAAAATGATATATTTAAAATAGCTAGAAATTTTATCGAAATATTGGTTTCACAACTGACACATAATCACGCTTCGAATGATACATACATACATGATTCAAGACAGGGCTATATAACAAATCACTTAAATTTATTGGACTGCCAATTATAAGTAGAAAGTCGTTATGCTTATAAAAATATAACCTCAAATACTAGACATATTAGGCAGATCACAGCAAGTTTAACTGAACGAGTATATATCGATATAAATGATCCATCACCGAGCGAAAGCTGTCTGGTTATAAAAATATACTCTTTGATGATTGAACTTTCGGTTTACAACGCAGAGTACAACACTTTGAGCTAGAGATAAAGTCAGAAAAAAATTGGCTGTAGAGCAAATGTTATAAAGTGACATTGTCAAATATTTACTAAAATTGTGCTTTATTTTCACATTCAAAATATTTATTTAATAATTGTATTAATTCTCCCAACAATAATACTAAACAACTTATTTAATATTTTATTATAGCTCAACTCACGTAAACTTAATGAATAAATATTTCTAATGTTAACATTAGCAATAATTGTTTAAAAATCAAATACAAAAGACAGTTTAAAACATAATCTTCTGAAGTTTACGTGGCGTGTGATGAATAATGATTACTCTGTACATCGTTTTGAATGTATTTTATGTAAATAATATAATAAGCTATTAAATGAATTCATTTTGCAAATAAACTGAGATGGATCGTTCATTGTTCAACAATAATGGGGGAAAATGAAGCACAAGAACGCCGAGATAAAAAGAATTTTAAATTTGAATGAAGTTATGTTTGTATTATTTGTTGTATAAAGATGATTATTATGTTGATTACATCGTTAAAATTACTACCTAAAACATTGCTATAATTTAAAATTTGGACTGAAGGTGATGGATGGAATTGAGATATTAAATTTGAATCGTTCAAATAATGCACATTCACACAAATTTATCTTTTAACAAACTTGTGTGATATTGTGGTGATTAAATTGACATTTACTAGGTAGAGAGAGCTCCATTGTAATAGGGTGAAAAAATATCAAATAATTTTAGTTCTACAAATACTGTTTTATATATCGAATGTGAAAAGGAAAAAGTACGTAACCCACATATAACAAATTTTACAGGAGACACAAAAAACGTTTTTTGATGATTTTGGGCCAACGGCAAATTATGAAATATACACAACCTTGAAGTGCACGGAGACTTATAAACTGGTTCTGAATTGACTTTATGTAATATTAATAAAATTAGTTTTAAAAAAAACTTATGTCTTTTTTATGATCGCAATTTTCGCAGGCCCCTATTTTTTCAAACTTAAAAACTAAATTAAGATACTGATTTGGCATTTTTAACTAACCTCGTTTTGATAGTATCAAGCTGTCTGTATGCATTGTGATTATCGAAAAAAAGCTCTTTTGAAAAAAGTGTGGGTTACGTCCTTTTTCCTTTCCACAGTTGATATGGTTGATAGTTATTTTAACCTATATATGCCTTCATCATAGTGTTGATATCTAAAAATTTTATTTTCACCTTTTTAAAAATGATGTTATTTAAGTGGTCAAAAAAACATTTAATATTTGATAATTTTTCATTGACTAATTTGAGCAATACTATTATTGAAAAAGCTTAATTAAAATATTTCAAGTATAAGAAAAAGTAATATCATCTGGCTAGACTTTATTTAATAAAAAAAAATTAACTAATATTATTGCGAAAGAATTTTAATTTCAACTACTTTTTATTTTTTAGCATACAATTTTTTAATAATAATAAGCTAAAATGAGTATTCTGCTTCATAGTTATTAAAAATTTTGAGGCACGTCCCAATTTAACTGTTTAAAAAGTAATTTTTGAAAACGCAGATACACTATGGAGACAAAAATGTCTGGTGCTTCGTTGCTTTTTAATAAAAAAATACTAAATGAAGTTTTACTTTTATTAAAACTCTGTTTTTATTTTTATGCTCAGCGTTTTTTGAGCTTAAACGAAAATTTCATATATGATGTATAAAAGTTTGTATTTGTAAAATGAGTTTGAAAATTGCGCTTTTTCATAAACATGATAATTACTTTTAACAGATTACACACATTTTTTGACTAATTATTTTCTATTTAAGGGAAAATGAAATTTCACAGTTTCTATCTAAAAAAATGTCAAAAAATAAAATAATTTTTTAAAAATATTAAAGTAATTATGTAAACGATCTATCAGCTTAAAACATTACAATTTTTAACCTCGGAGACATTCATGGCTTTACGAACAAATGAATGAATGACTGTTAACAATCCAAGGGCTTAAATACTCTTTACACATAAACAAGTGCGAGAACTTGAGCGAAACTACTCAGCAACGAATCCCATATTACTTACAAAGTATTTTCGTCATATAAAATAACGTATCGATATTAGAAGAACGTTTTTCTATGTAAAGTGGCCAAGTGGTTAACATATGTGCGCCTGTCTTAATTGGTTGCAGTTTTCACATGATCAAATCCTCGTTCGGGCTTTTTTGTAAATTGATTAATATACTTTAAGATTTCGACTGAAGGTGCTTGGTAGAATTTCAATATGAAATTTGAATCGTTCAAATTTTGGGATCCCATGAGATAATCTTTTTCACCAGCAATGGCTTTCAACTCAATGATACATTTATTTCTTATATAAACACGAAACATTCATTTACTAAGCGTCAGTTTAAGTTCATCCGTGCACTTGAACGCCTGAAAATGCCGAAAGGTGGTTCGTTAGTGACAAAATCTGTGTGAATGTACATAATTTGAACGATTTAAATTTGATTAATATACATTTTTTTTCAATTCAAAAAAATGTTTGGCATCACAGGTAATGTCAAATATTTGGAAGTTGAAAGAAATATCACATAAGATAGACTCAATGAAAGGTATTGATATCACAAGCAACCCATATCAAAGATTTAAAATTAATATTGAAAACTTGAAAAAAAACAAAATTTGATATTAACCTCACTGGGAAGTTGGAATCCGCCCTGTCAAAAGAACTAGCCTCTTACCAACCAGACCACAGCGAACCGATTAAGATTTTGTTTTACCGAAAAACGTGATTTTATACAGAACATACTTCTTACTATTTTGTTTTAAATCCATGTCCGCTTTCAATGTAGACTATAGAGCATATGCTCTCCTAATAAAGACAACTAAACATAAGTTTTTCTATGGGACCTGTTTGTTACCCAGTTTATCAAATTTTCTTTTATTTCGAAGAGAATAGAGGTAGAAATTAAATGTTCAGAACAAGATTAGTTTTGAGTCTACCAATCTCTCTCTTCGTCTTGTTTTTTTAAGATTGAAAGTGTGGAAAGAAATTTTACATTAAAAATAGTCACAACTTATTCGTCCCGGCTATTTCAAGCTACAGAAATCAAAATTCAATGTGTTTTCTTCTTCTCCTTCTTTTCTGGTCATGTTCGCTCCCTATGTGGAGCATATGGCCACCACGCGGCACCTCCATGTTTCCCTGTCTCCCGCCAGTTGCTTTGCTTCCTCCCATGAAATGCCAGCATCCCTCAGTTCCGCCGACTACATCCTATGGATAGTACCCGACGGACGTCCGTGACGCCGGAACCCCACCGGTCGAAAGAAGAGGCAGGCAGGATTGAGGCTTTCCGGAGGTATCCGCAGCACGTGACCCAGCCAGTTCCAACGTCTCTCCATAACCACTGACGTGACGGGACGCTGTCTTGTACGCTCCCTTATCTCTGAATTCCTCACAAAATCAGAAATGTGTATTTACAATGTAAAAAAAATACGCATTTAAAAAATAAATACATAAAATTGATACTGAGAAAATATATAACCTCCGTGTTTTATCGCGCGTGCCATTCTATATTACTTGTCTACTTCCTTACCTGGCGTAAAAGGTAAAAGTTTTCCCCTGCCCTTTCGCCCTTTCACGAAACTTGCCAACGAGATTTGTTTCAATCGTGTTTGGATGAAATAAGGCCAGTTATTTGTTATATCGAAAATGATCGTTGACTTTTCTTATTGCTCGCTATTGGTTTGTGACATATCCACTTGTCCACAAAATTGGTTTAATTAAACAGATTTATTTTTATTATAACAATCAATTTGACGTTAATAAATGATAAAATGGCTTATTTTTGGCATATCTAAACGAAGGATAAGTGAAGAAGAAATGTTTATATATTAAATAATAAACTTTTTTGATCTTCGGCCGGTTCTACGGTAGATGATTCTGTCGAGGAAATTGAATACGATGAGGATTGGATTTTGGATGTTTCATCACATGTGATTGTGGTCATATCGGCTGGTCCTGACATAGTTGGTGTCAAATCAGCGATTTAATTTAAGATTTCGACTGAAGGTGCTTTCTGGAATTTCAATATTCAATTTAAATCGTTCAAATTATGTACATTCACACAGACTTAATCGGTGATTCATAAATCTTTTTGAGAACTTGTATGCGAAGAGAATGAAGATTTGAATGTAGTCGGATCTTCGACCTGCCGGATGAAAGAAAACAGTAGCTAGCCAAATTTTTGAAATTGAGTTATGAGTTTTATTGAAAGCTTTATATTTTTTATACTCTAATAAAAATTATAATCACAACTATAAAATAAAACTATCACATATATTGACTGTTGTTTTGATTAATATAATATAATATTTTCCAATAATTATTTCATTAAATGTCAGCTGTGTTGCCGAGTGGTCAATGTCATTGGCTTAGAATACGGAGTTCACGGGTTCGATTCTTCTGACGGACAGTAAGACTCTTACATAAGAGGGCTTTCAAGTAAATATCAAACAACTCAATTAAGAATTGTTGTTAGCAAATACGTCCTATTTCATGACTGGAGAATCTTACGAAGCTTGATCATAAAACCATATTAAACAAAATTATATTTAAATGGATATATTATTTTTCAATGATGTGAAGCGTCATGTTCATTTCAAATTCGAATTAAAACACATTTTGATACAAAAATATTTAATTTCAAAATCTTCATAAAATTGATAGTATATATGATTCACTTAACTTTATATTTTTGGGTTTTAACTCTATCCATTATCAGTTCAAGTTCATCCGTGCACTTGAACACCTGAAGATGCCGAAAGGCGAAGTCGTTGGTGACAAATTTTGTGTGAACGTACATAATTTGAACGATTCAAATGTTCTATCCTTTGTATTCCTACTCTATATTTATTTATTGATTTGGCATTTACTTGGTAGAACTCCATTAAAATAGGGTAAAACTATCAACGTATTTTAGTTCTACAGTTTTTTTAAATATTTATGCGTTGATAGCTATTTCGCATTTCGCCATCGTCATGATGCATTGTGTAGCTCTTCGGAGCCAGTATAAATAGCTGAGCAAAATTTACGTTTAAGCACAGTTCTGACGATGGCGAAAGCCGAAATAGCTATCAACGCATAAATATAAAAAAAAACTGTAGAACTAAAATATGTTGATATTTTTACCCTATTATTCCTACTCTTTTCTAAAAAAAAAGTTGAGAAACTGAGTAACAAATAGTTCTCGTTGAAAAACTTTTGCTGAGATACCTTCGGTAGAAGGGCATATGCTTCAAATTGGAAACGGTCATGGGTTAAAAAAATATTATACTTTTGACTTACTATTCGACAGTACTCGTTTCATCCCTCAAAATAGAAAACAATATTTTTACCACTTGGCTACGATAATTCGCAAAGTGATAACGACTAAATATTTATATCATTTTTTACTTGTCGCCGGTGTGACAATAGTTAACCTGTTTTGATGTCAAACAAGCAAATTTTTGGTGCCTTAGCCACAAAGCTATGTAGCTCCTTTTATAAAATTTATAATGCGATTTTTAATACAATATTTACGATTGTCGCACTCACGCAATAAACCTCCCCTTGGCGCGCGTTTTTTTACGCCGCGAAAATAATATTATTGTTTTATGCCCCCCCCCGTCAAGCTTATTTTTTAATACGCAGTAAAGGCGGCGTTTTCGCTTTTCATTTCGTATTGAACGAAATCCAAAAACATTGCCCACAATAAACTGAGCGTGAAGGCGTATAAAGAAATACATTAAAAAAGCTAGAGGCCATAATTCCACTTTGGCAGAAAAAAGTCATTTTATTTTTTATCGCCTACCATATATTATTAAAAAATATCATATAATAGTGTATTTATTCATACTTCTTTGATCTATGTTCATATGGTGAAGAATTGTTCGAATATTTTATGTCGAATAAAACTTTTGATACTATAATTTATAATATATTTTTAACAACTATTTCTTCTAAGAAGATAGTTGAAAAATTAAAAAAAAGACGCTACGAAACATACTCGAAGAAATGAATCGTAAAATTCTGTTACCTGTTGAATTTGTCTAAAGCGACACCTTTAATTAGGACACAAATTTGGCGCAGCGAATAATGTTTTGGGCTTTCGTGCCGGACTTCACGGGATCGAGTCCCAGTATTAACAGTACTTTTCGATCGATTTATCGATTTCTGTTCGAAGACATGGGTGTTTGTTTGTGATACCTACAAATTCTTTCCCATTCTTACGATCAATTTATAACTGGGTGTAACGAGAGCTATCTATTACTTAACCACTAGTCTAATCTTATATTCCTACTACTCTCTCTGTAAAAAAGAAACGTTGAGCGAGTAGCAAACAGTTATCGTATAAAAATGTCTGTTAAAAATGAATAGTTTACAAACAATCGTGTAATTGATAAAATCTTAGACTGTAAAAACGTCCATAAGTTTTAATCTGAAATTATTATAATATTTTCAAGTTTTTGTTGAAATTATCAGTAATGGTCATGTTCGGAATAAATTAATTCACATGTACACGTGTTGGAAAATTATTAATTTCAAACAACACGAAATTTCAACTATCGGAACAATTTGCCATCCAAATGTAATGCGGTTTCCAGTTGATCAAAGGGATTGTAGAAAAAAAGATCCATTATTATACAAACTGCTAACGGAATTAATAATGATATACCGATGTGATGGTCAGATGTCTAAATATGAATCGTTGAAATTAAAGCATATAACAAAGTTAACAATATAAAGTACCGTGTGAAATATTGATGTCAGTAATTCGATGAATATAATTTATATTTATTATCTGTCAAATAACAAAAATGCAATATTTCATGATGAACGATGCGCAGACTGAACAATAATGTTCGTGTATGAGCATGCGTGTTGAGCGAAGTTGACAGTTGGCACTGTTAACTGCTGTATAATATTACTAGTGTTTTAATTAATATTATGAAATGTTTTACTTAAGTTTTTTTCTATATGCGCTCACAATGTGAAGCATATAAACTCATAATATAGTTTATCTCAACATTAGTGTTTCTAAGAGAACATTTGGTTATCCAGTTGCTTAACTTCTCTCTTTTTTCAGAGTAGAAATAGAAGGATAGGAATAGTGGTTAAGTAATCACTCTCGCTACGCCGCGTTTTTTGGATGGTATGGTACATCCATGCCTTCGAAAAGAAATTCGTAAAACTTTCTGTACTAGGATTCGAACCCGTGGGTTCGATTAAAGAACCCATCGACGTTGACCACTCAACACGAGTTCGGTTTTTTTTTAGCTATTTACTGAATTAAATTGTTTGAAATACGTGATATAAATTGTACGTATGTTAATTGAATAAATATTATTTATGATTAATAATTATGTAGGTAAAGTTATTTTTAGTAAGAAAACATGAAAAGATATTTTTTGACAGTATAAAAATATAATTAAATTTTGTAAGAATATTAAAACAGCGTTTTCTTTTGAATCTCTATATTCTCCGAGCATAAAATATATAAATTTTAAATGTACATTTTCAACAGAATTTGCATATCGCGATATGTTTGTCAGTAAGTAGCCCAACCAAGAGAGGAAAAGGATAAGATAAATAATAGACTGGTTGTTTTTTTTTTCCACTCTCAATGTAAACGCTTGTTACTTAGGTAGTCAACTTCTATTCTTTTTAAGAGAGCAAAAAGAAGGCTAGGACAAGATATCTAGCTAATCGCTTTGACTAATATTCGTTATTTTAAGATTGGAAGGGTGGGAGATAATTATCAGACATCACAAACATCCACACCTTTGAACCGAAATCAAGAAATCTATTGAAAAAATACTGTACTAAGTACTAGGACTTGAACCCGTGAATACCGTCACGGAAACCAACAACGTTGACCACTGTTGTTAATTAGTTAATGAAAACTTTAAAAGCATATAATCTAGCATTACATAGCTTTAGATACTTGTTTATAAATCGATTTAATAGTCCATGAGAGTAATTCATTTGAAATTTTGTACTGTTGACCTCAGGACCAATTAAGATTGACGCCCTAGGATCATTACTTCGACCTTAAATCGGATAAGTGATATTGTGAAGAAATATTCTTTTTATTTCTCTGGTTAATTTAGATAAAGAAATAATGATTGTTAATGGCAAAAACAATTCGAAAAATAAAACCCGACTTAATTAAGTAAATTAACGTTGTTTCTGCATTGGCTTTAGATTCAGATTTTTTTTTCTTGGGAATAGCAGAGCCAGAAACTTGTTATAAGATATAGATTCTTTAAATAGAGTAATGAGATACTTAGCTGGCACGTGTAATGGATTTTTTTCGAAATTCTATTTACGATAGTACTATCTGCACGTGTCGGTTTGTCTAATGCCGAAAAAATGGCTGACAAACATCTAGTCAAAAATTAAAACGATACTTTTCCGACAGCGAAAAAATCTTGATATTTCATTGCCGAGGGCTGTGAAAAAGCTCCTTTTTTATGCAAAAGAAAAACATGGCTTTCATTTTAGAGGCTCGCTTTCTAATCCGAAAATAAAAGTGTGTTACTTCAGCGGGAGGCCTTTCTCTGTCATAATGTGAAGGGGAATCCAGGAAATGGTTTTGGGCAGATGAGATAAATCATCCCGGAAATACGTATAACTGCGTGCCCTTTTCCGGAAGTGACGTAATTCATCTCGTACGTCTTTATTCGGATATGTGTGAATAAAGTATGGAAAGGTTAAGCTTTGAATGAGTGACTCTTGCGATCTTATTATTCAAATATTTTTACACACTTTTTATGTTTATACTTTGACTGATGTTCTGCAAATATTATACTTGGGTAAGATTTTATTAAGACATATATCTTTTTTTGTTAAAATTTTATTATGCCACAAATACGAAGCGGCTATAATTTATTTATTCGACCGCATTGTTACGTAAAATCTTTTCAATTCAGCACTTTCTAAAACATTTTTTTCCTATTTAATATTACAAGTATTTATTTCTCTAGAAAAGATGATAATATTATATATTTAAAACTAATTATTATGGATGATTGGACTTAATATTTGTAGTATTTAGATGCAAAATTGAATCCAAATTTTCATTAGTAAACCAATTAATATGATTCAATTTATTTTGTTTCATTAATATAAAATTTGTTCACAGTTATTAAATTATATGATTTATTATAACAATATGTTCTATTGTCTCAAGTTCTTTTGGATTGTACATTTAAATAATATCCAGATGCATTACCATGAAATGCACGACTTCGGTTAAATCACGCGTATTCTTGCGTCTATTTCTATAAATATCGCTTTACACTTTTATTTTGAATCTGTTAAGAAATAACAGTAGCCGAAAAGAAAAACTGATTTTTTATTCATCTTGTCGCATTACATACAGTTGTTTGACTTTTATGAATAAGAAAAAATACATATATCTTGGACTTAAAATATACCGAAACGAATAGACGATAAAGAAGTATTTCTAAATATTTTTTCCAATATCCGTTTTGGTATTTTTAA
The DNA here is from genome assembly GCA_031772345.1 of Himalopsyche anomala. Taxonomy (NCBI): domain Eukaryota; kingdom Metazoa; phylum Arthropoda; class Insecta; order Trichoptera; family Rhyacophilidae; genus Himalopsyche; species Himalopsyche anomala. The sequence continues at coordinate 4,352,734 of CM062832.1, read as the reverse complement.
AAATAGATTGCCTTTTCTATATTGTTTGACAAAATATTGTCACATTTTCAGTGAAGTATTCTGTTTTGAAGATTTTTTAGTATTTTTTACCTGTATACATTTCTATGCTTATCCGCTGTCTAACGTACGCACCCGAGTGGAATTCACCTGTTCTCTCACCTAAACGACAACCAATCTATGCTACTGTCGTGAAAACGAATAAACCCCAATGCCCAAAAGTCTCAAAATTAAGGGAACAATAAAATAAATAAAAAGACGACAGTTATTCGTTTTGTATATTTAACAAAACCATTTCTTTTTCTTTTCCAGCCTTTTGCTATCTCAGATTCGCATACGAGTTGGTGAATACGACTTCTCCAAGGTACAAGAAGACTATCCGTTCGCGGAACGTGGTGCGGCTCGAAAGGCTGTCCATCCGAAGTACAACTTCTTCACATACGAGTATGATCTTGCTCTGGTGAAGCTGGAAGAGTCACTGGTATTCGCCCTTCATATCAGCCCGGTGTGCTTACCTGCCAGTGATGATCTTCTAGTTGGAGAGAACGCTACTGTCACGGGTTGGGGGAGACTTTCTGAAGGTGGATCCCTGCCATCAGTATTGCAAGAGGTATATATGTTAGGTTTTTTGGGTCCTATGGTGCAGCGATTAGCGTTGTAGGCTTCCGTGCCGGATCTCACAGGTTTGAGTCCCAGTACGAATAGCATTTCATTTAGTATTCGACTGTGGAAAGGAAAAAGTACGTGACCCACAATTTTTTCAAAACACCTTTTTTCGATAATCACTATGTATACAACTTGATACACATTCTATCAAAAGGATGTAAGCTGAAAATTCTGAATTAGTATCTAAATTTAGTTTTCAAGTTTAAAAAAAGAAGGACCTGCGAAACTTGCTCCATGTACTAAAATATTGTGTTTATAATTTTCCTTTGGCCCAAAATCATCAAAAGACGTTTTTTGTGTGTCCTGTAAAAATTGTTATGTGTGGGTTACGTCGTTTTTCCGATAAGTTAATCACGAGTCCTGTCCTGGCCTTATCCTTTTATCCCTACCTCTCCCTTTGAAAAGGAGAGGTTGAACGACTAAGTATATAAACGGTTCTCGGCCATATGCTCCACATTGGGAGTGGTCATGGATAAAAAAAAATTACATACATATAGGTAATGTTACGATAGACAACAAATATATTAGATTGTCTATTGTTTGCTCGTTGTGTCGCGCGCTTTCATAATATATGATTAAACATCAATAAATTATACATAAAATATGAAATATTAAAGCCTAACAGATAGACATAGAAATGCAATTTCGATAAAGATATCGTTGTTGAATAACAGTCGATTTGGAATATTTTTTTTTGTATTCGCTTTGGTCCTAAAATGCTAATTTTGTATATTTTTGATTTAAATTAATCTTTAAATATTTACTCCGGTACTTTGTTGTTTTCAAAATTTAAATTTTTATTAAGATAATGTGTGGGAGTGAAAAAGTAATAAAACAATATATGTTTAATTTCACAACATTTAAAAAATATATTTTCCTATAAAACGTAAAACTTAAAGTAATGTCGTAATTTTATTAAATAATATTTTAAGTAGAATATAAAACAAAGTCGACGATACACAATCTGTTTTTAAATTAAAATATGAATATAGTTTTTAATGTTTTAGAACTACGAAACCATATAAGTTAATTAATTTAATATTCATATTGGTTCACGCTCAACATTTTTAGGGTTTTACATGATTTATTTAAAACAATATTTTGTTAATTGGCCTTAAAAAAAAGTAACGGTTTTATAATATTGTAATATAATTAACAAATTTTTCATTTTCGGTTTTATATTTAGATCGTAAAATTGTAACGAGTTTGTATGAGTTTTAGTCATATTTTTTTTGGGATTATTCTAGAACAAAATAAGTTAAGGGGAGGCTAAAAGGCGGCCTGAATGTGCCGAAAACATAAAAGAAATTTTGCTAGCCTAAAAATTACCGAATTTAGTAGACTGTGATTACAGTACCTTCTCGGGTGTTACTCACATTATTGTTAATGAAGCAGAGAGGAAAAATCAGGAAGAATGTCGCCAGACAAAAGATAGCATAATTGAATCGGAATAAATTTAATCTTAAGCTTCCAAACCTGATACAAATGCCGTTTACACCATTTGATATTTGACTAAGAATAAATTGCTATACCAGAATTACTAAAATTGATAACTCCGTGTATTGACTATTTTTCTACATTATCATTTAAAATAAAGTAAAATCAAAATTAATTAAAAAATATATTTGAAATTGAAAAATCATACTAGGTAAACTCCGAGAGAAGTTCTGGAAATTCACTTGAGATCAACTCCAGGAGAATCGATATCACAAACAGCCACGCCTCAAATCTAAATTTAAATTGACTTTACCGAGATATGAACCCAAAAACGACGGATCGGTAGTCGAGTACCAACTAGTAGTTGAATGCTATTATTTTTTTTTGATTTTAAGCAAATACACAAATGATAACCTTATGATTTGAATTTGAATGTGTTGGTCCTTGCAAAATTTGCAAAAAATACGTTTTTGGATTTAAAACTAGTAGAAACGAAAAGTGTTATTTTTAAATATTAAACATACTTAAATCATTTAAAATTAAAAAAATATGTGTATTATTTTTAAAAATCTTGACGGTCACTTGGTTACAAAATTTGTTTGAAGAATCCCAGGATTTCAAAATCGCCGAGAAAAAAATTCTCAATCCCGAATTTATACACGATTTTATCTTGAATATTCAATTCAGGGATCTCAGGATTGGACAAATTGTCAATCCCGAAATCCTGGGATCAAAAAAAAAGTTTCAAGATTGGATGCCCTAGTACCAATGGCATTATTTGAAACCTTTTTCTTTGTAGTGGGCCAATCGTAGATCTATTGTCGACGGTAAAGGTATGACGTTGACTAATATAAATATTTCAACATGTAATAGTTTCCGCAAGACATATAGCTAAGAGAATTTACCTTTTAGAGAAAGTATTGCAACCATGCAAAAAAATAAGGTACTCATATGTAGAAAAAAGCGTCTGAAAAAAGTCTACTAAGCCACGTGAGATTTAAACCATGCGAACAAGCATTTCCTTATTTCCTTTTTGAAAATCTGAATTCCCAACAAAAAACGTAGCGCTGGTATTATATATTATTATTACTCGACATCAAAGACCAAAGATTGCTGACAATACAGCCCCCAACCCTCAGCCCTCAAGCGAGCGTGTCGGAAAGGTTTTACGGGCAAAAAAACATGCCAGCCTACAAATTTGTGACACAAATTATTAACAATGTTTTTCTCTTGAAATTCTTACCGCTCACACACTTTGAATAATATGTCAAATTGAAATGTAAAACTGACTTTCACATTAAATATGTACAGCGGCTGTTATGTTCCATACAGTGAAATGAGAATTTTAAATAAAGTGTTTTGAATATAGTTTCTTTTGCTAGATTTATTTTGAAAACGTACATGAGAAGTTAACTGTATTATTTTAACGTTACTGAATGCGTGGTGGCTTTTTTGTATTTTTTAAAAATTTAATAGTGTCTGAAAAACGTCAACACATCTCGTCAGAGTTAATTTTTTTTACGACAACATAGCTTTAACTAAAAAAGTATCCATAAGATGGTAATATAAATGTAGGCTATATTTAAAATAAACTTTACTAACCCTTAAATGCATAGACGACTATGAAAAATACAAACGTTTGTTTTGGCTTTTCCGCAAAACAGAAATCTATTTTACGTTTTATTCATATACCCAATAGTAAAATATATTTTTATTCTTCGAATTGTTTCAATTGATTTCTTGTCTACACGTGCTAAACCATAAAACCTTCATTCAAACAGAGCAAGCTGGTTTTTTGGCATATATTGAATTTCGACTGTTTTTTAATACAATTTTTACAATAAAAAAAACATAGTTCATCATTATAATGTAGTAATAGTTTTATTGTGTATTCTATAGATGATTGTGTATGCTAATTGTTGCCTTTTTATGTACTGTATGAAAATCATTTTTATTAGGAGTGTTTTTGGATAAAAATAACTATCGGAAAAAAAACCTGCAGTCACACCCACTTATTGTATATGAAAATATTTTTTTATTAAAAGTAAAAAAAAACATGCATTTATTATACCAAAACCGCTTGCGAGTTTCACACCTCAATCTTAAATCAGAATTTATGGTTAAAAAATTGTTGATACAACAAAAGATAATATATTAAGGACCAGTTTCGCTCATGACGAGCATTTTTAACTGTTAATAATAAAAATTAATACAGTATTATAAAAATATACTGAACCAATTAAAATAGTAAGTGTGTAAAAAACAAATGGTAACGGAAATATGAAATGAAACCAAATTGACCATTTTAATATTTATATTGTGAATTGTTTGTAGCACTCTTAATAATTTTATTTGGTTCAGTATAAATAGTACTGTGTATATTCTCATCCTTTCAAAACGCTCATCTTGAGCAAAACCGGTTCTGATAAAATAAAATTGTAAAATAAGTAAAATAAGAACAAAAAGTGTTTTATTTTGATTGTAAATTTAACGTCCATTGAAAAGTCATGTTTATACTAAAAACGTGTTCTTCTAATTTTGCTTAATTTTAATCCTAACTGCGGAATGTGGTACCCTACCAATAGTGATAAAAAAAACGGAATCTTCTGAGACTCTCTGGTAAAATGTTAACAAAGTTTTTTTATTTACTAATTGTGTCAACATTTAAATAATTTAAATAACAAAAATTGCTTAAGTATTTTAATAATTCAAATTAGATACGTTTGTTCATTTTTCTTTTGAAAACTAGTACATTGTAAAAATTGCATATATTACAAGTTGATATCTTTTAGTGAGATGCTTTTAATAAAACGAATGTATAATTTTGTTCAAAGACTCCATGTTTGCTTACTTTGTGTTCCACGTTCTAAATTTTGATATCCGCTAAAAATTTCAAGAGTATTTGAATAAAATTTGCATACAACATAATGGCAAAAAGGAAGCATAAATAATTCATACGAATCATTTCAAATTAGCATTAAACGCTGAAATTGATGTCAAAAGTTTCTAACAAATTCTGTTCCATTAATCATTGCCACGTTTCGTTATCAAATAAATGTGTTGTATGCATGAAAATATGTTAAGTACACAACTGGTAAATATAATTATAAATAATTTAGTTAATTTAAAAATATTTGAATTGGGATGTGAATAATATGATGCATAGTGTATTTCTTTGGAACCAGTATATAAAGCTGAGAAAAATGTAAGTTTAATCATAGTTCTGACGATGGCGAAAGCCAAAATAGCTATCAACCAATACATATAAAAACTGTGTAACTAAATACGTTGCTATTTTTACCCTATTCAAATGGAGTTCTACCAAGTAAATGCCAAGTCAATCAATAAATTGAGAAAACCATTTTGACAATGCTGTTGTAATTTTGATAACTCTCGTGGTTTTGATTAATCAACTTTCGTTTATCTGTAACGTATATCGAGTAGTTAATGCAAAAAAATAGTTATTCAGTTTCTAAACTACATATTGGGCCTATGGCCCGCGATTAACGTTGTGGGCTTCTGTACCAGACTCACGGGTTCGAGTCCCGTACGGTACGAACGATACTTTTCCGATCAATTTATCGATTGGCATTTTATGTTTGTGATGTTTAAAAGTTCCCTCCAGCCATTTCCGATCTTTTAACAACTTGGCGTAGCGATTGCGTTTAGTTAAACACCTAGTCTTGTCCTAGCCTTGATCCTTCTATGCCTACTAATGTCTTTGAAAAAGAGGTTTAGCGACTGAATAACTAAGTTAGTTCTGTTGAGATACCTTCATTAGGAGCGGACATGTATTAAAAAAATGATTAATTGATCATGTGTTTACTTACCATATTAAAAAGATTTGTATTATCAATAATAAACACCTTAATATTTTTGATAAATCTGGCGTTAAAAATGAAAAAAAAATATTATTAATTTCAATGAAAACCCTTTTTTTATTTCGCATTAAAAATATAAAATAAATAATTAAAGTCTGAATTTATTTATTAAAAAAGCTATACACGTATCACATCTAGTAACACAACACATGGAATAACGAAGTTATCAATTTTAATTGTACATTAACTAATACATACCTGGTAATCTTTTACATCAAAACTATCAGCCACATATTATTCAACCTATCCATTAATACGCTGTTAAAATTACAGAATCCTCTTAACATGTTATGTATAATATAATATTTTATTAAGTATTATAAACCAATATTGTTTTAAGATAAATTTTATGAACACTTTATTCTAAAACCATATCTATCTAAAATAATATATGGAAAAGTATCTGCTCATATTGGTTATGTGAGAATTTGCATCGGCTGTGTAATCAAATAAATTCATCAATGCATACAATAATTGGACAGGAATAATCATTGTGGAATTCAATCCGTTGATATATATAATATGTAGAGCGTACAAATTTTATTACAAAACCAATTAATTTTCCGTAGATTTCCTTTCACATTAACTGTTAAATATGTAACATTAGTTTCACATAGAGAATAGAAAAATATATTTTCATAATTTATGTAACGTTATTTGAATATGAAGAATATTTAAAGAATAGCGTTTTTGAAAAGCTGCTAGTTCTGCAGCGTATGTAGAAAAACTTTAAAAAGCTTTTTAGACGGGTTTGATTTAGAGGTAATAACGCAAAGTTCCGGTCTATAATTTTGTATAATTATAATGCCTAACAGACACAATAAATTTGGAAAAGCCTGCTGGAAGTTTGCCACGCTTTTCGGGAGAACATGTAAAGTATTTTTTTTAGGAAGTATTCCTGTTACAAACTCATATGTTTATAAAACATAAGCGCGTAGAAAATAATAACGAGGAAAGATTTTTATGAAAATTAAACAACTTTTTACTGCTTCTTACAAAGTAGACTTTTAATATATTCTGAAAATGTATTTTAAGAATTTATTTTCTTTTGATGATATGAGTATGAGATTATATAATTTGATATTAAAGAAGTTTTTAAAATTACATTTTTTAAATTAAAATTAAAATTTTTTCACTCCGATTGGAAGTGGTAGTCAAGGTTTTTTTAAAAAAACTTTTATGCAATATATTCCAAAAAAAAGTAAGGATGATTCCTGGGCTTGGAATCTATTTCCATGACAGCTATACCAGTAAGTTTAAGCGCAAGTGGTTATGAAAATTATATTATTGATTCTGATTTGGAGCAAAAATACAAAGATTAGTAATTTTATGAATTCTAAGCGAGTTCGTCTAAATAGTTTTCCTATATGTCAAAACAAACTATAATTGTTTTATTTCTGTTTTAAAAATATTTCAAATTTTTCTATGTAAAAAAATCTCTAGAATACCGAAAAATTGCGACCCATGATGTGATATCAAAAAAGCACTAGACACCTCTGAATTCATAGTGTTAATATAAGTGTTAATAAACTCTTATTGTATAGAAATGTTCTTTAAATCTTATGGAAATGTATTTTTCTAGGTCCAAGTCCCAATCGTATCAAACGACCGCTGCAAGTCAATGTTCCTCAGTGCCGGTCGCCACGAATTCATTCCAGAGATCTTCCTCTGTGCTGGCCACGAGAGAGGTGGTCAAGATTCCTGCCAAGGAGATTCCGGTGGACCTCTCCAAGTCAGAGGAGCCGATGGCAGATATTTCCTCGCTGGAATAATAAGCTGGGGGATAGGGTGCGCGGAGGCTAATCTTCCAGGAGTTTGCACTCGAATCTCTAAATTTGTGCCGTGGATTTTGGAGACTGTCACGTGACGATAAATTTTAATACTATTCGTGGTATTAATGAAAACCTTTTGATAAATTAAAATTAAGTGCGCGAAAGACATTTACTAAGAAATATAATTATTGATAAAGTTTGAACGAACCGTTTCTAATTTCACGTAAATTATTGCATTGCATTATTGAAGTTGAAATTATATTCAACTCAAATAATTGAGTTCTCGAAAGGTGAAGAAAAGTTATACAATAAACATTAAAGATAAGTTTATTATTGATTTGATCGCTTGCTTGAAAACTCACATGCAATACTGAGAAAAGTGTTTAGTTTCCACAAAAAGTATTAAAATATCTATCGACTATAAATACATATTTTGAAATTTTCATTTAAAATTTATTTTAAAACGGAAATAAATTCTATTATTTCTTCAAGATTTTTAAATAAAAAAAAATATAAAACATGTTTTTATTGGATTTAGAACACTCAGTGACTAAATGAATAAATAAAATTAGTGAAAAATAACAATATTGTGAATATTACACCATTTTTAACGTATGCTAACAAAACCTATTTCATTAATCACATTATTTTTCGACTTCTTTGTTTCTGTCAAATATGAAAATCACATAAACATAAACGTAGTGCTAAAATGCCGTGAAATGAAATTTCGAAATTCTACAAACGAAATTATTTTTCAGATAGAACTATGAAGTGTTTGATCAAAAATATTGTACGAAGATATTGTGTTATTCAATAAATAGAAAATCTAGTAGAAATTTAAACGAACAGTTTCTTTTATTATTTTGTAGCTTCTGAAGAATTTTTAATGTAATCTCGTTTGCACTATTTTACGATGCCACCCATATTAGCTCAGTTCCATATCAACCCGCTTATACTTGTACTCATTTAAATCCGCAACGTATAATTGATTTGTGTAATATATTTAAATTAAACTTAATTGTATAATCAAAATGTAATTCCGCTAAAGTAGTGAATTAAATTAATTTCATTCGAATTTGAAAGGGTATGAATGTATAGTTAACATAATTCAATAAAATTGCAAATATGCTTAAATATAGCACAAGTAACTACGGTATGAAAAAATGGCTCAAAAAATTATGAATTAAATTTTCCTTTGTAAGTTTTCAATGCTACAAATATCTTTGTAAATATACAGTAAGATTAATAATAGCTTTTTATTATTCATGTTGACTGACATGAACCTAATACAATATTATAAAAAACTAGCCTGCTGAATATATGATATTTTTGTGTTGAAGAATTAAAAAAACGGAGAGAAAATAGTTGTTTGTTTGGAGGAGTTTTGATTTTATGTATACATATAAAATTATTCTCAAATTATCAATTAAGTTGTAAAAATAACAACGCGTTTATTTTCTTCGTTTTAGTAAATAGTTTATATCAAAATATATAATATAATGCCGATATTAAAATAAAATGAAAGGTAATAAATATTCTACTTATGAATAGAATATAAGTAACTTATGAATATATTTTTACTATAATATAATAAACGTACCCCATGTAAAAAGAAATCGACACAACCTATAACAAAAAAAAAACCAACTGAATTAAATTCTTCCACAATAGTAGATTATTTTTAGGAAATAATAAACTTTTAATGATTCTACTAGTAGTATAATCGTTGAAAGTTTACAAAAATATATTTTCTATAAATGCGTACTTTATTATTTAATAAAAATAAATCAAATGTATGTATGCACAAGTGCACTTTATTTACAAATTCATATTCTGAATTCTTATGGTTAAAAAAATTAGAAGATTTTAAAATTCTGTGTAACTTGAATCGCCTTGTATACTCTTAGGAAATCAAAATTTTTGATGGATACTTCTAATGTTAATAGTATGTTTAATTGATCATCGCATGCAGTACGTACGAAATAATTATTTATGAGAAAATGTTATTGTATATATGTGAATTGATAATTTTTCTTTTAAAAAAAAAAATGTTCTTAAAAATTATATTTTGTAAAATTGCTGTTTTACTTGCCAACATATTTTTTGTAAAATTTGTAATAATTTATAATACGTACATGAATGGTAACCAAAACATCAGTAAAAATCGTAGGTATAAAATTATCGACATAAAACAAAATATATTTTTTATGATTTTTGAAAATAAAATTCAACATAATGAAGGTTATTCAAAATTCTTGCCTTTATTAATTTATTTTCATATCAACTTTTTATATATAAATATTACTATAATTAAATAAATGATAATAACTGTAACCTGTGAATAGTGTATAAATGACTGTTAATTTTTAATTAATATAGCTAATTTTTTATTTAGAATAAAAACATATTAAATGAATATCATATTTATTTTTTAATTAATACTGATTTAGTAAAAACTTTTTTTTTAATATTTAGTTATTATTAGTTTAAATGAAAGAAATTTTCTTCTGATTTATTTTAACTATTATTTTATTTTACAGTTTTCAACATTATCTTCAAATTGATATTATTTTTAATTAAAGCTATTTATGTGAAAACACTTTATATAAAAAACATATAATAAAAACTTCATAGATTTAAAAAAATGTAAAATGACTTATGTATATTTTGTAATAAATATTTGTTATTTTATTGTCACAGTAAAGAGTTTTATTTTATAATGATAATTATTCAAAAAGGTCCGTGGTGCAGGGGTCAACGTCGTTGGCTTTTGTAAAGGAATACATGAATTAATACCTATTTACCAAGCGTCAGTTCAATTTATCCGTGCTCTTGGACGCCTAAAACTGCTGATAGGCAAAACCCGGATCGTTATTGTAAAACTTGAACAAATGTAAAAAAAATCAAAAATTAAAATTTATTGTTGGAATTTCACCGTGAGCCTTTACTCGATACATTAAATGATGTTATATTATTTTAAGAAACCGTAAATTTATGATGAAAATCATATGATTCTTGAGTTAATTTTTTTTAACAAGTCCGCTTCAAATGTGGAGCATATGAACTCCTAATGAAGAGTTATCTCAAGTGAAATTTTTCTACACGAACTGTTTGTTACTCAGTTGCTAAACCTGTCTTTTTTCAAAGATATTAGGAATATAAGGAAAAGGCTAGAACAGGACTAGTGTTAGCTAATTGCTCTCGATACGCCCTGCTCATAGCATAAGTAAGATAGGTGTGAGGGGCGAATGAGACAATATTTTATATGTGATATCGAAATACCTATTATGTATTGCGATTTTAATTGACCGCATAGTTTAATTACCAGTATTGATATTTACAATACCGAAAATAGAATATTCAGATTTCTTTCTCCATGTCATGATTGTAATACAGACACGTGTTTCACCTTTTAAAGAAACATCACCGAAAATCAATTAAGTTATCAATAGAAATAAAACATTACTTAGTAATATTTTAAATAAGCCAAGCAGCTCACCATTTATAAAATTTATTTCTGCTGAGATTTTCCGCACCTGATATAAATAATAAATTCGTAATAAGTACTATCGTTGCTTGTATCGTAGCCCTCTCCCTGCGTCAAGTAGAAATACAATAATTCCTACTTTCATTTTGTAATTTGTATCATAAGAATTTAAAAACTTTATTCGTAAACTTTGCTATGTGAAGTATGATGATGCTTCCCAAAGAAGCAAAATTCGTTTCAAAATTTGTAACACAACAGTGGATTAACTATATTAAATAATTGAATATTATATTAAAAACTTACGCAAAGTTACCACCAAATCGATCTAAAAGTCAAAATACATTTAACATAACCATACAAAAAAGTGTTGTAAAAATAAAACCAAGATGAAATCAATATTCTCGCATTATTTTACGACGTTAATATTGTAAAAGTTTATGTGAAATATTAAATGCGAATTAATTATGAATAAAAAAAGTACCATCAATTTAATCACCTTTTTCAAATTAATTAATTAATATTTATTGTTGGCAAACGTAAATAAATGATGTGTTGTATTTCGTTTTAATTGTAAACGTGTCACGGAAAGTTAAATTCAGAGAGATGTAAATATTTCGTCATAGAGGATTAGGATATGAAGCAACTCGGGATTTGACTAACCCCCTCTCAATTAGGTATTCCGTGTATGTGTCAAAATTAAGCCAACAAACATCACTCAAAAATAGGACAGCAGTAACCATGTGTATGTAAAAATATTTAGCATATCGTTTACGTGTTGGAAAAAGACATTGCATATGTTAAAAAAAGCTTTCGTTTTTTTTAGGCTAACAATATATTAAAAATATTGATGCCTGTTACAAAAAAACTTGTTTGATTTTATTCCAGAAATTTTAATTTGAATTGCTTCTGAGAGATTGTGTCGAATATAGACAGACAAGCTTTCACAAAAAATCAAAATTCTCACTCATTTTTTTCTGTGAACATGTTTGATTCTAGAAGAGAGAATATTAATAAGGTTTATCTCAACAGAAGTTGTTCTACGAGAGCTGCTTACTACTTAATCGTTATTTTTTTTGTTCAGCGGGTAAGGATAGACAGGACTAAGACAGGGGAAGTAGTTATCTCATTGTAGATGATTTTTTGTAACATTTTTTTTGGATATCAAATTTATGAAGCTTCAAGTACCAGGACGCACCAAGGTTCTTCCAGTCTCCTTCATCGATAAAGATTTTGAAAAATTGTAAATTGCACCCCCTTACCGTTGTTTGCAGACGGAAGGGCGCGATCACTACAGAGATACATTTTATTTCAAAACAAGTTGTTCTACGAGAATAACTTATTACATTGGTGAGGTAGGAAGGGTTACAAAAAAACAATTACTTCCTTTTGGATACAAATTTTGTAAGAAGAATAAAAAAATGCAAAAGTACAGATACTTTTTCACTTCAAATTACAGAAATGAAGAGAGAGTCGTCAATCTATAAAAACGTAATTAACCTGCGGCTTAAATTCTTCAATATACATTAAATTTTTATCTAAGTATTTTTTCACCTGTTCATAATAAAAAAATATTGAATTTTGCGTACTCTTAATATTCTATACTATCATATTATAATTAAATTCCATTGAAAAATTCTTGCTAATAAATCAAAGATAAAAAAACTATGAGCAAAAACTTTTATTTCTAAAAACTTATACCTAGCTTAGGAGGTATGAGTCACCAGTTCCTAGGGCCGTTCGATTGATCAACTCATTGTCTAGAGAAGTTGATATTTTTAGTGATAGTATTTGTGAACTGTTTGTTAAATTTTACTATTTTATTTCTTGATTTTGTGTGTTGATTTTGATGTATTATGTAGTTTTATTTTATGTTTTGTGTCTTTATATTTGTTTAAGTACATGGCGATTTGGCGTCAGCTGTTATGTAATTTTCTATAATTTTAATTTTAAACAATAAATAAAAATCACATGAGTCAAGTAAACGTTTTTTTAAATGCATTGTTTTTGTTGATTGGTTTTATTTTGTCTAAAAAATATTTTTCAAAGACGTAAAACTTTTGTTACTTACAAAAAAAAAACATTCATTTCTGCAATTCATTGTCTGGCAAAAAATACACAATCATATTTTACATTATTTTCATTTGCACGCATATTTAAATAAAACATTGACAATTTTATTTTATAAAGTATAATTTTATTCAATGAATTAATTGATCAACATCAATTTATCAATGTTTTGTTTTATAAGAGTAAATAATTAAAAAGGCAAATATATAAAAAAGCCACCTTTTTGACGTAATCATATTGTTTCTTAAACAAATATTTCAATGTAATAAAGCTATTAATTTTACTTTTAAATAGATAAAGTAAAGAAATTAATGAGTGTACCAATCGGATGGCAATAAATAGAAATTAAGTTTACAATGCAAACGTTGTTTAAATTCACCCTTAAGGTTTAAGCCTATATCTCAGCGAGGGGAGAAGAACAACCCTGCGCGAATGTCACCAATAAAATAATTGCTCTCGACTCAGTTTGCCAAATGTTTTCAACAAAAACAATCCCCTTGCGGATGAATTATCAAAGTTTTATTTTAAAATAAGACCGCCAAATAAATATTTTGTAAACTCAAGTCAAAGTTAAAAGGTCGTGTCAAATTATTATTATTTCATTCGATTTTTATGGACGAATAAAGAAGGCTTCTAATTAGCAGCAAATTGTTAAACTTCTGAATTTGTGTAAGAAATATCAATTAATTTCGCAGTGTTAATTGTAATCTATAGGATTTTTGAAATTTGTTTTGTGTTTTTGACATTGAAATCATCGTCTCATCTATACTTAACGTAGACAAAATTTACTGGTAGACTAGACCAGGAGTTTCCAATCTTATTAAATCCATTCTTTTTTTTTACCATTGTTAAGAATATAATTTCTCCCTTGACCGAGAAAGTCTGACTCAACATGTATAATATACATACATGTTGTGTTGAATTCTTTTTTAATATATAGGTATTGATTTACATAGTTTCATACATGTATTGGGATGATTTTTACCAACTAATTACTAAAATTACTACAGCATATTTCAAAGAAAAAAAAATCAGTAGAATAAGAGAATATTCAAAAATTCGTATATGTGCATGAAAAGTGATTTTATGAAAAATAATTAATGAATATGGCGTTTTGTATTTAAAATAATACTTTTATAAAACTTTCAAAAAAACTAGAATGAAAAAGTTTAAAGATTGTTCTCCATAGGAAAAACTCTTCACTGGTTAAAAACCACTGGAGTAGATTTTTTCTATTAATAAACAAACATAAATAAATTCAAATAAGAAACAAATAAAATCTCGTGCTTTGTCAATATTATTTAAATTACTAGCTGTATAACATACCTTTTTTATCATGAAAACCCTAAGCTTTTTTCGTTGAAAATCTTCCAATAAAATAAAATCAAATTCCATTAAACACAACTTAGGGCTAAAATTTTCTATAAATCTAAACGACAAAACCTTCATCCTATCAAGTTCTCGAAGTCTCACTACTAACTACTCATTGGTGGCAAATCTAATGTGAGAAAACAACCCCACGTGTATTTATTACAGTACACTTATAGTTTACGGTAGAAAGGTTCAATTTAAAACCACCCCTTTGCCTATTAAGGGACTTAGCGTAATGTTGAATTAATGATGTTGTTTGAATGTAAGGAAATCTTTGCGTTCAGGTAGCACCGATAAGTGTTTATGAATTTTCCATTTATATAGTACCAAAATGTCGAATTTATTTCTTTAAGACTTTTTGTGCGTCTCTTTGCCTTTGGGAAAATTCCTGATATTTTTATGAAATAAATTGTTTTTCTATTTGTAAACATACTTTTTCCACAGTACTCATAGTTTACAATATTTAATTGGTATTTAGTCCCATCAAATTATTTCATACGTGGGAAAATTAGAGGTGAAGTGAGCCGAGTGTTATTTTAGAAAACAAAAAGTCAGATGTGTTGTAATATTCCACACGTTTTCAAGTATCGTAAAAGTGAAGTAACTTCACTTAATATGCATTGCAATAGTGTTGTATCTCTAAAATAAAAATATGCAATCCACTAAAATACGAAATAGAGGCGTGATTGTACTTAATCAAAGAAAAAAGTTTTACCATTTTACTAGTTGACTCACTTTACCTGTCGAAGGTCCATGTGTTATGCGGCATTATTTGAGGAATAATTAGCAATCCAATTTTTATATTAAAAGGTGAGGTAACCAATTGCTGTTTGCACCATACATAACATTAGATAGATTGCATAAACAATGATTAAGTTGCTTATATTAAAAAATCGATGTGTAGAGGTTTCTTCGAATATTCGAACCATTGGTTGTGTAAAAAAAGCAATACAATAGAAAGCTCTTACCTACTACTCGGTTACATGATGGCCTGGTAAGAATAGTTATTAAACAAATATTGTAAAATATAAGTCAGTATTTTTAATGTGTTTCACGTTATATTCGTGAGCAGTACTTTTGCACTAAGTGACCAAGATTTCTACTCACACAAGAATATGCAAACTCTCGCAAACAAAAGAAGACACATTATATCAAATACGATGGAACCTCTCATAACGAGCACCTCTTATAACGAGTAATTCCCACAACGAGCAAAAAAGATTGTGAAAAAAATGCTCTCTTAACGAGCGATATTTCGCATAACGAGTGACGCAGAGTCTCGGAAAGATCACTTTCACATCGTTGCTTGCCTCAAAATGAATGGCAAAGCGTGAGAAGGGGTTACCAAGAGGACTCTCGCTTCTGCTTGTAAGAAGCTTTGGCCAGAAAGCGTCTACAAATTTATTCAATGATAATGCTGTCATATTTTCACCAAATTTTGAAGCGTCGATAAAAACAAATGTCTCTAGACAGGTTTCTAGTAAAAAAGAAAAATGTATTTGTTCTAATTGATAAACTAGTCATTTTTGTTTATTGTTTTTTGCAAATCTTAATCTCTTTACAGGTTGTTACGCTCCATAACAATTTATAAGTACGTAATTTTATTTGAATAAATGTTAAAAATATTAAAAAAATGATTTTTTTTCCGTCATGGAACGCATTACAGTATTTTGCATTGTTTTATATGGGGGAAATTGTTTTGCTTATCGAGTGTTTCACATAACGAGTAAGATTCTGGAACGAATTAAACTCGTTATGAGAGGTTCCACCGTATTACTAAAATATCTTATAGAAGCTTTTTGAATGTCATCCAAAAAATAAACCAAACAAACGAATCAGTAAAATGATTGTAAACTTTGAATTTATTAAAAGATTCTCTTGAACTACACTGCTAACGTATCAATTTTGCATTAGAAAAAAATATTATATTGCAGAGAATAAAAGAACAACATGTTAAAAGAGCGTAATTATAACTTCATTACGCCGAAAATTTACCGTTGCTTCCTGCAGCGATAACTTTTATTTCCTTTGTGAATACTTTATCAGGATGTGCTTTACGTGTATGTGTTTACGTCTATTATAACTTGTACTAAATGCAATTAAAGTGCAGGATCAGGAAAGGTTAACAAAGCAGTAAACCAGGCCAGCGTTTACGTTCAACATTATCCTGTATCACTTACAAACTTTGAAACTAGCTACAAAACCAAATGTCTCCGTAAATCCTTGATGAATGGTTATATGTATATACACATTTGTCCCACGTAAAATACGTCACATCAATAACATGGTTGATTGTTTGCAACATTTTATTGCTTAAAGTGATTTTATAAAAAAAATATGACAGGTTTTTTGGTATTTACATAGGGTTGAACTAAATTTTTAAGATATTGAGGAAAATTTGGAATCAAAATTTAAAAGTTGACGGCGATTCGTGTATTTCTTTTTTTGGTGAAGACTAAAGGATAATTTTTAGCTATAATATATGAATTTTATTTTATATCAGTAATAAATTATTTATATAAAAAAATATCTGTCACAGAGTGAAATTTGTTGATTAACTCTCGCGGCTAGGAGACCAGAAAAATACTTCTCTGGCGATGGGGGTCGTTTAGGGACCCCAGTGGTTTCCTCATTATTGGTCTTATTCTTATGAATTTAAAAAAAATAGTCTAAGGGCTTTAAAATATCTCTCTGCATCATTCCTCATACATTTTTTTTATAAAAATCCGTGGTTTTTTAATAAATAATCATATTTTAAGTTGCGCGTAAAAAAGGCGTCATTTCAGTGCAAATATTAATTTGCTACTGACGCGTTCAGCGGCGTTCAGCCTAGTTATCTTACGAACGATCGCTGATAAGCGGGCGCTTATCTCTTATCTTATCGTATTTATATAAACTACAAAAGGTCCAAAAAACTATGATTTAAGAATACCTTAATTATAAACATTGTATCACCCATATTAAAATAGATATTTAAGAAAATGTGGGTATTGGGGTCGCATTTCTTGAGCTTAGAACCGGAAAAGTTAACCGATGAGTCAATTATAATTTAATTTGAATCGTTCAAATTATGTACATTCACACAAGTTTTGTCATTAACAATCCGTGTTTCACCTTTCGGTATCTTCAGGCATTCAAGTGCACGGATGAACTTGAACTGACGCTTAGCAAATGAATGTATCGTTTTTATATAAGAAATAAGCCATTCCTGGCGAAAAGGATTAACCCATGGGAATGCCTACGGATTTTAACGGTGAGTAATTTGAAGAATTCTATTTATTTTTGTTTGTTGGAAAAAAATGGTTATATTTACGTTGTCAGAGTATAAGAGTGGGGAATTTGGCAGATTTACCTGTTCATTCAAAATCGGTGAGCTACACAATTGTGCTCTATTTATTTCTAAAATTTACTGGAAAAATAGTTTATGGGTGTCTGTATTTTGGTGCAACGTTTTAATCCCTTGTTATTATAATTGACGAAATGCTATGATAAGAATTTAAAAGTGTATTGATTAAAAGTACAGCATTTTTCTGTTGATCCCAAATAATTAATCAGACAAAATTATATAACTTTTCAATAATTCAGGTTGAACACTACTCAATGTTGCTTAAAACAATTGTTTTAATAATGGAAAACCTTTCAGTTCAGTAAAAAGACAGTATTCATTTATCTGTATTCTTATAATACCACATATTATGTTGTTACTGAAATTATAAAATTAACATATTTATCGAGTCAAAAAGTTGCACTTAACTTAGAATACAACAAATTCCATGTCTCCAATCCATTTTTGAAAATACGACTTGAAAAAAAATTACTTATAAAATCGGTATGTAAAACGATATTAAAGTTTGTCGTAAATAGTTATAAAACAATTGCTATACCGTGAAGCCCATTAAGAGAAGTCTGAATTGAATGTTTCAGTGTAAATGGAACGTAAAAGACAATAATTTTAAGATATTCCGCTTTATGTGCAACGCTTTGCCATTCCCGCGTAGCACATTGGCCGCAATCAGAGCAGTAGAAATATTAGTGCAAGACAGTAACCGTAGAATCGTAGCGCTGTAGAGCCGTAGAGCCGTCACATCGTAGCGAAAGGAAATCGTATGAAACTTCGCAATGGCTGCGATATTTCGTGCTACAAGACTATTTTCGCTGATTTATTGTAATCGCTTCTACGATTAAAGTACATATGAACGAAGAGAAGACAACTATGCATCGGAAAATAGTGATTTTTATTTAAAAATATAAATATATCTCATCACTCGTATATGATGTACAAGACACTACATTTACCAAATAGTGAATATTTTATTGTTAAAATATTTAAATTTAATTAAAAAAAAACTATTTATACTCTTAATTTGACGTGCATCTACTCATGAAAAACCATTTAACAGACCTTTGTAAGAAGGGATGCAAACCCAAGACTTTCAAATCAAAAGTACGGAACCCCAATAATGTTCAAAAATCAGCTACTGGAACAAAAAAAAATCAGTTGATTTTAGAATAATTAATCATAAAAAAGTTTTCAAAAAATACTTACTCGACATATGCAATTGAATCAAATTATGTTTCAATTTATCGCTGTGATTTATGAACGCTCATGCATTTTATGTTATTTTTTTGTCTATAAAAAATGAGTTTACTGAAGTTTGTAATTTTATTTGTTTTTTAATTAATAATTTAAGTAAAAATCATTCTTTTGTTGATAATGTACTTCTGAAAATTTGTACATTTTTGTATAACATTTTTGCTATCGTGTGTTTTAGGATATTTGATAAGTGGACACTATTTTTATTAAGCAAATCACATATGATTGTATATATTTTTTAAAAAAATAACAGAAAATATACTGTGCTGGAGAAGTGCATCATTTAACGATAAAGTACTATTTTTTTCAAATTTCCATGGTATACCTCTGTACATTTGATTTAAATTACAAATAATTTTATATTGTATTATATTTTAGCGTACAAAAAGTTGTTAGCGACACGCATTTAAAGAAAGGTAAAAAAATGTAACTTAAGAATACTTTCAATACGTTATGCTTTTAATAAATAAATATTTATCGACCCAGAATGAAGATGATCATAATTGCCAAGAAAAATAAGGAAAGACAAAATGTATGATGCTGCTATTTTCAAAAAAAGTTTCAAATATTCACGTCTTTGCCACATCTTTGAAATATTACATGCTATAACTATTCAAAGCTTTCTGCGACTAAAAGCTACTTTCCAATAGAACATAAGGATTGTTTCAAGACTCGTAGTTTAGCGTAAAACTTTTAGAGATTCTTCTTGTTATATAGTATTTAACATTATATATGTCAGATCAAATTGATTGATTTTGAAACTATCTTTCTGTTAAGAACGCTTTCAACAAATATTGGAAGTAATATTTAAAGACAGTAAAAAAACATTTAGTAATTTATTAAAATATTTAGCTATACAGTTACACATCTAATTTTATTGTCAGCTGTCAAGTGTCAGCTTAAATATTTCAAGATTATCATCGAAAAATTTTGCTAATATTTAGACTTTTTTTGGAAGCAAAACTTTACTTAACGAGACGCACTATGACGTGGCGATGAAAGACTGTTCAAATAGTTTTAATACATATTTGTACAAGGGCTATTATAATAGTTTAATAAAATGAGTTTCTACGTCAACAATAAATGAAATAACCGTTGTTAATTGTGTTCAGTTCCAATACTTCATAATCCATGGCGTAATTAAAGATTGGAAAACATTGAAATCGATCAATATGTCTTTCGTGAAAAAATATCAAATTCAACACTGTTTTAAATAATTTATTCGAGAGGTTAGTAACAGAACGGATGAAATCGGCGTAAGATAAAAAATCAGAGGTCTTTGCATCAAGGTAAACGACTGTTTGCGAAACTTGGCTGTATGTAATAGCGCACCTGACACCAAATTGCATTAACTTCGAAGAAAATCATTGAAGAAACTTTGCATTTTAATGGAAAATAGAAGATTGCATTTGTCCACGATGTCTGAGAATGAGAACATGTCAAATGTAGAGATTCAAGATTTCATTATGTAAGATAAACAATGAATGGAAAAGAATAATTCGTTTGTCACAATTGTTGAATATTAAAAAAAAAATTCGCATGTTTTTACATTGTATAAAGCTTGGATTCATTTCTTTACAACCTCGAGCTCAAGCCAAATTACAAACAATGGTAAATAAGAAAATAATAAAATGTCGAAAACAAATGTCAAAATCAAACGAGAAAAGATATTATTTACAATGTATTCGTTGGTAACTTTGTAGATCATTTTTAATATAAATTAAATTTGATAACTTTGTTATTATTCCATACTTTTGATGGATTCGGTGATAACTTTGTGGAAGTTCATTTTAATATAAAATAACTTAGATTATTCCATATACTGTGTGTTACTAACTGTGACATGCGTTTGACAGGCACCCTCAGACAATTTTAGTTTCACAAAGCTTGTTTAAGTACGAATGATTTTAATGTTAATATTCTAACGTGATATATTATAAAAATAAAAACGGGAAGCAAAAAGGGAAGGATAGAAAACAAACAAAAAATAATGAAAAACTAATAAACTAATATGCTGCATTAATTTGGAATGGTTAAGCCCATTGGAAATAAATTTAGCAGTGGTGAGCAGCCTGTCCTATTTAGGATATTATTCAATACTACTTCTTTATTGTTTATAATACTTTTATTTATTCCTAAAAATTCTAAACTTTTTATTTTTAAACCTTTTTTAGTTACTCGATGGAGTACTTCTACGTTAAAAACTTTAATATTAGAATTAAAGAACATATAAGATGTCTAAAATGTTATAATTTTTATTAGAGTAGTAACTGATGACTTTTACATTTTTTTATCATTTACATATTAATATAAAAAAAAACACTTTTTGCCAACGTTTCCTAACTGAAAGATTTATTGTTATGTGAATAAAAATGTACACAAAAATGAGTAAATATAGATTATGTTTGAGTGATAGAATATATGTAAGTTACAAAAACAATATATTTTAATATATTTAAAGAACAGTCAAAAATTTAATCACACAACTTTCTTCAGTCAACTTAAACGTTTGAAGTCAAAATCGTAATAACTTTTATAATAATAGGTAAACTATAAGTATTTAATGTTAAACAAGAAATATTATATTAATTCGGCATTATGCTTGAAATGAAAGTTACTTTGACAGTTTACTGTATTGAATTACACGTGTTTTGAATGAAACCTGATTTTATGTTTACGCAGTAAAGTTTCTCTAAAGTATACCTGTTCATATTTAAATCGAAAACTTAGTTGTAATCCGACTTTTGAATACCTTTAATAATAAATAAGCTTTTGTGAAAGCTGAACTTTGAATTTATTTTGCAGTATTTGTTGTGTATAAATGACAAATTATAATACTTTCAAAAATAATGCCTTAAGATATAAGCCTATAATGGTAAATTGGCAAAAACAAACGAGACGCAATTATAACTAAAAAGGACACATTTTAATGTTACTCACCTTCAAAGGTTAAAGCGTCACGAGCTTTTATTAGATGTGTATTATTTATCTCACAGAATTTGCGATAAATATACAAATGTTGAATTACTCATAAGTTTATCGTATATTATGTATATTTTTGCAATCAGACTGGTCTGTACAATCGCTTAGCAATCAGACTGTAAGTAATAATTCCCGGCAAGGTCAATTTTAAATTAAAGTTTTGTCAATCAAAACTTTTATGTTGTATCATGTTTGTGAAGTTGTTTTCAAGTTTTTTATAAAAAAAAAATCATATACCTCATCTCATATGACCTTTCAATTAAAATTATATTTGGCGCATTGGCATTAGCTGTAATGAAAAAAGTTATTCTTAAATAATGAAACTTTAATTTCCTTCCACTCTTCCGATTCTAAAAACATAGTGACAGAAATGTGATAAGCACAAGTCCTGTCTTATCCAAAAGCTTGATATTTGTATTCCTACTCTGTCCGAAAAATATAAATAAAGAGACTGGGTAGCAAGTAGTTCTTTTAGAATAACTTAACCTAACCTAACTTAACTTAACGTAACTTTTATTCCGAAATAGAGATGAACTCTATAAAATTAAATTTGATAACTTTATCATTCCACATAATGTGTTAAAAATTTGACAAGTGTTTTCCTTTTTTAAGAAGCATTTTTAGACAGATATAAACTCAAAGAGACGTCTATACTCTAAAAAATAATAGCCACGAAAAAATAAACTTATTTATAATGTTATTTTGTACGTGTCATTTTTTCCGCAGTTTTTTTTTGTCTGAAATCAAGTGACACAAGTGTTGCATCTAGGGATTGCAAAACTGGCATTATCGAAACCGGGATCTTGGTATTTTTGATTTTTTTCAATACCAAAATACCATTTTTAAAAAAGTAAAAATACCGATACTTCGGTATAAAACATTAACCAAAATTGAATTTTGAATGGACAAAAACCATCACATATTTTTCTTAAACTGCTAACGATTAATTGAAATATTTGAAATTCGCAAAGAGGTGTATTTTTTAAATAAACATTCCAAAAGATTGACAAATTATAATTTTAAAAACTTTACAATGAAGAAAAAAACAGAATATAATTCAATATTATGAAGCAGTAGATTTTTTTTTTAAATTGGCAACAAAGTCAACTGAGTAAGTTCCGACAAACTCTACTTTACTACGGAACTCACCCACCTCCACGTGGAATATGTCGATATCCGAAGCAATATTGTTAAAAACTGTTAAAGTTCTCCCCAGTGGCATCCCAAATGGATGGCAATACAGCTTGTATCAATATTGAAATTTTCTGAAATCGATTAGCTTTTCAATTGTGGCAGCTGTTTACGATTATGAAATAATTTTAATAACGGTATTGTATAAAAAATATTGAATTACTAATTCAATCGTTATTATCCCAATTGGCGGTCATTTTTGTTGTTTTTTTAAAAAAATCTTTAATTCCGGTATTCATAAATTCGTCTGGTATAACGAACACTAGTGGCAACCTCCATCATATTGCTGCATTAATAAAGACGTTATTTAAACTAACTACACTTAACGTTTTACTCGACCCTCATTTCAAAAAAGGGGTGAGCGCTGGCGATATTTCAACGTATTTGTTTATTTGCCGCTGACACATAACTAGCTGCGACTTTCCATTATAAATCTCAAGCCTCTAGCCTACGGCGTTAATGAAATGCAAATTGAAAAAAATAACAAAGAATATTAGCAAACTCCGTGGAAGTTGGGCTTCGTTGGCGGTCCGGCCCCCCTGTTATTTATCACGTCAGGCTTGGACTAAAAGTTGGACAATTAGCTTAAAAGCTTTGCTCCAACTCACTTGGCTTACTTACACTGCATATTTTAAAGACTGTTTCTAAGTTACCCGAAAATCTTGTATCCCGTGATTTAATTAAGCCGTGTTGACAACCATTGTTTTATTCAACAAGGGTGATTTTTGAAATTAATTATACGAAAACAAAATTACTCGCATATTTTTTATGGTTGTAAAAATGCAAAAATTATTACGATTGTAAAACTGCGCTTAAAAACCTTGTTATTGATTTAAATTCAAGATAAATTTTAACCATGATCATTGTTTTATTATTATTAAATAAAGTTATTTTCGAGAAATAGCCGCTATTGATCTGTTTGTATATACTAGT
Organism: Himalopsyche anomala; assembly: GCA_031772345.1. Taxonomy (NCBI): domain Eukaryota; kingdom Metazoa; phylum Arthropoda; class Insecta; order Trichoptera; family Rhyacophilidae; genus Himalopsyche; species Himalopsyche anomala. The sequence continues at coordinate 4,328,356 of CM062832.1, read as the reverse complement.
AATTCTTTTTTTGTTTTTATGGATCTAATAGAAAACGAAAAAAAATGTATTTATGTAATTCAAGAAAATACTCGTGACTAGAGATTGCAATACTGGATTAAAAGATTAAATTAAGCGAAAAATTAGGTACAACTTGGGCTGCTATTAGGGCATCCAATCCCGGGATCCCGTTCAATTTTCTGATCCCAAAATCCCGGGATTGACATGGTCACGATCGCCATCCTGGGATTTTGGGATTGAGAATTTTTTAGCGAATCCCGAAAATTGAGACGAAATTGGCAAATTGTGGATTTCAAATTCTTCGGCGAGCTAAGAAAAAAAAAACAAGGTTTTGTGACAAATTGGGGAAAAAGTATACCACATCGGGGATTTCAAATTCCTCGGTGAGCTAATAAAAAAAAAAAAACGAGCTTCTGTGACAATCTATGGAAAAAGTATACCAAATCGAGGATTTCAAATTCTTCGGTGAGCTAAAAAAAAAAAAACAAGGTTTGGAGATAATCTGAGGAAAAAGTATAGGGAATTGAGGATTTCAAATTAATCGGTGAACTAATCTCAATCCTGGGATTGGAAAAAGGCTCCGAGATTGGATACCCTAGCTGCTATAGCCGATGAGTAAATACAATTTTGATATTTCAATATTTTGAATAAAATACCGTCATTAAAAGTATTCGTAAATGATTAATTTTCATAAATAACTAATAATAAAGTATTAAAAAAGATCCTCAATTCTGAAACTTGTCGATATTGATACATGTAACTATGAGCAGATTAAAAATATTACTATATTATATTCAAAATTATTTTTTATTAATTGCCAATACCAAAATACCGGTATTATTGCATTATCGAAGAATCTATGTTGGTATTGAAAAGATGCCACGAATACCAAGATCCCGATTCCAGAAGTACTAGTATTGTAATCTCCACTCGTGACCCTGAAACAAAATAGCGTTGATCTTTTGACTGCACGGTTTTGCGTTTGAATAACGCGGTTTCCAACATCTACAGAAAGTATAAGAGAACGTAGTTATTACTCTTCAGTGCCAATTTGTTGAATATTGACACAACATAATTCGTTTGACAGATACGGCAATAGTGTATATTCAAATAACGCAGAGCTTATCAAATGTTCTATTGAAGGATTCATTCTACGTAAGTATCTGGTAATATTCTGTCTTCGGAATGGGTGATAATTTTCTAAGCTTTGTTAGTGTGCACTAGCTTTTTAAGCACAAAGCTTTTCATTGTCTTTAAGTCTTAAGTAATAACTGCATTAATATTCACTCAAGAATAATCTCAAGAAACTTGCCTAACACAACATTTTGTATATTAATTACCATTACAAAGGTAAGCCGGCTTTATCTACGTCCACGTATTAAATCTAAGATGGTCCTGATATTCAACTACTCCGTAAAACCCCGTCTTAGGGAAATATCCTCCGAGTTAAACTGTTTATTATTCATTCATACAAAGGGCCATCCTTTACGCACCCTCATTCAAGAGGAAGTGCGCGTTTACAGATGGCAGAAGCTCTACAACCCTAAATTGTTGACTAACGTTTAATATTAAAAAAATGAAACACTCACATTACATGAAGTATAAACATCAATTAAACAAAAACTCAATTGTTGCTACTTAAAATATAACACTTATAAGTACTAATTAAATTTTTGTTTTGTATGGTCAAAACCGGTGCCAGTCATGACAAGCATTATTAACTATCATTTAATTTAACTATAGTCAATTTATTACTCCATATTCATATTTTGTATCTTTATCTTTAAATTCCTTTATAAAATCAATTATTTATTGCGTCATAATAATTTTACTTTGTCTTGTATACACTCTATATTGTATTTTTTATCAGTTGATAATGCTCGTCATGAGCGGAACCAGTCCTGATAATATAAAATTAAAGTAAAATAAGTAGAAATAAGTGTTTTATTTTTATTTCTATAAAACGTTTTTCCACAAAGCAGTGACATTTAACATTTTTTTGATTTCTTAATTGATCTTTTAACCTCGTTCTTCAAATAAATATCTTTGATAATTTTAATTGTATTGTATAAAAGATTTGTACATGGGAGGTAAACTATACTACATATGTAAAAAATGGTATTTTTTTTCTATGGCTATTCAAGTTTCGTAATAAAATTTATGTTAAAAAAATTGCTGTATTTTTTCTTCTATTTGTTATGATCATTAATTTGATCATACTTGAGGTGTTTTCGTACAGCGTCGACATCTCACACGATTTTGAAATTATTAATTTCAGCTGCTGCCTTAAAAAAGCTAATTAAATACATGCAAAAAATACTATTTTTATTGCTTAAATAGAGAAATAAATAAACAAACCAATTTTTTATCGTCCATCGAAGTAATATATATCACTGTATTGTACCAATTCGTTGGGTGGGACTTTGGGAGCGATTCAAAACAAACCTCTGCTAGCAGACATAAAAGCGCCAAGGCCTCTTTTCTTATCTCTCCCCTCCAACCACTTCCGTTTCCTTCCTCGAAACCTTTTCCGCCCAGCTCACTCTTGCGGTTCACTTGTACACTATTATTAAATTCGTATACAGAGTGATTTTTAGTTACGTGACACCGTTATAATAACACTGTATAACGTGAATTTTGAAGATTTATTATTCATACCTTAAGTGACCCTATAATCTAACACTGCATTATATGGGTAGATTTCAATTATGTATCAAGTTTGATCCTAGAACAAGGATCGAAAACCTTTTCATGATATAAGGTTGTATTAAGTGAACTGTAACCTAATAGGGTCGATTCAAAGAACTTCAAAATGTAGTTAATATGATAACTTTTTATCTACATATGTACGCAACCAACGTCAAGCATGTGGGTGTCTAATGGATAGGCGTAAAAAAATGTAATAACGTAATTTGAAAATTAAAATAAATTTAATTAATGAACTTTTTCTTTATGTAGAAGATTGGTGAAAGGATAAGATTAGTAGTTAAAAATTATTTTAACTCATACATTTATTTATGGTTGTATTTTTACAGGTTGAGTCTTCGGGTACAACAATTAAAAAGGACAATCGTGAAAAATCATCTTCAGGATTTTAGATCAGTGTAAGAGTAAATAGACGTCAAAATGTGAAATTTAGCAACGATTACCAACCTGGGAGGCGTTGACCCACCCAAAGTTTCTCAACCTTTTTGAGTCCGTGGCCCTTTTTGAGTCTCATACTTTTCCTTGCCTCTCATACCCGTAGTTATAAGTTTTTCAAGACTTGGGACACAATTATTTATATAGCTGGCCGATTTTAAAAACCTGGAAAAATATTGATTTCCCAGAATGAAAAAATGTAAGAAGTTTTTTTAGCTAGCTGGCGGATTTTTTTTTTGTAGCAGACAGATTTTAAATACCTTGGAAATTACGGGTTTTCCATTGTTTACTAATGGTGCCCATGGCCCCTCAAAACTGTGCCGTGGCTCCCTTAAAATAACATTTTCTCTGTTGCCTCCTTGGGACATGCTGTTGACTCCATGAAGACTACGTGGTCCCCGTTTGAGATACCGTGAAATTTGTTTTTGGATATCAAATTTATGAAGCTTTAAGTACCAAGACGCGCTAGCGTCAAGGTTCTTCTAGTCTCCTTCATCGCTAAAGTTTTTTAAAAAATTGTAAATTGTATCCCCTTACCATCGTTGCAGATGGAAGGTCTTGATCACTACAGAGATAAGAAGTTCACGCGAACTCCATATGCATTATTTTGAAAATCACATTCTATATGCTTCCCCCATACTATATCTGTACATGTACACACATACAATAAACAAAAAAGTCAAACAAAGAGAGTCATTTTCGTGATGAGTTCGTTCTTAAATTGTCAATTTTAGATGACATAAGATCTATGGAGGGTCGTCGAGCAGAAATGCTCTGGGTCTAAAACGATTCTCAGGGAGTGTCTTAAACTTTGGGAAGAAAAAATAATACACTTAAGTTACTTCTTTTATTGCACTCTGCTTAGGTGGACACTTAATTATGAACATGTCGATAAAATAGAAATTAAAGCTAACAATGCTACAAAAAATTCACCGTCATTATAATTAATTTTAAAACCTAATATTCTGCAATACTCGGAGAAGTTATGCTATTATATATGGCATCCAGATAGCTTGCAGCAAAAGAAAAATAATAATGTTAACACGTTTGTTCTAAAAAAATAGCATTATGAAGACATAATAACAGAGTGACTCATTACCCACATTTTTATGTCATCTTTTGAAAGATTGCCCATGTAGAATGATGTGTGAAACGTCTTGCAGTGACATATTGTCACCATTGCACGAGTATGAGCAGCCATATATCACATGGAGCCAAATGACATGTTTTCGTTGTGCTGCTTGATATGAAACAATATCTTTTGTCTCCATTTGCATATTTTTCGAAAAAGAAAACACTCATATGAGCTCTTGAAAGCTTCACATACAGAATCGTATACGTTTGTATAAATTAAGAACTTCGACTGAAGGTGCTTGATGGAACTTCAATATCAAATTTGAATTATTTTGATTCTGTACTCTTGCATAAGTTTTGTCGATAACGACCAGGGTTTCGCCTTTCGACATCTTCAGGTTTTATCAGGTTTACTTTTATGTTTGTATATAAACAATACAAACCGTTTGCTGTTCGTCAGTTTAAGTGCATTAGTGGACTTGATAAAACCTGAAGATGCCACAAGGTGAAGCCCGGGGCGCTATCGACAAAACTTATGGAAGAGTACAGAATCAAAATAATTCAAGTTTTTATAAATGTTTGGTATTTGGTGGATCTTTAATTAACCTTGTGGTTGATTTGGTAATTAATATCTGATAAGAGCTCTTTAATAAAGTTGAAAATATAAATGCTATTTAGTTTACATAATATAATGGCGGATTAAACATATGAGAGGCCCCAGGCGTAATAAAAATTGGAGACCATGTTTACTATAATATGATTAAGATGTCTTTTTCCTACGTGATAAATTTGATGAAAATTATCATTTAAATAAGCCACGCAAACCACCACTTTGAAAATTTTACATGCAAGCTGTCTTTTTTTAAAATCTTATTTTAATAAAGTTATACTAAAAAAACACAAATGACATCAACGATGATTGTGTCGTGTTTATCTCTTCATTATTGCATATCTGAGTCTATATAAAGTTATCGGAAATGTCCAGTTTTTTTTTTAAATCAATACGTAAACAAACTATGAAATAAATGAATTAATAAAACAATTGTACTAACTTTCAGGGCTGTGGAGCCGGAGTAGTGAAAAATGAGTGGCTCGATTTTTTTTTGAAAAATATATTTAATTATGTGTATTTAAACAAAATAGTCAAAAGTGTTAACATTTCATGCTTGGCTGACTAAAGATAATCTGATGGTTAAACATAAATATAAGTTGAAATTAAATTATTGAAAAATTTCCTCGGAGTCGAAGCCGGAGTTGTCTTTTTTTCACGCGACTCCACAGCCCTGCTAATTTTACAATAATTATTAAGGTCAATTTTTCTCATCGCGAAAGTGATCATAAATAATGTAGAATTAGTACAAAACAGTGTTAAATTATTTAATACAACTAGCTGTAAGCCCGTTGACCTCAACGGGGGGATTTTTGTTGCATTTTTAAGTAGTCAGAAAATTTACAGGCGTCAAAAATAAATTACTAACCTATTTATTGAATAATCCAGAAATTCTGATAGTAAAAGAAATATATCTGGGGGCGTATATCGACAGCCCTGCCCTGCAGTATTTAAATTGTAAATTATTTATTTTTGGAATCATGTTCTAGTTTGCCAACAACTATTTTTCGTAATAGCAGAAATTTCGTAAGTTATTGAATTTTTGGAATAATGTTTAAGTTTGTTAACTATTTTTCGTAGTAACAAAAAAAGTCCTTGTAAATTACTTAATTATTGAAATAATATTTAAGTTTGCTAACAACCATTTTTCGTAGAAGCAGAAATAGACCTCGTAAATTATTTAATTTTTGGAATAATGTTTAAGTTTGCTAACAACCATTTTTCATAGTAGCAAAAATAGTCCTTGTAAATTACTTAATTTTTGGAATAATGTTTAAGTTTGCTAACAACTATTTTTCGTATTAGCGGAAATTTCGTAAATTATTTAATATTTGGAATAATGTTTAAGTTTGCTAACAATTATTTTTCGTATTAGCAGAAATAGACCTCGTAAATTATTAAATTTTTGGAATAATGTTTAAGTTTGCTAACAACCATTTTTCATAGTAGCAAAAATAGTCCTTGTAAATTACTTAATTTTTGGAACAATGTTTAAGTTTGCTAACAATTATTTTTCGTATTAGCAGAAATAGACCTCGTAAATTATTGAATTTTTGGAATAATGTTTAAGTTTGCTAACAACCATTTTTCATAGAAGCAAAAATAGTCCTTGTAAATTACTTAATTTTTGGAATAATGTTTAAGTTTGCTAACAATTATTTTTCGTATTAGCAGAAATAGACCTCGTAAATTATTGAATTTTTGGAATAATGTTTAAGTTTGCTAACAACCATTTTTCATAGTAGCAAAAATAGTCCTTGTAAATTACTTAATTTTTGGAATAATGTTTAAGTTTGCTAACAATTATTTTTCCTATTAGCAGAAATAGACCTCGTAAATTATTTAATTTTTGGAATAATGTTTAAGTTTGCTAACAATTATTTTTCATAGTAGCAAAAATAGTCCTTGCAAATTACTTAATTTTTGGAATAATGTTTAAGTTTGCTAACAATTATTTTTCCTATTAGCAGAAATAGACCTCGTAAATTATTGAATTTTTGGAATAATGTTTAAGTTTGCTAACAACCATTTTTCATAGTAGCAAAAATAGTCCTTGTTATTTACTTAATTTTTGGAATAATGTTTAAGTTTGCTAACAACTATTTTTCGTATTAGCAGAAATAGACCTCGTAAATTATTTAATATTTGGAATAATGTTTAAGCTTGCTAACAACCATTTTTCGTATATATATAAATAAATAGTTAATCAAATTATTATATATTAAATTATTATATATAATTGAGCAGCCTTATATAGCCTCTCAAAACGCTGCAGAACGGTTCAAATTCGTTTAGTGCAAGATTTCACCCACAGATGTCATTATTAGTTAACTAAAACTTTAAATAGAGTTTTTTTTTCGTAACCATCAACTGGACTTGTGAAGCAGTGGGTTGGGTGTCCGAACGCCGCGCATGAAAATTGGGGCATGGTATCGAATCCCACAGCTTGACAGAATATTTTTTGAAAATTAATTGTTTTTACACATAATAAAATAAAAATGTCATGATTTCAAAAATTCACTCATGACGTCAGAGAAAAATGAAGAAATGAATTAATGACGACAGCGGGGCAGGATGGGGGGGAGGGGGACCGTCTTTCTTGACGTCATCGAAAAGGCGAAATCGCGACCATAATATATAATATACAAACGAAAAAAGTATCTCTTTAGTATGAATAAAAAAATGTTGACAGCGTGGCTGGGGTGGAGGAGGGGAAGGGGAAATCGGGGACAATTTACAGACAGACGGACGGACGGACGGACATTATCGACTATTAATATATAGATGTTTTTCCACAATTAATTGACAGTGGCACCTTTATAGTCATAATGTAACTAAAACAAAATTCATGATACATAAAATTAGTTTCATTTCATTAAATATATTCAATGATTTTTCAAAAAATGTATGAAAATACTACAGAAATTATTCATTTTCAACTTTTGTTTTGTCTCTTTCAAGACTGTTTTTGGGGTAAAGAACATTACAAATCACCCTGCTATGCAAACATCATTACGTTTTTAAGGTAAAGATGTAGAAACATCGCTTTGAATTAGATTTGAGAAATTGCTAAGTACACTTCAGCACGATACACTCGTTCATGTTTTGTAAAAGAGGTATAACGCAAAATACAGCTCTATAAACTTAACCTATTTTCTGCGGCTGATATGATTTCAATGTGATTTTTTTTTATTTAAATAAACCACTGCAATGATTAAAATATTTGATTTCAGAACCAACCGTTTATTTTAACTTAACGTCTTATTAATTTTAAATAAAAGACTTTTTCTTCGTTAAGAAAAAGCTGAAGCTACACTTAAATCAATTTTGACTGTCTAGGCCCCGAGGTTGTACACGGTAGAAACTAAATCGCACTAGGTGACACTTGACGAAAACTATAGTTTTGATACTATATGCTTACGTAAGTTAATGTAAGTAAAGTGTCTTGACTATTTTACGCCAGCAGATAGATCTTATAGGTATTACTAAAAAATATAAAAAATTAGTGATATGTCATAAGAGGAAGACATGTTGTTGACAGACAGAAAATCCTGGAGGCGCTAACTAAAGATTATATGTTCCACATGAAGAGCTAGTATGCAGGAGTTGCTCAAACTCCGATTTTTTAAGATATAAGAATAGGGTAAAACAGGGCTATTGATCAACTTTAAGTATGCCTATTAATTTAAGAATTGGAAGGGTGTGAAAAAATTTATAAACATTTGAGACACTCATGTTTTCGAATAAAAATAGATAGATAAATCTATTGAAAAAAAAATTGTACTTGGACTCGATCCCGTAAGATCTGTCATGGAAGTCAAAGATGTTGACCGCTACGCCACGGATCCAACAAATATATAGTTTTAGAAACTTTTAAGCAATTTAAATGTGCTTTCGATAGTTTATTAAATTTATTTCTAATGAGTTTAACCTTTCCTTATTGATACAACTCATTAGTTAATCATTTTGTAGCGTAAATTTTATTTGTAGTAACATCATTGTTTGTTTGTTTTCTATCCCTCCCTCCTTGCTTCCCGTTTTTATTTTAATTTTCTTAATATATCAAAATATAAAAATTAGAATCATTTGTACTTAAACGAGCACTGTGAGAGTAAAGTTGTCAGGGGATGTCTCTAAAAGAGGCGAAACACGTGCTACAGTTAGTAGCACAAACCGTGGAATAATCTAAATTATTTTTATTATTAATATAAATGTGTTTTAAAGATCAAGACGTCATCTCAACACAAGCGTAGAAATGGTTAAAAAGGTATGCGAGTTCTCTTTTGTTACACCCTGTACAAAAGATAAGAGCACAACAATGTCTGGTTTCCTTTCACCGAAACACTAAACCATGGTTCCTTATTATTTTAACAACGGCTGAGATTTTCATAAAGCCATTTTATTATAAGCCTGGATACAAATAGATAACATTAGCCAATCAATTTGTATGTTTGACATTTGAAAAGGTTATCTGTAGAATAAACAAAGCTTTGTAAATATAACATTACTCATAATAATAGACTTATCGTAACGAATTAATTTTATCCATTTCTTAATGTAAATAAATAAATCATTTATTCAGATGTATTTATTTATAAAGAAATTAGGGATTCCGAATTGAAGTAACTTCTATTATTCCTGTCGTAAAACAACTATAATAATAATAATATGAATTGAGATCATCAATATATTAAAAAGTTCCGAATATAACAAATGATAATACTATAATTAATAAAATCTAGCTCAATGAAAATTTCTGAGCTTATTAAAAAAAAAAATATCACTGTAAAGAGTGGTCAGGTTGCCGATTCTGTGCTTATACAATTATTTTTAAATATAAAATTGTTTAAATTTGAATCGTTCAAATTATGTACATTCACACAGATGTTGTCACTAACGACCTAGGTTTCGCCTTTCGGCATCTCCAGGCGTCTAAGTGCACGGATGAATTTGAACTGACGCTTAGTAAATGAATGTTTATATAAGAAAACCTTTTCCGACAAACAAAAAATATAATTCTTAAAACTACTCACTACTCAAATCTGTGGGCATTCCCGTGGGCTTATCCTTTTCGCCAGCAATGGCTTTAAGCTCAATGATAAATTTATTTCTTATATAAACACGAAACATTCATTTAATAAGCGTCAGTTCAAGTTCATCCGTGCACTTGAACGCCTGAAGATGCCGAAAGGTAAAACCCGGGTCGTTAGTGACAAAACCTGTGTGAATGTACATAATTTGAACGATTCAAATTTAATATTGAAATTCCACCAAGCACCTTCAGTCGAAATCTTAAATTATAAAATTGTTTGTTTGAAAAGAAAATGAAGGATCGCGAAACAAATGCGGCAGTTTTCACAATCTTAAAATGTTAGCAAATTAATTAAAAAAGTTTTTTTTTATTTAAAAGATAAATATTCTTATTTATATTTTTATACAATTTCCATTGATTTGTGAAATCCGTTCAATAACTACAGTGTTTGCTACACAGGACTGCAATAACGACCACTTTTGTTACAAGCTCGATTTGAATCATTCGATAATTTACATGTTAGAACTTTACATAATTAAAAAAAATATATATTTACTTCTAAATGCGGAAATTGCCAGCTATATATACATGACGATGCAATCAATATCTTACTTATTATCAACAAAAAATGGAGACCGCCGTCATTGTTACATGAGCACTCAAATAATTAATGATAAGTATGTAGATTGGTATAACGAATTCTGATTTCAATACTTCTGTATACATTGAGTTTAGTAACGATATACTTCATATTGAAAACGGATTCGGAACAAATCTAGATAATTGAAGTTATGTGCTTGAAATTGTTTTTAATTGAAGTGGAATTTGAAATTTTTCTTATCTAAAGAATGAAAAGCTCAAATTTTACGAGGGGCTGCGCAAAGTTTTGATAACTTATGAGAGGAAACGCTTCCCGTTAATTTATGTTATTTTCGCAGATGTTTTCGAGCCTCAGTTGGTATAATAAAATAACCCGATGTCTCCGATAGCAAATATTGCCTTTGGCAGAAATCGACAAAATTTTGTTTACAAGGCTTGAAACAATATTTGAATATTCGGTTTAGTCGAATTTTTGTTATTCCCTTTTATGCATAATATTTAACATTTATCATATTGTTATTAATGTAACGCGACTGAAAACATATTATATACTGTATACATACACGTATTAAAAAAGTATATATATATTTTTTTAACCATGTCCGCTCCCAATGTGGAGCATATGAACTCCTAATGGAGTTTATCTCAACAGATGTGTTTCTACGAGAACTGCTTGTTACTCAGTTGCTCAACCTCTCTTTTTCCAAAGAGAGTAGGGATAGAAGGATAGAGCTAGGACAGGACTAGTGGTAAGCTAATCGCTCTCGATACGCCCCGTTCATAGGATAGGATGGGTGGGAGGGGGGAATTCAAGACATCACGCACATCCATGCCTTTGAACAGAAATTCATAAATCGATTGAAAAATCAATTTATAAAACTGTCCGTACCGGGATTTGAACCCGTGCCCTCCGTAACCGAAGCCAACAATGCTGACCACTCGGCCACACAGGCGGCGAATAATTAAAATAAAATTTAATACAAATAATTATATATATTTAATTGAATGACAAACAAAACTCCGAGAATTTCATTTTATTTGACAATTTAAAACAATGTTAAATTTTAGATAAAATTAGCCGGTTCCCGGCAAGCGTTGTAATGCCACTCAAAGAAAGAAAGTGTTTGTGTTTTAATTGTTTTTGTTGAAGTGCATGTTTTCTTTTTCTGTCTGTTTAACGTTTGACGTTTGTTGCGGATTGTCTATGGTACTACACTTGCACAACTATAACTTAATTGTACTATAACTTTCGCGCAAGTGCAAGCATACGTTGTCAAAATGAACTGTATGGCAGACATACAAACATAGATTTTTATATATAAGACCTACCATAAGCTAATTTTATTACGCCTATAACCTTTCCGGAAGTGTAAGCAAAAAGTTTGTCAAAGTTTTATTAACATTTGTTCTAAATCCATGTCCACTCTGTGGAGAACATGGCCATCTAATGAAAGTATTTAATATGAAAGTAATATATGTACATGTACATAGTTTCTCAGTTGCTAATTCTCTTTTTTTCGTAGTGATAGAAAGGAAAGGATTCTAAGAAAGGAACAGTCGTTGGGAACATAGAAAACGTCGATGGCTTCCATGCCTTATCTCACGGATTCAAGTCTCAGTACGAACAGTATTTTTTTCAATTCTTCTCTTATATTTACAGTACAGTATGCTGAATGATACTTGACCAATGGGATAACAAAATTAAAAATGAATAAATGATAAAACACCTTTTTGACCTTACACCCTCATCAATCTTATTTGGTTTTGCATAAATAGCTGTGTATTAATATTTGTTTTTATCAGTTGACAAATCTCGTGATGAGCGGAACAGATTGTCCTGATTATAATAAATTAAGTACAAAAGAGTGTTTTGTAATTTTGTTATATATTTTTTTCCTACTAAGTATTACAGTGAAAACCTTATACGTAACACATTTATAAATTTTATTTGACTGAATTCATCCATAAAAATATTGCCATTCCGTCAAGAATTAAATTTTATTAGTGTTATTGTTTTTAATGCTTCGAGAATTCTTCTGTTTTATATTATATGACTATATCTTAACCTGTTGACAACCACTCTTTTTTAGAATCCATCCCCAAGATACGGAGAGCACCACATACATAACAGAATATAAATAAGATGCTTTCCAGGTTGACCCATTACGAAATGTGTGTGGCAAAAAGAGGGGTTGGAATTCGATTCAATCGAACCCCTCTCAAAAAGGTTTTTGCGCTAAACTTTAGATAAGTGGAATCGACTGCTTACCAAATTTAGCTAATATTGAAGAGGATTCTAAAACCGGTGATTCGTGATTGCTCGTAAAATACCGCATACAGTGAAAGCTTGCAAAATACGAATTAGTACGTAGTTTCTATAACATATGAACAGTTTATTTTTATTTTGCATGGCATTGTGCGATTCATGTATGTTTCACATTTTGAATATACAGTGGAACCCCCAATTACACTACCCCAAATTACGCGCTGACTTAAAATATTCCCCACAAATCCTCCAATTGCACGGTCACATTCCATTTTCGTTAGTACGAGACGGTTGTCTGTGCCGCACATACAGTCAAATATTGGCTAGCGTCTGGATATTCAACACGTGCCAGGCTATAAACGTATAGCGGGCGAATGTCTATGTGTGGGATTTTGGCGCCGTTTGCATTTTATCACTTGGTAACTAAATATTTCGTAAACGTTTCTTTTTTTGTAAAACTAAGGGAAATCTTAGTTTTGCATTTTTTGCAGAAAAAGCCAAGTCCCTAATTTTGTATGAGATTCACACCCCAATTACACTACCCCGAATTGCACTGTCTCGGCTTTAGTGTAAATGGGGGTTTTACTGTATATACTGCTTGTTGAGAACATCAAAAATTGTCTAATGATAAATGTAGTACGAGAGTCAAACGATTCCTCTTTTGAAGAGAATGTTATTATAATATAAAGGTGAAAACGTGAAACTAATTTTCTTTCGCTACACCCTGTTAGCATTGGATATAGGGATTCCGAGTCGAGATAACTAACAATAAATTCCAGGGAAATCATTTAAATAAAACAACGTACTGGAGACTTTTTGTATAAAGTAGACTTTATTTATTCAAAATAAATATAGTTTATGAATCTTGTGAAGTAAAGTTTATGAAACTGTGAGTATTGCACATTTCAAAAATTAATAAAATTTGACCATTATATATCGATGTGAGAGATGCTTGTTTGCAATAATAACCATACAATCACTAACCTAAAGTATTACTTATCAAACAAAATTATTTCATCAGCAATACAACGAATATCTTGTAATAAAAGGTAAACAAATATTTACAGTACAATATTGTAATCTTTTGCAATATTTCATTTCATTTAAATATGTTTGCATGAGTTTCCTTATTACGAAATTATTTAAATGGTTGCCTTTAGTTGTAATATTTAGCCATAAACTTTATAATTTGAATTCACAACTTCTGAAAGAATTTCCCGTAACATGTTGTGTGTCAAAATATTATTTTCAGTACAAAATATATATTTTTTTAAATCCATTTTTTCAACTGTATAAAAATTTGAATTGTCAAATGAATAAAAAAATGACGTCAATCTTAATGTCATATTTTGTAATTTTATTTTTTAAATATGTACGATTTTGATTTATGTTTTTTATTTATTTCATGTATTCACTTTACTTCCAATCTCTGACAAAAGAAAATCTGTTAATAAACCATTGAGAAGAATTCTTCTCATTCTTATATCTCTTTGAAAATATGGATTACTATCTTTTCAATAAAACAATTCATGGATCTGACATGCCAAAATTCAATTTAATACGAGCCTTGACATAATAATATATTTTACATATGACAAAAGGATCTGAAAACTAGTACAGCAAACAATAGGAGAAAATGCCTTCACGCAGTGCTGGCGGCGACAGCGCATTGATCCCCAGAAGAATGTATTCATTAAGCCGGATAGTCTTTGAGGAATTCAGGACATCCGTGCGCGCATTATCCCCACAGTGACTACCATAATATCCATTATCCTTACGAGAGGCTTGAACAATCTATAACTTAACTATATAATTCCGGTTCCTTGGCTCACAGACAACAAGCCGAGCCTACGTACATATTATATGCGAAAATTGAGCGAAATATTTTATTATCGTTTCAATTCCTTTGAGCGCGAACAAAACAAACTCTTTGAAACTATCCGTAATAGTGTTATGGTTTTTGTATTCAAATTTTGCGGCAAAAGGTTTTTAGTTTATGTGAAAATCGATTGCCAAAATTGACATAAATTTTTACATGTCAGCATTTAAATATATTTTACCCAAATGGATGTTCATACATACATTGAATCAGCTGTTTTATGTTAGTAGATATTGTTTTCTTATTCAAATTTTGCGGTAAAATGTTTAAAATTTGTGTGAAAATCGATTGCTGAATTTGATATAAATTTTTACATGTAAGCATTTAAATATGTTTTGGGCTAATGTATGTATGTTGATATATTGAATAAGCTGTTTTATATCCGTAGATATTGGTTTTGTATGTATTATCAATATATTCCGTTCATAGGAAGCAATATTTTATAGCTGCTGTAAATAAAATTTTATAAATAAATAAATTAATCAAAATGTTACGAAACGACAATTATAATAAAATGATAATTTTATTAAAAAAATGTATATTTTCGAATCAACAATCAATTTTAAAATTTCGAAGTTGAGTGTTAAACGCTGTTGACTTCGGTGTGAACTTCTAGGCATGGAATAAATATGTTTTAATGAGGTGAAAAAACCAAAATAAAATGTTTTGTTTTTAAAAAGTGGTCAGTAGCCAAGTGGTATTTTACGAAAAAATGGGTTCAATGCGTTATAATATTCGACATGTCTTAATAAATCGTTAAAGTGAATTTTTCTGAATACACATTAGAATAGTGGTATTTCTTTAAAATGAAAATATATAATTCACTAAAGCATCACGTAAAATCGTTATTGTACATACTTAAATGCCCAATAGAAAAGTTTTACCATTTTACTACTTGGTTCATTTCACCTATTCAGGGTTTATATGTTAGTTAATAAAATCTATTTCGCAAAAGTTAATTCGTTAATTATATCGATAAAGCTATCAAATAAATTTATATTACACCAAAAATCATGTAAAACGAAATACTTTGATTATTTTTACACAATTATATGTTATGCGTTATAATTATTCAATAATTAAGGTAAAACCATTTTTATAAAATTCTTACTGATGAAAAAATTCACTTACCACAAACTAAATCCTATGCAATGTAATCGTACAAGGTGTTAAAAAATATAAATTTGTAAATACACTCGACAAAAAAAAAAAAAATTGTATCGAAATTTAACCATGACTGCGTTTTGGATTTCGTTTAATCAGGGTTGCTAGACATCGAAAATCACAGATTGGGAAAGTCACGCATAAAAGTTTATGAGAATAAAACACAGTCAAAATAATATTGTAAAATAATAAGTAGTATTTTTCGTAGGTTTTAGTTTTTTTTGGAAAACAATATTTTCTACGAAAGTCTGTAAAGCTATAATAAATACATTATCTTCAAATTTTTCAATTTTTCAATCGGGGTTTTTAGAATGAATTCAAAACTGAGATTCGACTTTGATATCATGATAGTCCGCTCAAATTATGACATCCGGAAACCTTGCCCTGGACCCAGTTAACTGTTACTAACAGACCCCATTAAAAATAAGTGATAACAGGAAACACTTTAACCTGAACATCACCATTATGCCCTAGTTAATGGATACCTAAGATAGTGTTCGAGAAAATAATTGTACCGTAACAGACGAGGGATTTCAAGTTAGGTCAGGCATCTCATCGTCAAAGATTAAGTTATGGGTTATATACTAACTAAGCAAGAGCTTCAGTTGGATTATCATATTATAAACGGAAGGTATTTTCTATAACAGAGATGAAACACTTTTGTACGCTCGACATTAAACAACTTTTTGTCAATGCGTGATCAAACATTAAATACTAGCATAATCTAATTTCGTTTAAATTATAATTTGTATCTGTTAGTTGTTCTTCTTCTGTTTGAACCATGGTCGCCACAAGGGATTCTGTGTCGAGACGTCCCGAGACAAAAGTCCCAGGACTTTTCGGGTTTTTTTGCTGTGTTGAGTACCGGGACTTTGTTGTTAAATGTCCCGGGAATCGAGACTGTGATTTAAAATGTGTTAATAAATTGTACATTTTAATTTTTAAAAAACAATTATTATGGTAAAAAAAACCCCCAAAAGGACTCATTTTTATTGATTAAAAACAGGTATAAGAGAGGAACCCCCAAAAAAACGTAACTGTATACAAAATATAACTGTAGAAAAAGCATATTACAAAATATTAAAATTAAATGTTCATACCAGATGTTGTTTATTTACAAATGTTTTTCACTATTATACAAACGTACCAAGTATTTTCAAAAGGCGCCGAGTGTATGTAATACATACATACAAATATTTAATTTTAATAAATTTATAATCTTATTGAAGGCGAAATAAATGTCTCGAGTCCCGGAGAGTCCCGGGACTTTGACTTTATCACGCATCGGGTCCCGGAACTTTGAAAAACCCGAGACTTCAGAATCCCTAGTCGCCACAATCAACTTCTTACACTTAACTCAATCCTAATAAATTTTACGCCAGTCACTGACCTCCAATAATTACTGGTCCCATCACACATCATCCACCTAGCGAAGTCGCGGTTTTCCAACGCCTTGACTTCCTTTAAGGACAGTGGATGTGAGAAATTGTGCAGTTTAACATTCATCCGTGCGTTATATATGTATATCCAGCCCAACGTAGGTTGTCTGTTTAAAATGAGGATTATAACGAGTACTCCAGAACACAGTTTGCAGGTCAGAGATAGTTCATAGCTTGGTGACTTAACTCGATGACTTCCAGAGACAAGAAACGTCAATTTTTTGTGCTCAGCACGCCGGAGACGAGTCATCTCATCAATAACTAATTAAATTAATAATTGAAAATTATAGCCGGTGTGCTAGGTAAAGACGTACTTTTTTGAACGGTAGCCAAAAGGATAAAATCTCCATGCCCATGATGCAATCGTAAATAGTTGAGCCATTAAATCATTTAATATTTCTCTTAATATTGTCAATAAGTATTTATCATTGTAGCTATTCTAGCATATATACATTTTTTAAATTATTTTTTAGCTTCTAACATAGGATTAAATACTGTCAATAAACAGTGAAACCGAGATGCCAACATGGCAGGGAACGTGATTTTTTAGGATGGCATGTTAAGGGTTAAGTACGATTTGAGTGTCATTTTTAGGGCATTCACTGTCAATACAATATGGTTGAAAGGCATTATATTTGAACAAACAAAATATCTATTTGTACTCATTATACTTTTGTTTAAAACGGTCAGGATCTGTTTCACTCATAGTAAGCATTAATCAGATGATAATAAAATACAATTTTACAACGTTATCATATCGTCATGAGCAAAACTGGCCCTGATTTTTTTTTATATACAAGTGGAATTAGTACAAATAAATATGATTTACGTTATCATACTTCTTGCGACCGGCCACCAGATTACTTTTATTAAGAATGCGAAAACATAGTATCCACAGTAGTATAAGGAATTAAAAAAACTTCAATTTGAATCGTTCAGATTATGTACGTTCACACAGATTTTGTCACTAACGACCCGGGTTTCGCCTTTCGGCATCTTCAGGCGTTCAAGTGCACGGATGAACTTGAACTGACGTATATGAATGTACATAATTTGAACGATTCAAATTTAATAATGAAATTCCACCAAGTACCTTCAGTCAAAATTTTAAATTAAAAAACTTCATATGTCAATAAAACGTATCCATTGGTAAAAACAACTATCAAATCTTTAAAAGCTCCTGACCTAAATGTGTACAACTCGAAACTCTTTCAGATATAATAAAAAAACTGATAACACGATGAATGTGTTTAATACTACTGAATATTACAATAATATAGTTAATATATAAAAAAAAGAATGTCAGATGAAATCACAGAGTGATTCTATCGTAAAATTATTGATTATAAATCTCATAAAAGGTTCACTAAAGCTGAACTTAAGATAGTTTGCCTTTAAATTATTCATCAATTTAATAAATTATTTGCTGTTGTTTATCGCAAAGTTTGCAGGATTAAAAGTTGGTTTTCTTACATGAAGTCACGTCAAATTTTCTCGGAGTAGTGTAAATTCACTGAGAGATTATTAATGTTTTACACACAAACATTTATACTACATGCCTATGAAAATAGTTTTGCAAAACATCTGAAAATTACTGTTTTATAAACATTAGACGACTAGTTAACACTCAAAGGCATAAGTTCTATCTACGAGTGCGGCATTTACGAACTTGGATTCCCTTACAAAAAATGTCATAAAATGCTTTTCAATCAATTGGTATTCAAATATATAATATGTTTTTGATCTTCGTATTCTCTTCTTCTATATTCAATCCTTAAAGCGGGAACATTTAAAATAATTGACTAACAACTGATCGTTTTCTTGTCACGGTTTTCCACCGTCACCGATTCAGAATAGAAAGTGGAAGAATAGCAACTAATTCTCATAAAATATCAGATAATATATTATGATTCCATATGCTTTATACATATAATGGCAATCATTAAAAACCAGGGCTGTGGAGTTGTGTTAAAAAAGACGACTCCGACTCCAAGGAAATTTTTCAATAATTTCATTTTAACTTCAACAATTTTGACTATTTTGTTTGACTACACATTATTAAACATTTTTTTCAAAAAAAAATCGAGTCGCTCATTTTTCATGACTCCGACTTCGACTCCACAGCCCTGTTAAAAACATTTAAATGTTACTTTTTTCACACCATCGAAAATATCCAAAAAGATTTAAAAAAAAAAAAAAATGTAAACAATCGTGAATCAATATATTTTTCCAATGTTTTTTCGGCAAATAAGGGATTTTTTAATCATCTATTATAGCAACATCCTCTTTTGATTCTAGATAAGCAAATATGATTTTCAATACACTATCTTTTTTGCTTCCATTATACCGCCTGAAAAAAGAAGTTCAACTTAGCATAAATAAAACTCTCGAGAGATTCTGACTTTTACTTCAAAAGTTTCAGGTAACTGGAAAGCATTGCTTTCAGATAGAACGTTACTTGGTTTGACTATGGTAATATTTTTACATAAAGATTTTTCGATGCATTTTTGAAACGTAGCTTCGTATTCACATCACATACTTTCAAGTTATATTTTAGTATTTAAATATGATTAATGAATTCGCACAATGCGAAAATAATTTGTAAAGATCTAAAACCAATCAACATAAGCAAACCAATGAACACAACTTAATGAACTGAGAAGAATCAACTGTTTTTTCGACGGACTCAGTGTTAATTTGCATAAATTATTTTTTGTCTAATACGTTTAATTATGTGTCCCAAAAAATTAACACGGGTAACATCTAGTCATCTAACATTGTCGCCTGCTGTGGTCCAGTTGTTGAGAGCTTGCTCTAAGATCACTATTATTATCACACTAGAGAATTATGACAAAGACTGAGTGTTTGTGATGTCAATTCACATTATTTCCTCTCTTCCCATCTTTCTCATCCTTTAATAACTGGGTGTAGCAATAGCGATTAGTTTACCACTAGTCCTATTCTAGCCTTATCTTTTTTCCTTACTACTCACATTGAAAAAAACTCCTGTTGAGATACCTTCATTAAGAAGCCATATGCTGCACATTGGGAGCAAACATGGTTTAAAAAAATCCAGTAACATATCCAGAAGAATAACGCAGCAAATTGCTTATTGATCATTGATTATTCGTGAAATATCTAATTCAAAAATCGTATTCAAAAACCGTACACTGAGCTTCGAGAACAGATGCTTCCGTCGGATAATGGGGGTGAGGTGGTTTGATTTTGTGAGGAATTCAGAGATAAGGGAGCGTACAAGACAGCGTCCCGTCACGTCAGTGGTTATGGATAGACGTTGGAACTGGCTGGGTCACGTGCTGCGGATGCCTCCGGAAAGACTCAATCCTGCCTGCCTTTTCTTTCGACCGGTGGGATTCCGGCGTCTCGGACGTCCGTCGGGTACTATCCATATTATGTACTCGGCGGAACTGAGGGATGCTGGCATGTCATAGGAGGAAGCAAAGCAATTGGCGGGAGACAGGG
Organism: Himalopsyche anomala; assembly: GCA_031772345.1. Classification (NCBI taxonomy): domain Eukaryota; kingdom Metazoa; phylum Arthropoda; class Insecta; order Trichoptera; family Rhyacophilidae; genus Himalopsyche; species Himalopsyche anomala. The sequence goes on along the minus strand of CM062832.1, from coordinate 4,307,668 downwards.
AAACATGGAGGTGCCGCGTAGCGGTCATATGCTCCACATAGAGAGTGAGCATAGCCAAAGAAGAAAGAAGAAAAAAGATTATTCGTGATCAGTGAAATTCTTCCTTGTCATACATATTAAATAAAAATGGAATTAGTATAAATGAGTATTTTAAATGAGAAAAAACACTTTTGGTAGGGTTCTATAAAAGTTTATTGTGATGGGTCGTACGTAGTTCAGTCGTAAATACCATTTTTTGACGAAGAAGTTTTACGTGAAATAAGTAGAGAATTGGTAGATATTTATATATAAATGTGTCGACGCTCACCAAACAAAATAAAAATAGAAAATTCGGTTGAAGGTGGAAAAATGAGTGCAAGGAAATGTGAATGTGATAACTCGTCTACGGTTGTATCATAATTAATTACAGTTATATATTGTAACCTTTTACGGTGTAAAACGTATTAGTTTATTAACTATTCAAAAAGCCCTCTACCGGAAAGTATATTTGACCTAGATAATATTCAAACTCATTTCATTATTCGCAAACCAACAAAAAAAAAAATACTTGATAGATTTTCATTTAGACTCCTGACAATAAACCTATATTCAAGGTTGCGGTTAAAGTTTATCAAGCTTTTACGAAACAACTTTAGGGGACTTCCCTTTGATTAAAATCAACAATTTAATGATAAACAGGATTTGTTTTCATGCTTACCTTTCAGAATATTACAGACAGACGCCATACTTGATTCAATATTATGCTAAGCGAGTCGCACTTAGGGGTTACAGAAAAAACCGACTTTTGACTCACCGGTTTTAGAATTAAAACAGTTTCTAAAACTCTGATTTAATCGGGTTTTAAAACTTTATAAAAATGGATAATTTCAATAAAATATTAAAAAAAATTTAAGGTTTTTTAAAATTCGTTTAATTTCATGTCTGTTCGCAATGTTAAATGTTAAGCAAATGGATTCATAGTGAGGGTATCTCAAGATAAGTTTGTCTACTAGAGTTGCGTGTAACTGAGTCGCGCAACCTCTCTTTTTACATGAGACAAAGGATACAAGGATGTACGACAGTATTGGTGGTTAACTAATCGCTTTCACTACGTTTCTAAGATAAGGTGAGTGAAATGGAATACGATAAATCACAAAAATCTATGCCTTCAAACAGAAAGCAATAAATTGCATGCAATGGGATTTTAACTACTTCACGGAAGACCCGACTTATTTAGTATACTTAACAAAAAATCATTTTGATTTTCTACAATTTTATAAATTATTCCTTGATAGGAAATATGTTTCTGTAAAGCACAAAACAATATGCATAGAAAAAATATTTTCAAATATAGCTACATTTTTTAAAATCCATGTCCGCTTCCAATGTGGAGCATAAGTCCTCCTAATGGAGATATCTTAACAAAAGTTTTTTCAAAGAGGGTAGTAGAGATGGAAGGATAAAACTAGGACAGGACTAGTGGATAACTAGTCGTTCTAGCTAAGCCCAGTTGTTAAAGGATTGGAAATGGTGGGAGGGACATTACAAACACACAAGCTTTCAAACAGAAATCGAAAAATCAATCGAACAAATCCAGTTCGTACTGGGACTCAAACCCGTGAGGTCTACCACGAAAGCCCACTACGCTAGCCACTGCACCATAGAAGTATTCATTGGATTATATTCGTTTTACATAATTATTCTTGGCTTACTTATAACGATGGCAGCTTAGCGTAAAAAATAACGGGGTTTTAATTAAACGTTAAATGAAATATTTAAAACCGGGTTATCAAATCGAAAAAAAACCGGCTTTTGAATGTCGGAATTTGAATAAGAGACCGGTTTTCAAAAACCGACAAGCCCTAGTCGCTTTGTTACAATACCGCGTTGAATGGAAATACAAAATCGCCTTATTCAGCATAAGTAGTTCAACATAAGTACTCTGCACAGTTCAACAATGCATACAAAATCCGTTCCTATAAACGATTGCTGTTATCTTATCTCAGCAATCTGCTTTTGAAACAATACGCAGAGTCATCCTATTGTATGGATTTACCTTCATACAATTCCGTTCCAGAAAGTAAATTGCCTAAATTTGATATTTATTATCAGTTTATTGATAAAATTACCATAAAATGCTAAAGTATTTGAATATTTAGAAATAGTAATTAAAATGATAGGTATCATTATTGTTTCCGTAATGGCAGATACTCTAAAAGTAACGGCTAAAAGCTTTCCGAATCGTTAACCGTTCTTATGTATTTTATGGAGTATGTTGAGATAAACAGAATGGTCTAGAAGCCAATAACTGAAATGTTTTTTTTTTTCAAAATTAAATATATTAAAAGCAAAATTTTATGAGGAAATATCGTAAGATAATAATAAAGAAAGAGATATATCTGAACCCAAAAAAAATCTAGTACTTTTGATTGGTTTTTCAATATCATATTACTGTCAGAATTACTCTAATGAAATAGCATTATTTGATGACGCTTGAAAAGAAATATTCATTGGTACTTATTTTTATCTAATTATATCGACTGTGGAAATGAAAAAGGACGTAACCCACACATAGAAAATTTTACAGGAGGCACAAAAAATATGTAATGATGATTTTGGACCATGTGCAAATTATGAAATATATAGAATAATAATAAACCAACGTAATTAAAAACGTATAGAATCGTTTACTTTTGGTTTAAATAATTTCATTTTTAACAATATAATTAAATCGTTAAGCAATATTCTGATGGATTTTGTGAATATAATTATATCAAGAGCCGTTTTAATGAATTCAATTTAAAATTAATAGTTTGGAAATTGTAAAAAAAATATCCACAACGCTTACCACTGAGCCATAGAACCCAGCAACACCATATTTTAGATCGATATATCGATTTCTGTTCGAATGCATGGGTGTTTGTGATGTCTAAAAATTCTTCCCACCTTTTCCGATTCTTTTACCCCGTAACATGCCATCCTAAAAAATCACGTTCCCTGCCATGATGGCATCTCAGTTTCACTGTTTATTAACAGTATTTAAACCTAAGTTAGAAGCTAAAAAATATTTTTAAAAATGTATATATGCTAGAATACCTAAAATGATAAATACTTTTTGACAATATTGAGAGAAATATTGAATGATTTAATGGCTCAACTATTTACGATTGCATCAAGTATTGCGTCGGGCATGGATGTGTTAATAACTGAGCGTAGCGAGAGTGAGGAGTTAACTACAAGTGCTGACCTAGCCATATTCTTTTGCCTTACTACTTTCATTGAAAAAAAGGTTAAACGACTAACTTAACCTAACAACAAACAGTTATTATAGAAAAACTTCTGTTGAGATTACTCTATTAGAAGCCATATTCTCCACGTTGGGAGCGAACATGAATAAAAAGGTGCTGTATTATTTCATATAATAAATCTGATGACTTTTCACTAAGAATTAATAGTGAACAACTTAAAAGTGATGTTTGTATAAAAATAATTTGAATTCATTATGTATTTTGATACATTAACATCATAAGAATGTTTCCGGTAAAACGTTGAATAAACTACAGCCATATTTTTGCACCGTATCTGCTAAAGATTGCAAAGTAGCAAGGATCTTATCAGGCAATTAAGATAGCGTTATTGTTATAGTCAATGCTTTGCCCTAGATTGTACCTCTATTATGACAATCGATAATGATAGCAAAAACGATCGTTTAGTGTGATAATTAAACGGCCAAGATAATAGGTAATGTAGCTTTTATTCAGAATACAAAGCGACGAGCTTTAGGCTATAAAAGCGCCACACCAAAGTTCGTAGTGATCTCAAAATCATCGAGAGGTTAGCATGTACATACTTACCTCGGATTGGAAGCATCATTCGTTCCGAAAACGTGCCTGTAATCTGAATCTCTTACAAATCAACGCGAATATCTGCAAAATAATAATTGATATTAAAATTCGTTTCAAAACCAAAAATGTTTTAATAAAAATAATAAATATGTATTACTTAATGTGAATTAATTTATAATTTAAGGATTGGAAGGGTGGGAAGGAATACGTAGACATCACAAACACTCATGCCTACGAACAGAAATCGATAAATTGCTCGAAAAAATATGACAGGATCAGGTCCTATGGCGCAGCGGTTAGCGTTGTATGCGTCCTAGCCCTAATCCTTCTATCAATACTACTTGAAAGACTGAATAACATATAGTTCTCGTAGAAATAAACCTCCATTTGGAGTCCACATGCTCCACATTGGGAGCGAACATGGATAAAAAAAAAATATTTATTAAACTTAAGCTGAGTATTTTTTTTGTTGGGCTTAAGTCTTGACTTAAGGCTAAAGTCACTAGTAAATGTTATTTACGCATTTAGTTTTTTAAAGGAAACTGATACTTTATTATTATTAGAGTCTCCAGTCCCGGGATCCCATCCAATTTAGCGATCCCAAAATCCCGGGATTGTTATGGTCGCGACCTCGGGATTTCGGGATTGAATTTTTTTTAGCAAATCCCGAAAGTTTATAGGATTTTGGATTTAGAAGAGCTAAAAAAAGTCCCAGAGAAATTTTGGGCAAATCGGTAATCCAATATTGGGTTTTGAGATTTTCAAATTCCTCGTTGAGCTAAAAAAAACAAGTCATGAAGGAATTTTGGGCAAATCAGTAATCCACTAGGGTTTTGAGATTTTCAAGTTCCCCGATGAAAATTATTCAATCCCGAAATCCTGGGATCACAAGAAGGCTGCGGTATTGGATACTCTAATTTTAATATTATAACTGACGCCAATTATATTGTGCATAAGACAAAAAACCAATTTAATTGAGAAGTTTTCTCTATACGACATGTGAAAACTGATTCGTTCCGACACAGTTAACATATATTAATTTCATTGCAAAGTACGTTTCGTACAGTAAGGATTTTTGAATAAACAAAACAATATCTTCAATATTTCAAGAGAATAAGTATACCTCATCTTTATATTGTATTTAACAGAACAAGTTACACGTGTTTTGTTATTTAGCATTCGTAGAAACGAAGAGCTTATATCGTATAACGTTACATCGAATAAAAATATTTATACAAACATTTGGTTACCATGTGAACATGATCATAATTATGTGTAAGTAAAAAAAGAGAAATAGCTGTTTGTCTTGTAGGAGATTTCTTCTTGTTTACTAAAAACGTTGTACTACAGTGAACATCTTCTAAGCATCTTAAAATTTATCACTGTTTGTCGGGAAATAATTAAGCAGCTTAAATTGGAGAGAATAACAAACGTTTATTCACAAAATAAGAAAAGAAGAAGATGAAAAAAAAGCGATTGCTACTTGATAGAATTTATCGTTTTGTTAGCAGATATTTGCAGAAAATAGCTTAGACTCTTTTTCAACCGAAAAGCAAAATATTTCAATTATATTTAGTGTGAAATTAGTGGTTGATTTCAGGGATTACTTCATGCCAAGCTTTTTCTTATAATCTATATCAGTTCGCAATGTGGAGCATATAGATTCATAATGAAAAATTCTTAATATAAGTTTTTTTACGAGAACTGCTTATAACTCAACTTAAAAAAAAAACAAAATTACACCGTTGGTTCTGGTCACAGCGGAAGTCTATAGATCTAGTATTCTTTTGTATTTTGACATAACATTATGTGAAATAACTAGACACAAATAATAGTATACAAAAATCTACTATTATATTTTATCATACACCGTAAAACAAAATTATTAGAACCATGATTCTCTTTTGAAAAAGTACAACACAAACATAAATCACTTTTAGGGTGTTCACTGTCAATACTTGGTGGAAAGGCATTATATTAGTAAAAAAACAATATTCCTTTCCAATATTCATTGTATCACTTTGTCAAAGAATTCCCAAATTTTAATTATGTTTGTAATTAATTACTTTCAATCCCCATTCTAAATTTATTAATCTGAGATGACTTTTTAATTATATGTTAGATGTGTTAAACATTTTAATTTTGTGCTATTTTAGAATCACTTTTAATGTAATTGGTATTTTCTTTTCAATGCCAATTGTTGTTGATAACTGTTCATTTTTGTATAAATAGCATTGTTAAATTATATTTCTTATCAGTTGACGATGCTCGTAATGAGCGAAACCGGTTCTGACATATTAAATAAAGTGGAATGAAGTACAAAGGAATATTGTTTTTTTAATAATACAAACATAAATGTTCAATTATTTCGAAACGAGCATTTTCGACTTATTCCACTCTTGCTGTATGGTAGTGATTAGGGTATCCAATCCCGGAGCCTTTTTCCAATCCCGGGATTGGGATTAATTCACCGAGGAATTTGAAATCCTCGATTCCCTATACTTTTTCCTCAGATTATCTGCAAACACCTTGTTTTTTTTTTTAGCTCACCGAGGAATTTGAAATCGACGATTTGGTATACTTTTTCCCAGCATTGTCGCAAAACTTTGTTTTTTTTTTAAGCTCACCAAGGAATTTCATATACACAATTTGCCAATTTTGTCTCATTTTTCGGGATTTACTTAATATTTCTCAATCCCGAAATCCCGGGATCACGACCATGTCAATCCCGGGACTTTGGGATCAGAAAATTGAACGAGATCCCGGGATTACGGGATCCCGAATCCCGGGATTGGATGCCCTAGTAGTGATATCTAACCTAAACAAACCTATGCCGTAATGTCATCATTTCTACTTTGACAAGCGTTTTTCAGTTTACTTACATAACCGAACCCTTTATATCATTTCTACTCTGTCTTGCACTTATCAGTGAGTTTATACACTTATGTATACACTGACTCAAAGCAAAAGTTATTTGAAGTTATCTAAGCTTCATCTAAATCTGCTAATTATAACTTGACAAAATTTCACACTTTTACTGTGATATTTATTATATATGATATGAGTCGTCTGGTATCAAAAGCAGAACTATCCCATATATGTCGAAATTAAACTAATGCTGTAAAATTATTCTGCTGGTTATATTGTATGGCTAGAAATTAAAAAAATGTTTTAAAATCAAATAAATGTGGTACAAAAACGCAAAAGAAAATGATGCTTGGTATTAAAAGTAGAACTGTCCACGGCGTTGGATACAAAAGTAGAACAGTTTGGTAAATCAGAATTTCGACCAATTACAGATTTACTTTAAGTGATGTCCCATACAAATTTTAAGTTGCACTCGTTGATGAGCTATGTTTAAAATTGAGTTTAAATTGATAAAACTCGAAAAGCCAACAATACGTTTTTCGTGTTTTTCTCGCAACTTCTAAAAATGGATAGTTCTACTTTTGATACCAAACGACTCATATTATAATAATATTTTTTAATATTTAGCCTAAACTAACAGTAATGGAAATATATGAAATGGTTTCAAACAATTTTTTAGTGTAATATTTTAGACATAGCAGCTTGTATGGTACCTGTTAATTAAACGTTTTGCGTTGAATGTATTCTGATTAATGAACCGGACCTTAGGTTCATATTATCATTATCCTAATAGGAATACCCAAATATGGGCCTAGTTTAATCAACCCAGGGTTGGGAAATAATTAGACTGATTCATTAGTTTTAAGTTACTCTTACTGCTGATTTCCAAGGGTCATTAACTTTTGAAACTAAAGTAGTCGAAAACTGTTGTACAATCATTATATCGTCACTGTTTTGAGGGAATTTAGTAAGTAACAGATTGATAGTTCAGAGTAAACAGCAAATTAAAAAAAAACAGCTTTTATGATAAAGCTTCTAGCGTCGATACTTTTTGTTATATGGATCAGTGTTCTTCAACCTTTTTATACCCGCGGATCTATAAAAAATGGAAACATATTTCGCGGACTAGCGTCTACCAGATACACATATTTACACAGCTAGTTCTCGACTTACGACTATTTGGACTAACAATGTAGTATAAATAAATAAAAAATATTTTTTTCTCCAGTTCCTTTCAAATATTTTGCCGCAGGTGAATCATTGAAATGTTACAACTGGGCGTATTTATGGGTAGATATATATATATATATATATATTTTTGTTTTTTTAATTATTATAAGACTTTTCAATAGGTTTATGAATTTCTGTTCAAAGGCATGGATGTATGTGATGTCTTGAATTCCCCCCTCCCACCTATCCTATCATACGAACGGGGCGTATCGAGAGCGATTAGCTAACCACTAGTCCTGTCCTAGCCCTTTCCTTTTATTCCTACTCTCTTTGGAAAAAGAGAGGTTGAGCAACTGAGTAACAAGCAGTTCTTGTAGAAACTCCATTAGGAGTCCATATGCTCCATATTGGGAGCGGACACGGTAAAAAAAATAAAATATATATTTGTATCAAATTCTAATTATGTTATGTTATGACCGTTTCGACGTGCGTGCAAGGTGGCGTGCTTTTGATAATGTATTCAAAAAGTAGCGATTGAAACGTCAAGTCTTACATATAATTATGAAAGCTAATAAAACTGCTTTTTTGTGCAAATTTTCCCATTTTTAGTACGAAAGAGATATTCGAGTCGGAAAAAATTCGGAACATAAAAGGATCGGCAATAAACTCTTGCAGACCATAGGTTCAAGAGCACTGATATAGATAATGTTAATATCAAAATATAGATGCATTAAAGTCGATCTGACACAATTAAAGATCTCTGAAAAGAAGTGTAGTGACTAATTTGCAACATTTTGTAAGAAAAATAAACCCAATCGAAATGCTCTGTTAAGGAATTTTATTCAACACATTTAGAGCAGACGTAATTAAAAATATAAATACATTTTTACTGACAATTTATTAAAAAATATTCAATACTCATCGATTGATTAAAAATACACATTTTTACTAAAAAAGAAGTTGTAAGTTCCAGTAAAAGGAATCGTAGCAAGCTCTACTTTTTAACTAGGAAGTGAAACAAGGGCGAAGGGGTAGAAAAGAAATATTTCAACTGGGCGAAGTTTTAATCCCAGCCGGATCTTATTGCAGCTGTATCTTTCTTCTCTCGCGAAAGTCTTGTGAGCTAAGCGCTGTCATACTACGAGGAGTGCTTTTTACCATTCTTATACAATAAGGATACGGCATAACTGGCTGAATCTATCGGGATATTTTGTTTTAAATTATAATGATGTTGTAGATAGAAGAAATAGATGCATATAGGAATAATAACTTTATTTAACTTTGTAGTGCTATTAAGGTGTACATAGAATTTATTTAGGACTAACACGTCATCGTGTTGGACAATATTTATCATTTTCTTTAATATGGAATAAAAATAGTTTAATGGAATGCAAAATTCGTGTCACTTATTTTCATCTTCAAATAAAATACCCAAAGAATAATAATTGAAAAACAATTATATTCCCGATTCTGTAGTCATGTGATCAACGCTCTTGAGCGGTCTTTCTATTAGTTTTTTTTATTTAAATTGTAATTATTTTAATATACATTTTTATGTGTACACGTACGAAATTTATCTAGCTAATATTTGGTAGCTTTATATTATATTAAATAATTTAAATTGTATCCCTTAATCTATTCCCACTAAAGTAATAACTGTAAATAATATTAGATTTATCATCATAGGCGCATGTATGCAACCGTATTCTTGAATATCTTTCGCGTATTGGTTAGCAAAGCACTTGCTGCAAAAATGTCGCATGCTGCATTTACGCCATCTTAGTGCATAAACACATAACTACTGAGTGCACTAAAAAACTTAGGCCATTATTTCGGACTGTTTCAATGACAATTTATTGGACGTATTTGTTGGGACAGTAAATTTATGATGTATATCAAATTAGATATGATAGAATTGAGAACATGACACAGGTTCCCGTTGTTCATTGTCAAGATTTTGTTAATTGATACTTAGTGCATTAGTAAGTGAAAAAGGGCATTTTTATTTCTTCTGTAAATATTATAATTTCATTATCACTAGCTAACCCTTAATTGTTCACACATAAGCACAGCAGATAATTTTGTTAATCACGAATAAATTTCAAGTAGCGTTTTTAGCGAGAGGAGTATTTTTTTTACTAAACTAGAAACCACGAAACTAATCCACCACTGTCAACGGCCAAAACGTAACAAATGAAACTTTAGCCGTCAAATGTTCCGAGTTTCTGACGATTATTATTTGTCGTTATTTCAAATTAAAAAAATCTTCATTTAAAAAAAAATTCAAACTTAGAGACTTATGAAAATGTAAGAAATATTTAAATGAGAATATTTATTTTCTATGTGCGGTTTTTTCCGCGTCCGCTTTTTTCCGTGTTCGCTTTATTCCTGTCCGGCTTAATCCTTTCACCGCACCTAACGTGAGAAACTGCTTAAAATACGTATTGGAAATAATTTTCATATTTAATAACAATGCGATAAACATTTTGAAATTGGAGATTACGCGAGAAAAACTTGATGATTTTTTTTATTTAAGTCACTTGAGATCAGATCAAGGAGAAAAAACATCAAAAACAGCCCTGATCAAGATTTAACGATATAAATTGAAAATATCTCTATTCACATTGACCTTACTGGGACCTTAGTCTAGACCCGCCCGATGTCTTGTCTTCTCTAGCTTCTTTGAACTTAAAATTTACAGTGTGAACCATTCAAGCAAAGTATAAATACTTCGTATTTTTTGAGAACTTCTTTACGGGGATTTGTTTTTAGTATTATTTTTTTAAAGAGGTTATTGGAAATAATCTTAGAGTGAGTTAACACATTCCTTACAGCACTGTACGTATGTACGCAGCCAGTGAAGCGGAGAAGCTTTTTGCTTTAGCAGTTGTTTAGTTCGGCGACTAATGGAAGAATTTAATCTGCCAACTGCCAGGGATCGTGAATCTGCCAGGAGATGGAGGAAGCAACGAACGGTGGAACGGGAGAATCAAAGCGTCAAACGACCCTGAAGGAAAACCCACTTTGAAGCATTCCTTTTAGTTTTATCTGTTTACTGCGCTTAAGGGAAAAATGTTTAAGTCACTGCCATTAAAAATAAATAAAAAAACACAGGGTTTGTGTCTACCGCAAAAACATAACCGTACGCTTCTTTTCCGAAATCGACAATATCCATTTTTATACTTTTTTGGGAATTAATTCAAGAAAGATGAAATTTTAATTGCTGTTTCCACAAAGATGTCAGTTTTGAATTATAATATTTTTAAGCACAGCAAAATTCTCTTATTAAAATAAGTAAAATAATAACAATCACGAGTTGGCGATCGATGCATGAAAAAAAATTACAATCTTGCATGCATAACTTTATTTTGAAAATTTTGTTAACGTATTTTGTTTTACGCTATGTTTTCAAAAACTGTTTCATTTACTTATTTGATATTTGTATTATTTATCAACTAGTAAGGTTTACAAGTTTAAAGATTTTGAAAAAGTAATAAAATTAATTGCCGATAAATTCTTTTCCTAGAACATATTTTTTTTTTGTTTAACTCAAATAATATTATGTCAAAATTGTTGACCTTAATTTTTTGTTTGTACATTATTCAACTTTAACACATGTAGATACTACAACATGACTATCAGTTTTCGTGATTATTTATTTATTGTGTAGTTACGGACTGCAATAACATTATAATAAGAAAAACCCCCGTCGAATACTGATGGCAAGTATTAGATTATTAAAATTAACAAATTAATACATATTTTAAGCTGTGTAATGTTTCAAATCATATGACTTGTCTAGAACTGGCTAGATCGAAGAAATAAACAAGTTCTATGGATAAACAGCGCAATATGTCACAAAAAAATCGTTAAATTTGAATCGTTCAAATTATGTACATTCATACAAATTTTGACACTAACGACCCGGGTTTCGCCTTTCGGCATCTTCAGGCGTTCAAGTGCACGGATGAGCTTGAACTGGCGCTTAGTAAATGAATGTTTCGTGTTTATATAAACAAGGCTCACTTCACTTCTCAGGTGTTCATATAATGTTTGAAAGATATATTCGGTAATCGTCAAAATCCTGACAATGTCAAAATGCCGAATATTGTGAAATTAAAATCATTTACTTTACTTTTTTTCAAGAATGAAAAAAAATATTTTTACCGGATTTATATAAAAAAAAACGTTTGAATGTTTGGGAGTTTCCGGCTTTGCACTTTGATAATATTGTATCAAGAACAATAAAAGAATTGAGTGTTTTATAGCATAAGTACTTAACTCCTCTCAGAATCTATCTTTGGCAATTCTTACCCAGTGGTAAATCCATCGCGGGGGGAATGCGATAAACGTCGGTTTCCTTTTATTGGAAAGACATTTTACTGATACTACTTGTTTGACGGGAAAGCATTTTCACTACACGTAAGGGAATTCGAGCGATTTAATTGATTCTACACTACTTGCGTTTCAAACAACACTGTGTGCTGTCCTATAAAATATACAGCGACACAATATTCCAACAATGTGAGTTGTTTTACAAAATATCCAGTGGCACGTTCCAAGTGTTTTCCAACTTAGTGGAAAGGATTATATTTAAAAAAATAAAACACTGTTTTGAAAACATTCAATAACATTTTTTTGTATATCAAATTTATGGAGTTTTAAGTAGTAGGTCGCGTTATCGTCAAAGTTATTTGAGTGTCCTTCATCGATATTGTTTTGGTAGTTTGTATTCCCTTATAATCACTGCTGACGGAAGAGCATGATCGCTACAGAGGTCAGAAATACTTAGTGAAGCCAGTTCACAGGGACACTATACGCATTACTATACCCCCACATAATATATTCATATACATATGTACATATAGATGCGTATACATACATAATAATATTATTGAAAGCTGATGTTAGATATGAATGTGGCTTTTTGTTGACATTGTTATCATAAGATAAAATAATTTATTGTTGACTGTCAATAAGTGGTCACTAGTAAAAATAAACATTAAAAAAATACTTTCGAAAATAAATAAAAAGAAACGACGAAACTGTATGTGTGTACAATTACATTGGTAAAAAAAACCATTCGTACCAATTACACTTAAATTGAATATGATCAGGACCAGTTTTGCTCATGACGAGCATTATTAGATGATGAGAGAATACAATATTACAGAGATATTTATTTATACAGAAAAAAAAATATTAAGCTGTAACAAACAATTGGTAATGAAAAGAATTTACCGAAAAAGATAAAAAAATATGAATCAGAAGCATTAAATTGACTATAATTAAAATGCTTTTAGCGTCTTAATTATAATTTGAAAACTAATTTAAGATTAATTCAGTTAAAGTGGCATTAGTTAAAAACTTAATTGTATACTGATATATTGCGATATCTTGATTATTGACGTCATCAGTTAAGATAACTTTAAAACAAATTAATAAAACTGGCAGACGAAAGAACGAGTCTTTGTTTATATGATTAAATAGCAAGATTTGTTTATTTATCTTTTATATTGAGACCAGTGGCGGCCGGTTAATGCCGCATTCGATCAATGTACCTCTTGTATATGCAAGGGCCGTTATATTTCATGAAATAATATTCAAACATAACATTTATACCATTCATTCATTTAAATTCTTCATGTATTTACTGTCTATAACAAATATTTTAGAAACAAATATGTTATTTTATTGAATTTAAAATGCGGGAATGGTAAAAATGTTAATATAAAATTTAAAATAACTTTGATTATTCCACGTATTTTGCGACTCTTAACGAAAAAGAAATATTATTAAATAATATTCTTTATAGGACGAGTTGCTCGCCATTGCTTTCATTGTTTCCAATTAATAGAGTAATCACCAACATATCTGATTGATTGCAGCTCATTTATTTAATAGTTTGTAATGTTTAACGTCATTAGTAATATGATTATATTTGTTTGCTTTGTTTCGATTCTATAACCCCCTCCTTGCTTCTCTAAAATAGGAAAAATCCCAATCTGATTGATTGCAGCTCATCAGTATCATTGTTTGTTTGCTTTATTTCGATGATATTACCCCCTCCTTGCTTCCCTAAAAAGGAAAAAAAACCCAAGCTCCATTTTGCAATTTCATAATTTAAATGTTAGAATCAATCTTGCTTCATTACTTAAGCAAATTTTGCGATGGTAAGTCTGAAGATGCCTCTGAAAGAGGCGAAACACGTGTCACAGTTATTTTAAATTTTATATTAAAATGAACTTCCACAAAGTTACTGCCGAAACCATCGAAAGTATCCATATATTTATATATTTAAAATTAGTTTCGGGAGCAAATGTAGATAGAAGAATTAATCATGATTATATAAACGGAAATACAATTCAAAGTGTCTGGAAAATTTCGATAATTGATAAGATTAATATTGTTTCCCATTAAATTTAGACAGTTAATCGGTTTGCTTATAAAATATGCAAATGAATCATCCTGAAAATTTTATAATTCATTATCACAAACAATCCAGTTTCTCAAACATTTTTCAGCAATTCAGAAACCGCACGGGGAAAATAATAATTTACGATGCTTCCAGACAGTTTGTGAGTCATGGCTTGCACTTATTGCATAAACTTTCCACTAGAATAAGTACAACCAGAAATCGCTTAGCATAGCTGATTTCAATCAGTAAACGCTAAATCAACGCTACTTGAGCGATTTTGTTAATAAGGATTATTAATTTAATTAAATTATTAATTTAAAAAAACTCGACATAAATATAAACTATTTTTATATATTTTTAGACACATGGTTAGAGATAAGCAATTTTTCCTTATTAATAATGGGAACATTAAAAAACATTAGAACAAGGTAAAAAAATAAGTATCTATTCTTGATCGAATTAAATGGAGTAATGGGAAGTAATTGCAAACTTTATAAAAAAAGATGATTTACTCGTATCGATATATTTTTTTAATATAATAAATTCCGTTAATGATATTAAAAAATTGTATATAATATTCAAAGAACTGTCCTGATAATGAATCAGATATTCACTAAAGTAGTTCACTAGTCGGGTCCTTTGGCGCACTGGTTGGCGTTGTCACGGGTTCTAATCCCAGTACGAACAGCATTTTTCGATGGATTTATCGATTTCTTTTCGAAGGCATGGGTGTTTGTGATGTCTTAATTTACCTCCCATTCTAGTGAGAGTGATTAGTAACCTATTATTCCTGTCCTAGCCTTACCCTTATATCTATACTACTCTTTTTGAGAGATAAAGACTGACTAACAAACAGTTCTCGTAGAAAAAATCTGTTGAAATACCTCCATTAGGAGACCATATGCGATACATAAAGAGCGTACATGGATAAAAAAAGTTCACTTGGCATACTAAATTGACTCAAATGATTAATAAGAATTAAAATATATTTTTTTAAATCACTCCACTTTTATGGAGCTTGTTATACTTAGGTCCATGAACCTATAAAATAACGCTACTTAGTATTATTGGTTGAGGTAAGTTACGATAAGTAAACACGTATTTGCAACGTTTAAGAGCGCATCGCATAAGGACGATGCAAACTTGAGAGAACTTAGTATCTTCTCATATTGCACTTATTTCTTATGAATATTAGCCGCCATTCGTGGGAATTGAGTGATTATTTAAGCAGATTGCTTTGATATCAAGCGTGTTTTGAATGAACTGGTTTAAAACAATATAACACGTACAATAAATACATCCATTTTAAATAATTGATATTTGCCCATGCACCATTGTCAAACCGAAAACATATATTAGGTCACACTAAAGTTACACTATAGTAGCACCACACTTGCCTAAATAATAAAAAATGATTCTATTCTTGATGGTCTGAATTCAGAATTAATTAAGAAGATTCAACTTAAAACTCATTAAATTTGCGATTTAAAGTGACAAAGCTGTGATGAATAAAAGTGATGTTGTATATTCTCTTTGGTATGTACTAGGAATTAGGTTAATTCAAGACTTCTGGTATAAATCTAAGTCAAGTAAAAAAATGGCATTTTGAGATAATTGAATTGAAAAATCAATGCCACCTAATTGTTTTTTGAAATGTATGATTTTGACTGCTTGCCATATTCCCTTAATATAATACTTTTGGTATAATCTAATATTTATGATTATTTCGCCCAGCACAGTTATTTCAGTAAGAAGAAAATTACCAAATACAACCTCTTTTTGCGGACACTATTTCATTTAGACTATGAATTCTTAACCTAAAATTCTTTTCATTTATAGATTTTATTATGGACTATGTGAACTGATATTAAACGGCATTTTTCAAAATTTGTGACAAACCATTGTTTGAATGTTCGTTTCTCAATTATTTGATCATTTATTTTAAGAAAGTGTTTAAATAAAATGTTTTTATTTTAAATGACATTGAATAATGTAGAAAATAATGAACGGAGTATCCCTTTCTTTATATTTTTATATTGTTCTGTTATCAATGATCTGCGTAGGCTCTACGCCGTAGAGCACCATTCAATTTATTAAATCGAGATAAATTTATTTAACATTTTCTTTCATTTGTGTTTGAAATAAATAGTATATAACGTAATGTAATATGGTACGATGTTCGACAGGAATGTCAGGATTTAAACGAACTGTCAATTTACCGGAATGCTTTCCGGCGTCGAGTGGAAACCTGTCAATGACATTGTTAAACGGGTTTATAAAAATCAATGATAGGTATTACAGAAAGTGTTGACAGCATACCGAAAATCAATTTCGTTTAAATTGCCTTTTCTACGGCATATGCCGAGGGCATGTTTATTTATCAGACTTATTTTTTATTTAAATAATTTGTGTGTATTTTTTTTATATTATACAAAAATACTTATTTTGTCAGCAAATTTTACCAAAAGATTTCAACGAATGAGACATTTTTTTACACACAATATAAAAAAACAAAAGAGTAATAAATACTATATTATATAATCTGCTATAATGCTGTATATTTTTTCGTAAAATAAAACCAATGTTTTTGAACTACTTCCACATTTCATTCAAAAAAGTGATCCTTTATTTTTAAAATAATTCCGCCATTGAAAGGTGAAGTGAAACAATTTTTTATATGCGTTACAAAATTCTACATGTCTTAAAGTAGGGATACCCAACCATGTGCCCGACTATCAAACCAATGGTCTGTCTCCCTTTACTTGCCAAATAGATACAATAGAGATTTTATGTATTGCAGATCTTGTTCAAGGAAAGGCACGAGAACTAGAATTAGAATTTTTGGACCTTAAAAATGATATTGTATTATAGTTATTAATGAGAAGGACTTCTGGAACACAGTGAACAGAAAAATAAATCCATTGCTGACAAAAGCAACATACGAAGTACAATGTTTAAACGGTTCGACGTATCTTTGCGAATCATTCAAACATGAGCTTCATATAATCAAAGTATAGATCTCGACTCACCTATGACCATCTTTATGATTGTTTTCTGACAGGAACATAATCATACATTCCTAATTATGAGGCGCTGGCTAATTAAATGCAGTACCAATCACACTGACGGAGAATTTTTATAAATAATAAAATATATATTATCCTTGTCCAATTATGAATATTCATAGAAAAATAGGTGATTCCCGCCGCTCTATCAATATTTTAGAATGTGCCTTAGGGTCCAAAAAGGTTGAGGACTTCTGTCTTTAAGTATCGTAAAAGTGAAGTGATCTTAGTAAATACACACTGGAAAGGTTTTTTACACTTATAATAAAAATATGCGGTCTACCGTTACACTAAGTAAAAACGTGATTCTACTTAAAAGTCCAATAGAAAATAATAACCATTTTAATATTTGACTCAATTTTAATACCTCACTTTTATTTTACAAAAAAGACTCATGCAAAACTTCACTAAATAGTCATATTTTTAAACACTGTAAATATTGCTAAGATGCTACTTACATAAAAAAAATCGTTAATTAACTCATGCAGATTCATTGGTTTGATTTTAGAATCAATACTTCTAATCTAAAAGCTTCAAAGTGAGGTTATGTGAGTAAAACGTCGGTACTAAATTATGACGGAGTGTAAATCCTTGGTCAGGCAAGGTGCTAGAGAGCGATAGTAGAATTCTCTGCGGACAGTCCTTCTATAGAGCTTATCGGGAAATATTATATCATTAGTTATTACTATACGAGAATGTCCTGGGGGAAGATAGGGAAGAGTTTACTGCGATGAAGAGTGGTACACACTACACATATGTAGTAATTTGAACAATACAATACTCGTTATTTGCCCACTAAAGATGTTTAAAAGTTTTCTTGAAATAAAGGAAAAAAATATGTCCAAAATCTATTATTGAACCAATGTATGATTATTTGCGTTTAAGTATTTTTAATTCATACCCTCTTCCAATGTGGAGAATATTCCAATGGCTTAATAATGAAGATATCTCAACAGATATTTTTTTCTGCGAGAGCTGTTTGTTACTTCGTTTCTTCATCTATCCATTTAAATGAGAGTAAAGATGTAAGGATAGCGCTAGGATAGGACTAGTGATTATCTTACCGCTCTTGATACGTTTATTACTCATTATTTTAAAAATGAAAGAGTAGGCGAAAATCACAAACTCCCATGTCTTAGAACAGAGATCTATAAAATAGATTGAAAAAATAATATTCGTTGTGGGATTCAAACCCGTAAGATCCGCCATGGAAGCCAACGACGTTGACCACTGCGCCACAAACCTGGAATTCTCATTATAAATAAAATTAATCTACACTCAGCTTTTTTAAAAGTTATAATTTGTAAATAAATATTATACAAAATGAAGATAATGTTGAAATTCTCAAATTGGAATCATCCAAATTTTTTATTATATATAATTACCCCATAAAATTACCAACTTACAACCCTGATTTTGCTTTTAAGTATCTTCGTATATGAAAATACACAACGAACTCAAACTAATAGAAATTAAACAGTTTTTATTTCTTATATTGATCCTTCAGTTCATTAGTTGAAGGGAACGAATGAAATAGTCAGAATTTAAATCAGTTTTTGGTCAGAATAAAAATGTTATACGGTCGGAATATTTTATAACCGTTTTGGTAAGGTTAGATAAGATTAGCTTAAGTTTTATTTTAATTTCATTGATTATGACTATTTATTCTGCCCAATATATTATGACCATTTAATATAAATTCTGACCGTAAAAATACGAGCGTTAGTTAAATATATACTCTCTTTGAAAAAGAAGGGTTGATAAACTGAGTAACAAATAGTTCACGTATAAAAAAAACTTACGCCAAGGTGACTTCATTATGAAGCCATATGCTCCACATAAGGAGCGAACATAGATAATATGTTTATTATTAAAGCGTGGCTTAATTTTCAGTTGTACGTGATTAGCATACGAATATTTTAAATTGATTTACTCAAAACAGGTATATCCGATTATCTAACAACTTACGTGATATGCCTATAGAGCAGTGTTTTCCAACCTTTTTTATACCACGGACCCCCAAATCTGAAAAAAATAATCTGCGGACCCCCGATTTTTTTTTATTTCATATGTTTATATTTTATCACAAAGAATGTTGAAAGAATGAAAATTTTCGCAGACATCCGCGAAAAACATGCGGACCCCAGGTTAAGAAGCACTGATATAGAGGGCCAAATATAATTTTGATACTAAGTTGATGAAGATATTATATGACAGAGTATTGATAAATTTTCGTAGAATTCTGAAAGAGAAAGAAAGATAGACACTTTATCTTACGAGAGTCAACGAGACGTTATTAAGCTAGTAAGTTATACGACATGAGAGATCAATGAAGTGTTTGGTTTGGGACAGAACATTTCATTTTATTATACGATATAATAAATTAAAATTATATATCTGAAATCTTAAATAAATGTATCGTCGGCTTATGTAGCTCAACGATAACAGCTTTATTCAACTTACAGAATGTTATGAGTTCAAATAATTATGGTTTATAATAAATGTGGTCCCCGGTAAATTGCTCGAATGGAAATTGCTCGAATAACAAGATAATCAATTTGTTTCCGTTTGTTCTGTCCGTTTGTTCTGTCTTAGCCCTAGTCTTTTATGTGTTTTGGAAATATATAGAAACAGTTTGAGTAACTAATTAATAAGCAGTTCTCGTAGAAACACTTCTGTTGAGATAAACTCCATTAAAAGATCATATGTTCCGCATTTGGAGCGAACACGGTTAAAATAAATACTTACGAGAATTACTTTTATATTTCACTCTCTAAGCAAGTGTCGCACAAGATAAAAACGAAATTCGTAGAAAAAGTCGTGAAAAATCGTTTAAATAACCAAGCAATTCGAATAATTTGTAATTCGAGCAATTTACCGGCTCCCAATAAATGTATATCTCTTTCGTATATTTTTGATAGTTCTTTAGATTCAACGTAGGTTAGACTTAACTCTACCGGCCGTCACAACGGACTCTCTGTATCCGGATACACTTAATATCATTGTGTAATGGCTGGTTACACATTTCGTTTTTTTCTTTCTATTAATATCTTTTTTTAAGCACAATAGTGTATGGTTAAAATATATATTTCATGCAGCTCTACATCGGGCCAATAATAAATTGAATTAAGTTATTTAATTTATTTTCTAGATTGTTATTGCGTTATGAAAGGCGACCGTAAAACAGCGGCTGCATACATATAGCGGTCATTAGTTTGAGAAAAAATCAACAACCATCCATCGATGGATTTATGAGTAACTCTACGAAATTTCAGTGTGAATTGTGTGAAATTAAATATGATATATTTTTTATTCTACTCCAACTGCTGTCTTCGAAAAAGATAAGTTGACCGATTGGGTAGCAAACAGTCCTAGTAGAAAAGTTTATTTTGAGATACCTCCATCAGGAAGCCATATGCTACACACTGGAGATAGACGTTGATAAAAATAAAAATAATATGACTTACTAGTCATTCACAATAAATTACATCAGAGTAGTCATTATTGATGTGGTCAGTTTCGCAATTAAATTGTCCGTATTTTAGTACTTATACTGACAAACTTTTTTGAGCCATATCCACAAGTCAATAATACATAGAATTCCTGTAACCGCTTTCGACGAAAAGGTTAAAGAAAATTAATTGTTAGGAAATTACTTGTAAAGTGTTTCTCAACCTTATTTGTGTCTTCTTCAACGCTTCAAAATACCCGTGCCCTCTTTTGCTATAATTATTTTATATTCAGCACGTATAAAAGGCGACGAGAAGTCCTTTTGAATATATTATAGTTTGGCTTACTTTAGTACCCACTAATCATTGTTCACTTAAAATAGGTCTCATCACAAGAGTTTGAATATTTTGGTGTGAGTGCTACGGAATCATTGCTCCAGTTTGACAGTGTCGAGACCTCAGTTTTGCGGCTTGGGCAAACTTTGTTCCTGTAAATTTCAAACTAGCTCATCTATCTTAATATTAATGAATACCAGGCACATGAAAATGTAGAGTGGTCAAAAACAACAAAAAAAATGTGGCAAAAAATGAAATTTTTATTTGTGAAGTTAATATTTTAAATCTCTTACTGAACCATCATGATGTACATTATATTAATAAAAGCGTATTAAACCTTGAAAATTTTATGATATATTTTCATATCAAAAACACTGTACTGAATGTGCTCAGCTGATAGCAGTAGTTTTATATATACATATATGTCCGCTCCCAATATAATGGAGGTAACTCAACAGATTTTTTTCTACGATAAATGTTTGTTACTCAGTCGCTCAACCTCTCTTTTTAAAAGAGAATAGTAGAGATAGAAAGATACGGCTAGGACAGAAGTAATGGTTAACAACCTGCTCTTTCTGAGAGCGGGAAAGGATTTTTAGACATCACAAGCACCTATGCCTTCAAACAAAAGTCGATAAATCTATAGAAAAAATGCTGCTCTTACTGGGACTCGAATTCGTGAGATCCGGTACGGAAGCCAACAACGCTAATTGCTACGTTATAGAAACCGACAGTGAACTCTGATAGTATTTAATAGTTGAAAAAATCATTTTGAATTGTAACATAAAAACGGAATGATATATTTTTTTAATGAAAATTTACATATTAAAATTTTTTTTTTGTATATGACAAGTAGCAATACAATTATTTCCTTTATGGAAAGTAAACAAAATAAGTAGTTTTTAAAATACGATGTTGGTATGAACGGTGAATATACTTCTGTAAAGGTGTTATGTTTATAGTTTTTACTAAAACACTTTTATGTGTTGGTTCAATTTTATTTTGATAACATAATTTTACACTTTATAAATCAATAAATCAATCTTATAATCAAGAAGAAAATCGTGAGATTGTGACAGGTTGCAATTGTTTTCTTATTCTACTGAAGTTTCATACTTCAATTGTTTTATTCTAATGCACGAAGGACATTTGAAAATAGAACGTCATACAGAATAAAACATAGTATGGTATGGTATTGAGTATACATAACAAAGGACACACATATTTTATAATTCTAATAAGTTGTTAATGTCGTTGACTTATGGAAATTATTGTAAATTGATTTTCAATCTGCTTATTGATTTCTTTTTGAATGGAGGTATGCTTTAAGCTCTCTCTCATCTATCCGATCCTAAAAGCGAACGGAAACAGGAACTATCAGCTAACTACCTGTCCAGTTCTAGCCTTTTTTCATTCCTTACAATCTTCAGAAGAAAAGTGGAGCCCAGATCTTGTTAATAAAATTGTTTTCGAAATAATCTCTATTATGAATCCCCATACACTACATTAGCAGCAAAAATTGTTTAATAAATATAAAAATTCATAAGTGTTTGTTATAGTAATAAGTAATGACTATTGTAATATAGTAAGAAAATATTTTATTTCAGACTGTAAGTATTTACAATAATTATACAAATAGCAACAATAATTTCAACAATATTTGGTTACAATTAAGTTAACAAAATAGCGTTGTATATACAGTGAAATGAATTCGATAAAAAATAACTTTTTTATATTGGTTTTACAAACACACTATTGTGACTAGAAAAATGCATTTGATGAAAGGTTGTATCAAGGAAAAATGATTTTATTTATATCAAGCCTTTTTCTTGTTAACAGAATAAAGTTATTACCAATAAAAAATCAGCAGTAAGGTAAAATTTATCATGTAGCATATCGTCGTCGTACAAAAAGTGACTAAGTGCTTAGTTTTATTATATCCAAATGAAGAACTTGAGCATTTTTTATTTTATGTTTGATACTTTTTTCGAAAAACTTTTATGTTGTTTTTAAGTAATTTTCGTAAAAAATCTACTTAGTCACCTAATGAGACATTGAATTTAAATTAGATGAGCATAATACTTAAACAAAACAACTTAAAAATAAACATAAACGTAAAAAACATTATACATCACAACATAAACTACTCGAAGGATATAAAGAGAGCATCATCAATGATATCCTCCATGAGAAGATCCCGAGTCATCATGTCCACTGCTGCCAAAGTTTCCTAGGTCATTACTGTGACCGGAAAACAATCCACTTCCGAAGGAATCGCCGGAATGTCCTCCTTGCGCACCTGAACTGTCACCTAAGCTATAACTGCCATGTCCTCCGATTCCGCCACTAAATGAAGAGTGTCCTCCGAATCCCGCTCCAACTCCACTACCAGAGTGGCCGTCACTTCCGGAGTCTGCGCCCCACGCTCCGTGTCCTGCGCCACCCCCGAAACCTGAATGACCACCTGATGCTTGGGGAGCGCCGTAAGTGTATCCTAAAACTTCATAATAGTCGTCGCCGCCCCCGTGAGAATGTCCGCCGCCTCCGCCACCTCCGCCGCCCCCACCGCTGCCTCCGTGGCCCCCCTTGTGGTAGATGTGTTTGTAAATAGTGTGGGTGTGATGATGGTGGTTAACTTTGTAAGGTACGTGAATGATAACCTTCTTATGAGATTCACCGCCGCCACCTGCAGAGCATACGCCAATCAGTGCCACCGCACATGCTATCACTGCCACCTATAAAATAAAAAAATATATAACATCTGCAAAAAATTAGAAATTCTAAGCCGTATGGGTTTTTAGTGTAAGTAAAGTTTAAAATTCCCTTCCACGCTTTTCGATCCATTATTAACTGGGTGTAGCGAGAGCAATTAGCTAACCACTAGTCCTGCCCAAGCCTTATCCTTATATCCCTATTACTCTCTTCGAAAGAGAGAGGTTGAGCGACTGAGTAAAAAGCAGTTATCGTAGAAAACTTCTGTTGAGATACCTTTATTAGAAGGCCATATGCTCCACATTGGAAACAGACATGGATAAAAAAAAGTTTAAAATATAAATAATAAGCGTGGTTACATAAAATGGTCATTAATTTTATCAACAGTTCCGTCAATTGTATCGGATGCCATTCAATTTAACAAAATTATGTAAATCATAGTTTCTCAACATAGTCATTGTTTCTTTAGCTCTTCCCGTATGATCGATATCAAAAAACCCAGGAATTTACTGATTTTTCAAAACTAAAAGACGCGAGGGCTTTTTTTTCTTTTTAACTACGGAATTTTAAAATAGTTTGTCGCTGCCCGATTATAAAAATCTGAGAGTGTATAGATATTTCCCCATGGTCCCTTAAAACTGTACTGTGGGTTCTCTACAATTATTTTTTCTCTGTAGATCCCTTGAAACATGTTCTGACCCCCGATTAAGAATCTGTGATGTAAATTATCGTCGAAGCCACTACAGATCAATCAGTAAATAAATTGCAAACAGGCATTCGTCAACTTCATTTTTTTATTTAATTCGCCATTATGTCTCATGTCATACTATGATGATTATGAATAAATTAATGAGAGAAAAAAGAACAGGGGTGTATTTAAGATTGTCGTTAAAAAAATACGACTGTTATATTATGAGTTGTCTCATAAAATTTATTCAATTACACAACTCTTTGCCACGCTTGCGTCACCGCAATAAAACGTGTTACAAGAAAGGTTGCCAACCGTCCCGGATCGTCCGAGATTGTCCCGGAATTGGAATATCTGTCCCGTATTCCGGACGAATGCTTATTTGCCCCGGATATTAAGAGAAATTCCAATTTGACATCTTGTAAATCTCTTGAACATCATTCCAACGTACGTTCCATCACCCACTACTACTTAGACACGCCAGTCTGTGTGTTGGAAAAACTCATAAAAAATATTTAACATTAAATTTGTTGTTATGAGATAAAAAAAAACGTTATTATTATTATTATGTATTATATGTTTGCCGCCTTATGGTCGAGTGGTCAACGTCGTTGGTTTCGGTTGCGGAGGTCACGGATTAAAAATCCAGTATGGACAGTTTTATAAATTGTTTTTTCAATCGATTTATGAATTTCTGTTCGAAGGCATGAATGTATGTGATGTCTTCAATTCCCCCCTCCCACCCATCCTATCTTATCGAGAGCGATTAGCTAACCGCTAGTCCTTTCCTAGCTCTGTCCTTCCATTCCTACTCTGTTTTGAAAAAGAGAGTTGAGCAACTGAGTAACAAGCAGTTATCGTAGAAACACTTCTGTTGAAATAAACTGCATTATGAGTCTATATGCTTTACATTGGGAGCGGACATGGTAAAAAAAAATGTTTGTGTGTATGTGTGAAAAATAAATATTTACATACATAAAAAGTTTCGTCAGAATACTAGGTATAGCCAACTGATAATGATGATGATGTTAAGTTTTAATCTATTTGTCCCGGAACCGTCACAGAAAAAGTTGGCAACCCTAGTTACATGCGCCGGTTCAAAAATTCTCTTAATTTAAATATGTTTTTATGTGAACGGTAAATATTGCTCTCACTGATGCCGTGTTGACTAGACAATAATAAATTGTTGAACCCGCTCTCAGACTAAGGAATTACTTCAAATTAATACAGATACTAGACTGCGAGATGAGCGAAAACCCACGAGACAGGTTTACAAATTGTTTATGTAAATCTACCGGTATTATTGTGTGCGATTTTCTTTACTATAAAATGTATCTGTTTAACTGTCACAATCACGTTTCCAACGACATCTGGCCTGACTATGATTCTAAACGCGATATATTAAATATTCAATTTACAACAGTATATTGTATTAGGTATACCAAATTAACGATGATAAAATATGAGCTCACTAATAATATTCAGTTTACAGTGATTTAAGTAAGATATTTATTTATTGTTTACAAACTTTACTAAAGAATGTGTATTATTGGAAAAAGCTAAACTCAAACCATTTTTTTTCACCATGTCCGCTTCCAATGTGGAGCATATGAACTCTTAATAGAGTTATCTCAACAGATGTGTTTCTACGAGAACTCCTTGTTACTCAGTTGCTCAACCTCTCTTTTACTGAAGAGACTAGGAATAGAAGGATAGGGCTAGGACAGGACTAGTGGTTAGCTAATCTAGCTCTCGGTGCGCTCCGTTCATAGGATAGGATGGATGGGAGGGGGAATTCAAGACATCACATACATCCATGCCTTCGAACAGAAATTCATAAATCGATTGAAAAATCAATTTATAAAACTGTCCGTACCGGGATTCGAACCCGGAACCTCCGTAACCGAAGCCAACGACGTTGACCACTCGACCACACAGGCGGCAAACTTAAACATTACGGCATTTAAATGGTTACATATAAAAAATATATATTTATATATGTATTTGTATTGCATAATTCCCGCTCTTATTTATTAAGATCAGAACCGGTTTCGCTCATGACGAGCATTATCAACTGATAATAGACTAACATATTAAAATGTTATTTATACAAATATAAATTAAATAAAAAAATATGTATAAGTGATTAAAATAAAAATGTTTTATATATTTAAAATGTAATTATAAAACTCGTTAAAATGTAATTAAGCTTATTGGTTACGGTAGAATTACGAAGAAAAAAAATGTTAAGTAAATTCTCAGCTAATTACAAATATTTTTTGCATTTTTTTTAAAGTAATAATACTTTCGTTCTGTTATACGAAGCCATTGACAACCACCAAGAATTCTATAAATGAATTAATCACGTTTTATCCTTTGTTAATTATATGATATACGATAACACAGACGTTGGATATTTTTTTACATGTATGTCTTAAAATGATGTTATGTAACGTTTATGTCGTTTGTCACTCAAATGTAATAATATTATGTCAGAAATGAATGAATCAGGATATTGAGTTCTTAAAAAAAAAATTTACGACTTAACTTTTTTTAAATTTTACGCTTTATTGATGTACCCCATTAATATGAGCGATTTTGTTAATTGTATAGACACTCACGACTTCATAGTTTTTTTGTAGCAATTTAAATGAACACGTTATTATAATTATATAAAATATCTAGTTATACAATTCGTTGCTAATTCGCCTGCTGTTTTTCGGATGTAATTAACGAGTTTTTTTTTTTAAATCACTCCAGATTGATCTAAAGAGAAAATATGCCACGAGCACCAATGTTCATGGTCTTTAATTTAATATTAACTGTAACAGGGCATGTATCTAGATATTCTTGATGCGTCTGATCGTTAAGGTTTAATTATTACTACAAAACCTCAGAGGCTGAACAACGTTGCAATGACGGTATCTTATAAAATAATACATGTCCACTTTAAACATTAAATTTCGTACATTACAGATCCATCGTCAAACATGAACATTACCAACTTATTAAAAAAAAATATTGCTCATTGCTAAAGATGTAAACTGTTAGCTTTTTACGGAATAACGTTATTTTTTAGTATCATTAACAAATTTGAACCTTTCAAATTATGTACATTCACACAAGTTTTGCCAATAGCGACCCGGGTTTCACCTTTTGGAATCTTCAAACGTTCAGGTGCACAGATTGATTTTACATCAGGGATGGCGGGTCAGTTCAATTTTAACGATTTAAATTTAATATTGAAATTCTACCAAGCACCTTCTGTCGAAATCTTAAATTAAATTATTATCTCAATTAATTAAATTGGAACCGATTTCACCTACCGCAAAAAAATTTAACTGAGAATTATTATTACGTTTTGGAATCCGTACAAAAAGATTGTTTAACATATTTTTTTAACATAAGTACAAGTTAAAAATTATTTGCTTAAAAAATAGACAATTAATTAAGTTGAAAATATTCCGATCACGTTCTAAGCCACAAATTATTCATATAACATTGATTCACTATTGAAGATAAAACTAGAGCGAGACAAAGCCCAATTAGCAAGCACACATAGAATACACCAAATAACTCACCACAATGTGTGAGACCATTTTGCTTAGAGATTGAGTGTTGTGAAGAGGGTTTGGTGGAAGACTGCTGCTATCAGCTGCGTTAGTCAAGGTTTGATGATTGACTCAGAACTCGGCTTGCTTTTATATGAAAAAAAAACGGCTTCTAATTACACTGGCCGGGGTTATTTAGTATTCATTTGTGTATATTTATAACGTATTGCATAATTGCTGAGTTCATTCCGACTTTCGGAAGTTGCCGACCGAACACTCTGCGGCGTTCACCGCACTTGTTTCCTCTCACCAACTTTTACTGTGGGACGAAAAGAAATTTTTGATATTATGAATTGTTAATAAGTGTACAAAAATAAACATTCTATTCGGTATACTTATTATTACAGCAGTAACAGTCTCTAATTGTTACTATTGAAGTAATTGGTTAAACAGCGGTTACATACTGCGATACCATCTTTTACATTCACTTTAAGGCAGTGGTTTTTAAACTTTATGTTATATATTGCCTCACTTAAAAAAAAGCAAATTTTCGTGTTTCCCTAAATTTCAATTCAAATAAAAATAAAAAAAAACATTTCAACACGAAAAAATTAACATAATAATAACATGTTTGTGCCATATAAATAAGTTTAAAAAACACAATATTTTTTTGTACTTTTAACACTTTTATTTAGCATGATCAGGACCGGGTTCGCTTATGAATCAAATAAGAAGATGTAATAAACATTTAGTTAATAAAAACACAATACCTTTCCACCAACTATCAACAGTGAACACCCTAAAAGTGATAAACATTTCTTATTGAAAATAATTTACAAGTTACAGTACAAATTATGAATAAGAGATACTAAATTGACTCATGTTTAATACCTCTAACTTGTAGTTACAAAAGTTTGTAAAATCTTTTCGATACCAATTGTTTATTATACATTTTAACTTCATTGTTTTGTATAAATAACACTGCTACATTTTATTTATTATCAGTTGATAATGTTCGTCATGAGTGAAACCAGTCTAGATTTTGCTAAATAAAAATGAAAATAGTACAAATGAATATTGTGTTTTTAATGTAGTGCCTTTTTTATTGAAGCGATATAAATATGTATTTTAAATTAAGGTTTTTTTAATGCAGTGGGTATAGTTTGTATATAAATATTATAAGTACAAAATTGAACAAATTTTTGGCGCAATGTAGAAATTGCACTCGTATTTTTTTTTTACTGCTAATCTAGATTAGTACATGGATTTCGCTGTGGTCAATGCAAGAAGTTCGTTTCGAATAAATATAAATTAACGATCACTTTTAGGGTGTTCACTGTCAATACTTCAGTCAGTTGACAATGCTCTCAATGAGCGAAACCGGTCCTGACATTAAATAAAGTGGAATGAAGTACAAAGGAATATTGTGTTTTTATTAAAAAATTAACGAACCTAGAAAGTAGTTGCGTTTATTTTGAATACAAACTTTTATATTCTCAGATAAGACTTTTTTTTATTTCAAAACATTTAAAAAAAGCTGTCACTCGATAATTCTTTATTTTTTTCCCATTTAAATGATAATTAGATCAAATTGATCGTTTTGATTCTCGCAAATGGATTCTGTATCAACTCTAACTTTGAAAAATCAAGATTCAAAGATGTCTTACTGACATATTACAATGTGAAGTTTATTTATTTATTATGTTAATAAAATTAATTTTCGGTTAGATTTTTTTGCGCCTCTTTTTGCGATTGTCCGCGATTCCCAGTTCGGAAACCGCTGTTTTAAGACGCACATAATGTTAGGCAAAAAAGGCACTTTGTCGTGTATAAATGTAATATAAGTATATTTTGACTACTTCATTGATGTTAAATCAATATTATATTATGAATTATAATTTGTAAGTTTATTGCGTAATATCAATCTTTAGCTCATTTTTAAAGATGACGTACTGATATGTCTAATGCCACAAGATTCATGCTAAATTATTATTTAGTCAGTATTTTTAATAGCTTAATAATCGTACGTAGATTGTACACAGCTAATTATTAAATAACTATATTAAAAACATATAGATAATAAAATAAATGAAAAGGTAATGCCATCGTAAATGTCAACAATCGTTTTGTTTCTTATTTGCGCTATATTCACCTCTTATCAGGGCTGTAGAGCCAGAGTTGGAGTTGTGGAGTCAGACTGTTTAGCTGGAGTCGGAATAGTAAAAAAACCTACAATATTTTTCCTACAATTACACTGTAATCAATGATTTGTTTTTATTCAAATGTAGAAAATCATGCATTTAAGAGTGTATGGAGAGATTACTGTAATTCCATCTCACATTTTTATACGGAAAAACGGTATTAAAGAAAGATCAATAATTTTACATTTACAGTAGTTAGTTTAATGTTGGCATTCGATCGTTTATTTTGTTACCGGCTTTACATATATTTTCATATTGATAGCGAGTTTATTTATCTTTCTCTCAAATTTTAAATCATAATTTCTCCGAACAAATATTGCTAACAGCACTTTCATTCTACAATTCATTCCACTAATGACCAACAGCAGACAATATTCAATTAATTACTAAAACATCACCTAGATTTTACTGAATCACCCTACACGGTTCAATTTATTAAGACGCAGTTAGTTTTGCAAATTTTGCCGCAGTGAACGGACCGTAATTATATTCAAATTATTTCACACTAAATTTTAGTTAGGCGTCGCATTTTAAGCCACGTAAGCATACATTTTGAAAGTGAACAGTAAATTTACCATATCATCATACGGAGCGGTTATAACAGCTAGTTTGAATATTTCCCCCACTGTTGTTTTCGCATGCCATTAAATTCTATTTTGTCGGTTGTGTTTGTTACCTAGGATTGTCTCAAATATAAAGTTACTTCTATAAATTAAATAAACGGAGAAAACTAGACTAAATTGATTTAAAAGTTTAGATTTCATACAAGCGGATGGCACATATGATGAGAAATAATTTAGTATTTTTTAAAATAGCTACTTATCTATCACGTATTTATTAACATAATAATACATTTTTTAATCGATTAAACAACTTCTGTTTGAATGCATGAGTGTTTGTGATGTCTAAAAAATCCTTATCATCACCTTTTATCTTCTGTTGTAGGGATGTGGGCTTTGTGTTTTTTATCCCTTTCATCTCTGGTGTGGTTTAGATCAGGTGAGTTGAAGTCTCTGGGTGTATGAAGAAAGTGGCAGTTATGAAGTTCACTGCGACCAAGCAATATCAGCACGACGTGTTTTACCAACGTTTAAAAACAACAGCCATTCAAAGAACTTAGAGAAAACCATATCCCCATTCTATAATCCTAGAAGGAGAGATGTGAAGATTCTTTTGCGGTCTTTATTAGAATTGACATTAAAATTTAAAAAGTGAACGCAAGTTTTATTACAGGATTAAATTTAAGCACACTCCACTTCCGATCCTTAAATTACCATATTGAATATTAATTAAAATATTAGTTGAAAATAATCAAATTTTTGAATTGCCTTACCAAGAGCATTTTTTTCAATCGATTTATCGATTTTTGTTTAAAGACATGGATGTTTGTGATGTTTAAAATTCCCTTTCCTACCTTTAACAATCCTACAAAAACAAGGTGTAGCAGAATCAAGGTTCCCAGACGTCCTTATTTGAGCGGGACTGTCTTGATCTCAATAGACAAATCGCGAACCCTGCATTGCAAGTCCCTCTAAAAATCCCGACTTAAGAAAATGTGTATATGTATAAAAATATTCGACATAGTGAATGTCCCGATCTGTGGTTTTAAAAATCTGGCAACCCTGAGCGAGAGTGATTGACCAACCACTAATCCAGTAAAATTATTTTAATCCCTACTCTCTTTGAAACAAAAGAGAGGTTAAGCAACTTGTTAACAAGCTGCCCCATAGAAAAACTTATGTTGAGATACCT
Organism: Himalopsyche anomala; assembly: GCA_031772345.1. Classification (NCBI taxonomy): domain Eukaryota; kingdom Metazoa; phylum Arthropoda; class Insecta; order Trichoptera; family Rhyacophilidae; genus Himalopsyche; species Himalopsyche anomala. The sequence goes on along the minus strand of CM062832.1, from coordinate 4,275,634 downwards.
CCATCAGGAAGCCATATGCTCTACAATGCGAGCGGACATGGACTAAAAATATGTGTATGTAATAGAGTGTAACATAAAAAAACAAATAAAACATTCATATAGTATGTGGTATGTAATAATTTAAACGTAAATGCTATTTCCCTAGTATGCACAAAGACCATAAAAACTTTCTGGATTCAGAGGACAAAATTCTTGAAATGTGTTCTCCGCGTGGAGCGAAAGTTTGATTTATTCCGCCTAAGAACTCATAGACGAGCTTTATCTGTAATTTATACAAATAAAAAAAGAACTCTCCCTCTTATGCTAAAATATAAACGCTTTATTGAGATCTGATGTGACTATGGCGCACTTAAACGGAAGGAAAGACCCAAGAAGGTTTATCATGAAAGTCAATGAAGTTGGTTAAACACAGAACCGGTTTGAAGTAGTATTTAATGCAAAACATTTTTTTTTCAGTAAAATTTTTTTTACACTACTTCCTAAACGAAAAGTTTTTTTTTTTTTTGATAACTTGATTGAAACATATTTTTAAGCACAATGGTAAAATACATTTTTTTTCTTCCAGTTTTTCTAATGGATGGTGGCAAGAGGTTGTTGATTATAATCTACAATCAAATAAACAGTGTCGGAGTTTTTTGAAATCTAGATTTTAAGCAATATTCAAATTAACTGTTGAAAAATTTGATTTTCGCCTGAAAAAAAAAATTAATGCATTCTTAAATACATAACTGTCAAAATAGTTTTCATTTGACAAAATGTTGCAATTTAAATGTATACTTTTAGTAAAATAATTCATTCAAAAATAATAATATTACATCATGACTTTAAAAGATTTAAAAGTAAACTATTCTGCCAAATCGGTAAATAATACTCGTAATGTGCGAAACCGGCTCTGATCTAAAATGATTAATGTAGAATTAGTACAAAAGTGTGTTTTATTTTTTAATATTGTAACGGAATCAAATTGTACATTAAAAATGATTTTCTTAATATAAAACTACTGTTTTTAGTAATTAGAGTTAATGGTCATATCAAGAAGAAACGTATTTCTAAGTAAAAATATTCTTTACATGCTAAAGCGTCGGATACTGGTTTATTCATTTAGTCCGGGATAAACCTTGGTTTCTTCCGCCCTTCTAAGCCAGTCGTTGATCTCCATCTCTCGCTGTTAATGTGTCACCCCATCCATCCGGTGATGTCGCGGTCTTTCAACGATTCGTCTTCCCTTAGAGGTGTATATCAAACATGTTTTAGGTTTAAATTCATCAATGCGTGATGAGGACCAACATAGACGTTCAGTTTTGACAAATCTAACAATGTCTAGCTCGACGTAAAAGTTATTAACACTTTCTCTACGGTGCTCAAAAATACTTCCGATATATTGCTGGTCCTTAAACAACCAAGCAAAAAACATGTTTTAACACTTACCGCCCGCTCTTTGATGGACGGAAACAACTTTGTTGGAGGCATATATTAAAAAAACGTGTTTTTCATGTGGTTCTTAAAAGGCCAGTAAAATATCGAAAGTATTTTTTAGCACCGTAAAGAAAGTGTTAAACTCCTAGTTGTAGAAATGAATTATTGTATTTCGTAACGGGCGGGAAAAAATGTTTATGTAGTTCATAAAAGCATATTTTTCTCGTTCCAAGTTTGTTTTGATTTCTTTGCCTACATAATTCTGAAGGGTTCATTTATACATATATTTAGAATTCAAAAAAATAAAACTTTTATTTATGAATACTTCTAATAAAAATGACAATATTTGTGTTAGCGTATATATAAAAGTAAATAAACATTTTTTTTTATTATAAATATTTTATTTATTTAAGGGGCGAATGTTAACCTTATTGCGGCCCTATAATCTGATGACTAAAAGCAAGAGGCTGATCTAAGACAAATGAAAAATGCGAATTTGTATGACGAGGAAGACGAATTTCATTGACTTTTTTGCTGACGCGACTCGGTTTTATGCTAGAGATCATTTGCTCCTTTTTATTAGATAAGACCATCTGCTTTTTTGTTAGTTTAGATAAAGGTTTGCGATTTTTCGTCCTTTCACATTTCTTACAGATAACACAGACGATAAAAAACACGCAGGTCAAGCTAACAAAGAAATTTGTTTTGTGTATTATTTAAGTAAAAATCGGTAGACATATTATTTTGTTAGATGGTCGAGTATAGATTTTTTTGAATGCGTATAATAAATTTATTTTTCATGATATTAGTACATATATAAAAACTATTATTAAATCAAAGTACGTAGCAAAGATATCATTTATTTAATCAAGTCTTACTGGAATGGAGAGCAATTTATGTAAAAAAAAAACTATAATAAATTACAAAGAACTTTCAAACAATAAATTTAATGAACAGTTTTAAAAAATATATTAACTATTTCACAATTTAATGAAGTAAGCAAAGTAATATGAATCTTTTTTAAAGATATTAATGAAGAACAACCCCAATATAAATACGTAAAGAGTTTTTACATGTACCACAAAGCATTCATTTTAAATACGACATTTCAGTATAGAAAGCGCCGCAGGCGAATGTATTTTTCTTTGCAACGTATCAAAAAAATACTTATACCATTTTTGCAATATTTATTCTAATTAACGCCAGAATCCTTGACTTTAAGATACACCCAAGATTCGCTTAATCCAAGCCGGTCCTTTTCATTTTTAATAACAAAATCTTTCTAGAAAAACAACTGATACATTGGAAATCAGCCCGGTGCGTTCTATAGCCATAAAATTAGTTACTTAATTTAACCACCCCCCAGCCCTCAGCACCCAAAACATGCAACTATTTCCAATGTATGAGTTTTAATGTCTTTGTAAGGTGCCATGCTTTTTAACCGTAAAACAAATATTTTACATTTTAAATCGGGAATATTTTATTTTTAAAAATTTATTTTGCCCTGTCTTTTTTTCGCAAATCGTCAATACATATATTTTTAGTAATCATTTCTGTTCTAAATGTGGAGCATATGGTATTTTTATTAAGCTTATGTCAACAGAAATTGTTCTTCAACAACTGTTCATTAACATGCCACTCCAAGCCAGTTTTGAGATTGCCGTCTAAAAACGCTCTTAAATGTATTTGTATTTTCTAAATTACATTCATGGTTCACGTTTCACCAATTTCGGAATGAGCCGAGCTTTCAAATAATAGCCTCAATCGTGAATAGTCTAGATTGATTTAATGGCAGTCGAAATTGTTATCTTAAACACAATAAATGTTTCGCTCTGTAGCCTATACAAATACATTCTTGCCTAACTATTTAATAATCAATTGATATCCATATTAGTTTAATACGCAGTAACTTTTAAAGGCACGGTTGGTGAACTGCACTACCCAGGGGTGGGCTGGAAGGGGCTCGGAAGGGCTTGCGTGAGTCCCTTGTTAATTATAGATAAAACAATATTTTCAGATCAAATTAGTATATAACTGCAATTTCTGACATATATTATCTGCGACAGCTTCAGTATATACAGTAGTGTATATTTAAGTACAGAGTAGCACATTTTTAGCCATTTAGAATGATACGTTGCATATTGTTACATATTATATGTGTATTCAGTAACAATCGATTGCTTATTTAAGTATTGCATATAACTGCATAAGAGTGATAGAAAAAATCTCTCCTTATCCAGAACACCGAGAATTTCTTTAAGATTAAGCGAGCCCCTTGTTAACGTTTTGGCATCCCATCGCTGGCACTACCCTAGCATTGTTATCAGCTCCGTGAAAATTTGTGGCATATTCTCGTAGATTAAAATCCAATGGCCGATTGCAAAGCGGGGTCAAAATATTTACGAATATTTGTACGCAATTCTAGAAAGCCACAATTTTCAGCGACAGCATTATCTAAGCAATTGAAACGTCTTGGTCTCGAATGGCGAGAGCCAGTGAAAGCCAACGCGAATGCGTAAACCCGATAACGTACAATGCCATAGAGTGGAAGATATAAAATAATTGGTATATACTCAAACGTCGATAATTTTTTTTTCATTTGTATTCTTTCTCAGTATAAGAAAATATAAAAAAAAAATCAAACATATTATTTGCCGCCTGTGTGTTTGAGTGGTCAACATCGTTGACTTCGGTTACGGGGATCATGGGTTCGAATCCCAGTACGGACAGTTTTATAAATTGATTTTTTAATAGATTTATGAATTTATGTTCGAAGAAGTGGATGTATGTGATGTATTGAATTCCCCCCTCCCATCCATCCTATCCTACAAACGGAGCGTATCGAGAGTGATTAACTAACCACTAGTCCTGTCCTAGTCCTACCCATCTTTTCATACTCTCTTTGGAAAAAGAGAGGTTAAGTGAGTGAGTAACAAGCAGTTTTTGTAGAAACACTTCTGTTGAGATAAGCTCCATTAGGAGTTCGTATGACATAAGGAGAGGAAATGGTAAAAAATAAAAAAATGGTTCATATTCCACAATTTTAGTGATAGACGAAACTATTGAAAATTGAAAAATTCCAGCTGCGTGGTCGAGTTTTCAGCGTCATTTGCGTCGGTTACGGAGGTCTTGAGTTCGAATGCCATTACGGACAGCTTTTACAAGATAATTTTCTATTGAATTGTGGATTGCTATGCAAATTTATGGATGTATGTGATATCTTGAATTCACTTCTAACCCAACATACGCTAAAAATGGGCGTATCAAGAGCGGTTAGCTAACCACTAGTCTTTTCCTATTCCTATATAAAATACAAAGTATAAGTATTTTTCACTGATGCTTTTTATATTATTAAAGTATTTCTATAAAATTAAATTAAAAAATATCGGCACTTAAGAAATAAAATGTCTCAGTGTGGCTGATGATTATCAGCTCTATACGTTTAAACATTTCTCTGATATAAACACTTTTGGTCGCCATCCATAAAATTGCACCCCAATTTCCCCTTTCAATTCAATAGTCACCATTTTCTTTTACCGCACGTACTTGCAAGAGGTTTCCTTTCTGTCAACCGGAAAACACTCTTAAGCAGTCTTTGTTTCAGGCGTTTCTCGCTGAAAGAAATAGCGCCTAAGTCGAGGAGAGCTTTTGAAATTGGATGGTGATGTTGCTAGGGAAAATGTGTTTGGTTTTGCATAATGCACGTTAAAGTACATTCAGCTGTCTGAAAGCTTTGCAAAATATTTGTCGCGAATATCTCAATATAACGTTGTTATTGCAGCTTCCCAACAGCTGATGGCATTGCGTTTATTCTATGAACGTAAGCAGAAACAATAATATATAAACCATCAGCGTGATAAAAGTAATTTTAAAAATAAAAATCATATATCTAAGAGTGTCTTAGGAGTAATAAATAAATCGCCAAAGAAATGCTCCATTAAAACCAATGATCTAATTGATATCCATATGAAGCCGGAAATTATTATATCGCACGAATTTTTCACACATCTGAATCATTATGTGAAAATTTTCTCTTAAAAAAAAATTGTTTGATCTCCTTCAACATATTTTAATGTGATTACTATAAAACATAGTGCGACATTATTTACTTGTTTCAAATTTTTTTTTTTTTTGGATATCAAATTTATGGAGCTTCAAGTACCATGACGCACCAAGGTTCTTCCAGTCTTTTTCATCGATAAAGATTTTGAAAAATTGTATCCCCTTACCGTCGTTTGCAGACGGAAGGGCGCGATCACTACAGAGATAAGAAGTTCACGGGAACTCCATATGCATTATTTTGCAAATCACATTCCATATGCTTCCTCCATACTATATCCGTACATGTACACACACATGCGCATACATACATACACACATACAGTATACAAATTGTTTTTAAACAAAGAGAGTCATTTTCGTGATGCTAAGTTCGTTCTAAAATTGACAATTTTAGACGACATAAGATCTATGGAGGGTCGTCGAGCAGGACTGCTCTGGGTCTAAAACGATTCTCAGGCAGTGTCTCGTCATAGTTGTGGAGATCAGAGATCGTTGGGTTAAAATGTTTTCCTACCTCGCTGTGAAACTTTTGTGATATTTCACGAAAAAAATATTTATAAGTATCTAGACCAATTTTCATCAATAATAGCAATCAATAATAGCTGTTCAATAACAAGAGTGTTTTATGGTTTTATAATCCTTGAACATAATTTAAAATTTTTCTTACAGAATGTATTTTTTATCCATGTCCACATTCAATTTGGAGCATATGGTATCCTAATGGAGATATTTCAAAAGAAATTTTCCGTCGAGTAATTTTTCAAATACAGTATTAGGGATATAAGGATTATGATAGTACAGGAGTAGTGGTAAACTAAACGCTCTCAGTTATTGAAGGATCGGAAGAGCAGGAATGAATTTTTAGACATTACAAATCAGCCATCGCACAAAAATCGATCTAAAAATTGCTGTTTGTACTCTCGAATACGTGAGATCGGCACGGAAGTCAACAACGCTAACCGCTACGCCATAGGACCTGACAAAGGGATGAAAGTGAGAATATATATAAAACAAAGTGGGGTTAGTTACACCACGTATATCTCGAGAATTACAGCACGTATTTCAATGATTTTTGATTTATTAAATTTGTGTCCACTTAGAATAGCAGAATAAGCATTAAAACATCGGAAAAATATCACGGGAAAGAAATTATAAAGAAAATAATATTCTCATAGAGAACAAGATTTTCAAATGAGGAACAGGTCAAATAATGACATGATGTTTTATGCTGGGTTCAGGTAAATGACACTAGATGGCACTGTATTTATACGATTGACTTTTAAATAATTTTAAATTTAGAGTATAATCGATGATATGAAATGAAAACGAAAGAAAATCGAATGATATTGAAATGAGGTTATGTTTATAATTAAGTATGATACATTTTTTGACAACAATATTACGATGTTTGCACGAACGTTGGTCTACACTTCGACGCTACATCGAAGACATTTTAAATTTGAAAGCAAGGCGATGCGGTTCCTGATCACCCGAATGACTACTGATGCTCTTGGTCGTATTTAAGAAATTCTGAATCTCCAGATACGCACATAATTTTCTATCATTATTTTGACATGCTTCCCATCGAATCCATGTGAACTGTAGAACAAGGTACAAGGATGACATGTCAGAAGACATTTACATCAAATTCGTGTCAGTTCAGGGAATGTCGATCTCGAGATGAATGAATAGATACATAACCAGGCTTTGCTTTAGATCGAAGACATATGTTACCTCATGTGCGGCAGTTTGTTAGTCAAGTTAGGAATGCCAACACCAGATCGTGGAATGAACGTCGCTTTCAATCGAGAATTGGAACGTGAACGTGAATATGGTCGAGATGCATTGGACCAATCAGTTCAAACAAATATACCACTGTTTAACCCACAATAGAAGGAAGTGTACGATACGTTAATGAATGCAATTGATGATGGAAATGGTGGCTTATTTTGCCTCGATGCGCCCGGTGGAATTGGGAAGATATTCTGCATGTCATTGATTATGGCCACTGTTTGTGTGAGATCTGAAATTGTTGTAACACTTTCTTCTTCTGGAATAGCGGCTACGTTGATAAAAGCATGCCGAACGGCTCATTCAGCGTTGAAATTTCCGTGAAACCTCCAAACGACTGAAAAACTGACATGCAATATTGCGAAACACTCACCAATGGCCGAAGTTTTGGAAGCGAGTAAAATCATCAACTGGGATGAATGCACAATGGCGCACAAACGCGCATTGGAAGCACTCAGCCGAACTATGAAAGATCTGCGCAGTGACTCAAGATGTTTTGCAGGCGCAATGATTCTATTATCTGGCGATTTCAGCCAAACACTACCAGTCATTCCAAGATTGTCCGTTGCCGATGAAATAAACGCTTGCCTCTGCTGACGACAAACATGCGAGTTGCATTGCTAAACGATCCATCTGCCGAAGATTTCTCCAAGCAATTGCTGACTACCGGTATCGGCCGTGTTCCTGTCGACGAATCGAACGGATTGATTTCGTTTCTGCCGATTTTTTGCAATTTCGTCTCAACGAAAGATGGCTTCATCAACAAAATGTTCCCGAACATCTAATCACAAAAATCACAATTGGTTGATTGAACGAGCAATTCTTGCAGCAAAGAACAAAGATGTGGATTATTAAACTTCAAAATCAAATCGTTGATCTACTGCATTCCTTTAAATCTATTGACTGTGCCACGTGAATTACATCATTTCAATGATATTAAAATACTTTGAATTTTGAATTTTGAAAATTTATTGAACTTAATTCATTTTGAGTACTCATTAAAACTGAATTTAACTCATCCAATAAATTAACACAACATTTATTGATTCTGAGACGGTACGAAGTTTGTCGGGCCAGCTAGTATTTTAATAAAATCATATTTTTAGAAATAGTGACATTCAAATAAACATGCATTTGGTTGTATTTTTTAAAAGTTTAGTTACATTTGAGAATCGGATGGTTGGGTTGTCACCAATGTTCCCTCTAATTTTCCGAAGGATATGTGCGCAAAATACATTGGCTGTGCAAATTTCAAAGGAAGTTAAAAAAATGTGCGCCACATAACGGTATTTAGACCTACTTAACTAAATGGTTATTTTTTATAATGAAAATAATTAACAACACTATATAATGACCATTAATTTATTCTGGTGGTGGTATAGCTGGTGTAACTTTTGTGCGCTATGTTCTAATGCATGTGCGCGCGTTTAGGGAGTTGTGTGCGCGCGCACACGCGCTCAGCTTAGAGGGAACACTGGTTGTCACATAGGGTAAAGGATTTTATAGAGTAAAAACTAACAACTGAAAAATTTGACGAAATACGAAATCTACTCCGTATCGAAGAAAATCCAACGAATTCTTTTTAAAGAGTTTTAATTAAATTTCTCATCTGTGATAATCAATTCTGGACTATGTTAAGAGTAGTGGTGAAAATTTACAGCCGAATCACAAGGCTATATATACCCTTCAAAAGCCTGATACCTAATTAAATATTTAGTGATGAGCAAAGGATGAACGTCAGAAAGTACTATTGTAGTGAGAGCTTTGTCCTTTTGTATCGCCCAAGGCCCAACAAAGATTGTTATGACCTTTCACCTACCTACTTTGACATTTTAAGTTAGATTTTTTTCTGATATTAAAACGTCACACTAAAGGCTTTATAATGTGAGTAATATTCAAAAACTCATTAAAAGTTTAATGTGTTTTTTTTAAATAAAGTATTACATTTCACTTCTAATTTTTTATTTGAACATAACACCAATTATTTGAACATAAATACGACTTCGCTCACTTCACCTTTAACTTGTCTATATGTAAGTTAAAAATAAATGATTGAAAAAATCATTTCAGAGTTGGAGTATGAGTCATTTGTCTTCACCTGACTTCACAGTCTTGGCTGTTTTCGTTTGTGATTTCCGCTTCGGATATTTCATAAATTATTTTTTAGATTTGCGTTCTAAGGCATGCATGATGTTGTATATTTCCTCAAACATTTTTTTCCTACAAACGTAGCCAAGCCAGATTGATTAACTAACTACTATTTATGTCAAATATATCTTTTTGTAATTATTCTCGTATCATATATTCTTTTGAGATGTTTTATTATGAATTCATATTATTTTTCTGCGATAAAAAAGGGAGATAAATTAATCATGAATTGCAAGAATCCTGAAAAAGAGAGAAACCATTTTATTGTAATGCTTGATTTTTCTAAATATAATTTACTTAAAAATACAAATTTGAATCGTTCAAATTATGTACATTCTCACAGATTTTGTCACTAACGACCCGGGTTTCGCCTTTCGGCATCTTCAGGCGTTCAAGTGCACGGATGAACTTGAACTGACGCTTAGTAAATGAATGTTTCGTGTGACATAATAAATAAGAAATAAATGTATCATTGACTTTAAAGCCATTTCTGGCGAAAAGGATAAGCTCATGGGAATGCCCACAGATTTGAGTAGTGAGTAGTTTTAAGAATTATATTTATTTGTTTGTCGGAACAAGTTTTATGATTATATTTATATAGGGTATAGGAGTCGAGATCCCGGAATGTTTAATATTTCATTTAAAATCTAAAGGCTGTTCAATTGCGCTCTGTTTATTTAAAATAATCATATATCAGTTCAAGTTCAGAAATATCAGTTCATGTTCATCCGTGCACTTGAACGCCTGAAGATGCCGAAAGGCAAAACCCGGGTCGTTAGTGACAAAATCTGTGGGAGTGTACATAATTTGAATGATTCAAATTTAATATTGAAATTCCGCCAAGCACCTTCACTCGAAATCTTAAATTATAAAAATACAATATTATAATAAAAAAAATCACAACCGCTGATAGGATATATATTAAATTTAGCCTGTTTTAAATACATAATTGAATTTATAGTTTTCCCAGTAGTGTAAAAGTAGGTACAATCGTTTTATTGTTCCAGGTATGAACATGTGAATAATCTGAAACGCATTAAAACATGTATCGTAATATAAAGAAATATAAAAAATAAAAAGTGACGAAAAAATTACTCTACATAAGTAGCAGATTTTTTATTTATTTATAATTGTGGCTTTTCAACTGTATACAAAGTTTTTATTACATTAAAGGTAAAAGTGTCAGAATGAGTTGAAAAATCTCTCATGGGAAGTATACCGCTAAGAGAATAATTAAATTAGTTGCGAAAACAAATTTTGTATAATCGAATAACGAAAGCAGATAATTTAATTGTAGAGCAAAATAACGACGCCTAGAAATAAATGGAGTAGGTTGGTTAATTTAAAATAAAATAAACCTTATTTTTAAAAACGAAAATGTTATATATATATATGTTGATTGATCTGATTTTACACTTTTTTGGATTTATTCCTTTCACATATGGTGTATCTTTTTATTTTAATTATTTGAATATTTTGATTTAAAAAAATATTTAGCAATACATCTAACGTCTATGATCCAAACTTTTTAAAGTTAAAAGATCATACAAGACATACTCTATAACAGAGATGGCGAACCAGGCACCCGCGTGAGAAATTATCTGATCCGCTTGAACTTTTAGAAATGAACTTTTATAAATTATGAAAAACGAGTTTCTGTGACATCCGAGAAAAAGTATACTAAATCGAAAATTTCAAATTCCTCGGTGAGCTAATATCAATCCCGGGATCCTATATGTGACCCATGACATGATTTTTTTTTAAATAAAATTTGATCCACTTGCGAAAAAGATTCGCCATCCCTGCTCTATAACGTGCTTTTTATACGATTGACAAATTATGGAAAAATTTTGTTCTATATTAAAGATAAATTAAAATCAAATTTGAATCATTCAAATTATGTACACTTCCACAGATTTTGTCACTAACGACCCGGGTTTCGCCTTTCGGCATCTTCAGGCGTTCAAGCGCACGGATGAACGGAAGCGCACGGTCAGTTCAAGTTCATCCGTGCGCTTGAACGCCTGAAGATGCCGAAAGGCGAATCCCGGGTCGTTAGTGACAAAATCTGTGGGAGTGTACATAATTTGAATGATTCAAATTTAATATTGAAATTCCACCAAGCACCTTCAGTTGAAATATTAAGATAAATTAAAATCATTTTTCAGAGTGGTATTATTCATTTGTTATAAAAAAAAAATATATATTCTTTTGTTTTAAACATATTATTTATTAATATATAAACACAATCATAAATGATATGACAAAAGCAATATTTTTTTATTAACATTTTAACCTAACCTTACTGAAGCATTCGATCCCGGACTCTTAGTGTGATTCCAGAACTCCGACATAATTTTTTTCCAACACCACAGTTACTTGAGATCAATTCGATTAAAAGAGATACTAAAAACACCCGCGTACAAAATCTCAAATTAATGTTGTTTTTCTTTTTTATACCGCTCTAATGAACAAATGATTGCAACTGAATTTTGTATTAAATAATACTGCTTGAAAATATAATATGGAGAAGATAAGAATTCATTAACAATGATGTTTTTTTAAATGCTACCATTTTTTAGGTTTATCTCAATATCAGACGTGTTTTTAATTTTTTATAAAATAATTGTCAACACAATATGATGAATGATTTCAATCCAAAAATAAAAGTCCGTTTTCTTTGGTCTTAATTCAAACCGAATTTGAAGGTTTGGTTAGAAACAGTTTCTAAGCAAATTGTGTATTATTTCCTTGGAGGACTCTTGTCAGTGAACAATTGTGAAACTTTGGTTGGCCAATAGCTGCTTTGTCCTTAACTTTTAATAATAAACCACTCCTCTGAGATGCGGCAGAACTTTACCTTTGGGAGTTACGTCATTAGCTATAGTTGAAATGAAGTCAAAACCAAACGGAATAATCCAGCTTGATATGAGATGTATTGTATAAAAGAGAGAATGAAGAAATAATGAGTGTGTGAACAAGTGACTCAATAGATAATTATTTTGTTGACAAATAAAATTGGATATTAATAAAAAAACGTATCAATTTTTAAAATTAAATTATTCAATATACAGTAATTTATTGTATGAATCATTTCATAACATCGTTGAAATCATCACCCCTAAAAAATTTGTGTTAAAACAACCCGATACAGAAATCAACACTTTTTAATAGTCTCGGTTTCCTGGGCATTTTAATAAAACAACCTGAGCTTGTTAAAGTTTTAATAAAAATTCTAGAAGGTTGATTTTATTCATTAAATACTTAGTTAAGTTTAACTGGGTGGCTGACACAGATGAGATTATAGCCTATAGATATAGATATAGAGAAAATTATAGCCGGCGTGCTGGGTACAAATATATTTTTGCTACAGTACTCAAAAGGTTAAGAATCTCTGTACATTGAAAACTTTTTTACATTTTGGAAAACAATAAAAAAACTTTAAGTTGAATCAAAAGAGTTAAATAAGAAATGTAAGATTTTCTAGAAGCGAATAACTGTTGTCACTACTGTCGAAAAAAACGTACTTAAAATGTTGCCAAACTCTTTCTTATAAGAACGTAAAAGCTGGTGAAGAAAATTAAAATAAAATAGTAAAAAAATGTTTTGTATTTAAAAAAAATTTAAGTTACTCCAATTTCTAGATTATATAAAAAAATTAGCTCAGTATAAAACAAAATACTTTTATTTAATTTATTAACAAACAAAAATATATCGATACATATTTTCTATTTAAAGAAAGCTATTCATTATGTGAAAATCTAAAAATAAACTGAATGAGAAACAAAACGAAACCTTCGTAGAGGTCTTCTACTTTTAGTGGATCGATACTGGGTCAAAGCAAATCACTTGATTGCCTCTGGCCAAAAGGTCGAATCTGAAATAAACAATATCTTCCTTCAAGAATATTTGTAATTTTTATTTTCCTTTTTTATGAACAAAACAAAAAAAAACGTTACTGTGCGGCAGCCTTGGGTTATAAAAGATTTTTTTTATAAAAAAATTCTTTGCTTAAGATATGTCAAGAATTAAATAAAGTAGACAGCTTATTTAGAAGTTATTAAAACTGGGGATTATAAAAAATATTTAATTTCATGATATTAAAAGATTTTTTGATTTTAAAGTTACTTTAAAGTCACAATTTCCGCTTTACTAACGAAAGCTTTGCTAAGAAAAGTTGACAGGTGTTCCAAAAATTTCATCTAAAATTTTATTATAAACGTACCTGCTTTTTTATTCTTAGAATCATTAGTAACATTTTCAATGTAACAGTCAAAAGCAAGAACAAAATCATTTTCCAACGTTATTCGAAATCAACTTGTAGCGAATCAACATCACAAACACCAGTATCCATGATCTGTAATTTGAAATAATAAAAAAACTAAATTTTGTGTAAAAATTGTTGGGATTTGATCCTAAAACTATTTAATTGCTGGAGTAAATCTTTAATCAGTCCACACATTTCACACGCGTCCAATATATGAATACAATAAATGAAAGAGGTTCTTAGTAGGGTCTACAATCCCGAGATCATAGATCCCGAAATCCCGGGGTTATGATAGTACTGGAGTTTCGAAAAAAAATTAAAATCAGTCAACCAGGCATTTTTTTTTGTATTGAGGTAGCCAGCTAAAAAAAAGTCACACATTTTTTCATTTTGGGAATTCCGTAAATTTCCCAGTTTTTAAATTTGATCAGCGAGTAAAAATTTTTGGAAACCGCCACCGAGCTAAAAAAAGGTATCACTTTCTACACACGGAAACTTTTATGACAGAATGAATACAACAGGGTATGACACGTTTAATGTGTTCAGGTCTAATGAAGCCTTTTGTTTGTTATAGCTGTCTTATGTTGTTGAATTTCTTGGTATTAGATAATCCGTTATCCGCTTCTGTATTATTGTCAGGGAACCGTGTAAAAACAAATTTAAGTGAACCGTATTATTATTTAGTATTAACACTTTTTTTTTAGATTTTTTTAGGTAAATATAAAATTAAAATAGGGCGAGGAGGCATGAAGTTTTTTAAAACGTTCAAGTAGGCCATGGCACAAATAAGGTTGGGAAATACTGAAATAATCAAAAGCCCTATCTCTACTCTCTCTGAAAAAGAGAAATTAGGTAACTGAGTAACACGTAGTTATGATATAACAATTTTTTTTTTGAGACAATCTCAGTTTGGTATCTGGTCTCCATTGACAGCGAACACGGTAACAGATAAATATCTTTCAGAACTTATTTAATTATAAAAACTTACAGAAAATGGGTATACTACTATTTTACGTTATATTTTTTCATTCTTGTTCATCTAACTGTAGAAAAAAAGAACGTAGAGCAAAGTAGTGCAGCTTTGACGTGGCATTGTTTGATGATGAAGTCGGAAAACGAAAGAGAGATGCGTCCACAAATAAAGTAATCATCAGAGAATGCTTTGTGATATAAACGACTCTACACAATTCACACCCACCGAAGTTCTATTAAATTTTTTATCGAGTTTACTGCTGACCAACCTTGAACGCCAACCTTAAATATGCAGTTAAATTATATACCCTTTTACTTAAATTGTTTTTTTACAAATTATATGACATTTTTCGCACTTTTAACAAGCATCGTCAGAAAAAATAAAGTAAAGTCAACTAAACTAAAAATTAAAATTAAAATATTTAATTTGATAACTTTGTTCCTCCAAGTACAAATTATGACACGTGTTTCGCCTCTTTAAGAAACATCAAAATTCTTAACATCACTAAGTTTAAAAAATAAATTAGTTTATTTATTTGTAATTTACTAGATGTAGCACAGTTAGTAGAGTAACAAAATTATCAAATTCAATTCAATATTTAAAAAAATGAGCTTCCACAATGTTTCGACCGAATCTACCGGAAAAGCTAGTAATTTATTATAATTCTTAAATTTTAAATTATTTAATTAAGTCTGTGTTTATTACATGATGCTGAGTAAGAGCAAGATAAATAAAATCCAATGTTAATCAAATCTAACTAACTCATAGAAATGAAGACAATCGTTTCAAAATAGTCTAAGTATTCATCGATATAATATTCGATAGTAATTACTGTTTTTAAAAATATATATGATATATATGTATACTTATAAATAGGGTTTTAGATTAAAGGACACTATAATATTAAATCGATTAAAGCTTAACCAAACAAGATGCTTAAGTTTTTACGACCAATTTCATTTTCTATATATATATGTATTAAATAAAACAGCAATCAATTCTTACGGTGACGAATTGACAGTGGATGTACTCCACAAAAGTCGTTTCTTCTGTACTTATTTTTTTATAGAGTCTTTGTGCTTTTGACGAGTTTTCTTTTGCGATATCTTTCCAATAAATAAAAAAAATGAGGTGCCCCAGATTGCTTTTTTTGTTTTTCATCAAAATGTGATAACGACAGAATCACTGTGATTGTTTTTAATTATTCTTATTATATAACAGTAATATTTATTATCTAGAGACATAAATTTACACCATCACTTCAAACTGATATTATTAATTACTTTGACTTTTTGTTTACGTTGTTATTATTAAAGACTTTAATATATTGTTGACTTTTAATTAGTGGTGGATAGTAAATAATATATAACGAAAAAAATCTTTAGGTAAAAATTTAAACAGAGGTATTTTGTGATTGTATGCTTAACCTGCTTTATTATTTTTACGCTGACGAAATTGCATGTATTTAAATAAGAGAAGCTTGGAATCAAAAATGAAGAGATTCACTTTTTCCTGAACAGAAAAAAATACACTAGTTTTAATACAAATTTAGACTGTTTTGATTTAAAGGTCATATTTGAACCCTTAATTTCATGAAAAATACGATGTTTTTAGCGACGTAGCAAATTAAATTCTGTTATTTTGAATTAGTACTCCAATATTACAGTGATAGTGAAGCGTGTTTGATACCAAGCTTTTCATACATAAAGTTTCTTAAATAACGAATGTATTTATTTATATGGAAAAGTTATATTGATATAAATTTTCAGTTCGTCAGTATGAGCTCCATGGCCACACGTGGGGCTGCGACTTATAGCTTGGTAAGCACTGCGATCTAAAAGACCAGTCATTGGTAACCAAGATCACCAACGCATTGGAAATTGGATACTTATAAAAGATTGTATCATCAGCCTCAAAGATCAAAACTGGCTCCGTACATCACAAGAATTATTCACTGCTCGTGATGAGTAAAATTGCTTATGATGGAGATTTAGTACAAAAAATCTTTTATTTTTTAATCAGAGTGATATGTTGAAAAAACGTAACAGACACTAAAATAATTCTTGCTTTAATTGCCTGACAGACAAATTAATTCTTTTTTATTTATATTCGAACGGCGAATTTTTCATTTGTTTTTATAATTTAAAAATCCAATCACAAAAAACTGGCTTCCAGTAGAATAAATTGAATGAACCTTATCATTCAATGCCATTTCACATTTTGTATAACGGTACCTATTTTCGGACTTCCTAATTAAAATGCCTCAGAATGGTAACACGACCGTCTTTTTAATTAGGAAAGAAATAATTATACGATGAATTTTGCGGAAAGGAAGAAGCACTTGCATATTTTTTATAATTATGTTTATTTTGAAACATGATGCCACGACATTTTTATGACGTAAAGTACGAAGGAAGTGAAAAAATATTACGTTGTTTTGAAAATACATTAGAAATATGATAGTTTTTCTCAATATAAGTTGACGCTTTATTTATTGTCGAGGGAAATATAAACCTCAATTTATGATTCACATTTTGCAATTTTCCTTACAGTAATAACTATACACAAGACTATCTTAAGTTAGTAAAACCTAAGTGGAATTAAAAAAGTTTAGACACTAAAACAGTGACATCATAAAATGAAAAAAAATAGCTTAAATTGTATATAAACATTCATGTAATTCATAAAATTTTCTCTTATTTGATTATATTCGCTTACTATGCATGAGTATAAGTATATGTCTGCGTCTCCATGATTCCCTGTCAACCGCCAATCCTTTGTCTCCTCCTATAATATGCCAGCATCCTTCAGTTCCATTCACACTCGACGAACATTTAGTACGTCAGAATCTTACCAGTTGAAAGAAGAGACAAGAAGGTTTGACGCTCTTCAGAAGCATCTGCAGAACATGAGCTAGTTTAAATGTATTTTTATGACCACGACGTAACAGGTCCCTGCATGGTTATTTAAATATTTTTTGAGATTCTAACGAAATCCAACGCAAGCGTTTATTTTCAAGCTCATTAAACGGCGACATTTTCGGTTTTGTCAGGTGCCGTGACTAACTTCCGAAAAGCTTCGCTTTAGTATGTAAATGTTGAAAAAAAGGCACAAAAACAAAATCTGATTGTTTCTTGATTCTCCTTTCTTATAATACTGTTTTAATAACTGTCAACTCCAGGGGTGGGGAACCTTTTCTTCTCTAAAGACCGAAATAGTTTTTCTGATTCGACATGAAGGCCGCAGTAAACATTGACTATGGAATTTGTGGCCGGAAACAATTTCATGCCAATTTCTAAAGCCCAGAAATTAGCGGATTTCTCATAATTACCAGCGTGTGACCTTTTTTTAGGTTTTTCAAGGATTTTGACATCGAAAATCCCAAGAATTTATGAAATTACAAAAATTTACAGAATTAGAGAATTGGCCGGAAGGCCGCACCAGAGTAGCCAAAAGGCCGCAGGTTCTCCACGCCTGGTCTACTCTATTTGCTGTAAAGAGCGTCACTAACGTGTTAACAAAGCGTCATCATTTAATTATTTTTTATCATCTCAACTTAAACGCCATTTTGATTTTGAAAGCTATATTGATCAATAAATAATTTCAGTATACATTTGTTTTACATTAAAAGCAGTGATTTATTTAATGCTTTCGTAAACTATCTCAAAGAATAGTTTTGATTTAGACTATTGCCACCTTCGAAGTTTACAAAACGTAGTCCAGCTATTTAAAAGGTTTTATTTGGTGATATTTAACATAATATAGTTTCCGAAAAAAATCTCCACGCCTAAAGGCCTTGTCATTTGTTAACACACTTGGATGCAAACAAAAAATGTACTATTTCAACATTATATTAATGTGACATACCATTTTGTATTGACACAAAAGTTAAATGTACTTTTATATTGGTTTGAAACAGATATTTATTTAATGAATATAAATTTAAGATAAACATTAGGATGAAGAAATTTTTTCATTACTTGGTAAAACCATTAATAATCTATAAATAATAAACTAATCTGATAGACATTCAAATAAAATTAAGAGATAAAAGTGCTACCTAAGTATTTTTATTGAGTGGAATTTTATTATGTAGAAATAACTTTCCGATAAAGGAAGACACAGCTTTTTATGTTATTTTAAAACAGTTAACTTGGAAAAAATCTGGCAAAAAATTCATTATAGATAAAGGAATTTGTAAAGTAAAAAAATATTAAAAATCATCACAGTTTATAATTTATAAAATGTGTTCATATAACATTATGATTCAGTCAATCTCACGACAATTTTTTTTGGATGCCTCATAACATTGTCTAAACATTTAATCGAAAAAATACACACTTAAACGTTTAAAAGATTTCTCATACCAAAGAAATAAAAAGAATCAACAAGATACAGTTTCGTCGTCAAGTTGTATATTTATTTACATATGATATGAATTGTTTTATGGTAAATTTACGTTACGTTACGGTAAGCCGCCTGTGTGGTCAAGTAGTCAACGTCGTTGGCTTCGGTTACGGAGGTCGCGGGTTCGAATCCCAGTACGGAGAGTTTTATAAATTGATTTTTCAATCGATTTATGAATTTCTGTTCGAATGCATGGATGTATGTGATGTCTTGAATTCCCCCCTCCCATCCTATTCTATGAACGAGGCGTATGAAGAGCGACTAGCTAACTACTAGTTCTGTCCTACCCTTCTATTCCTACTCTCTTTGGAAAAAGAAAAGTTGAGCAACTGAGTAACAAACAGTTCTCGTAGAAACACTTCTGTTGAGATAAACTCCGTTAGGAGTCCATATGCTCCACACTGGGAGCGGAGATGGTAAAAAAAAATACGTATTTTCTGTTACATTTTGACAACCTGTTTAATTATTAATTTGTGTTTTTCAGTTTATTAGATTACTAAATCACATTTAAATGTCAAAAATACATAGAAAATTGTGGTTTGTTATTTTAGTCTTTATTAATTTCTATGAATTCATTTTTCATTTTTCATTAAAAAACTCTGTGGCGCAACGGGTAACGTTGTTAGCTTCCGTGACGGATATCATAGGTTCCAGAATTACATTTCAATCCTATTGGCTACGATACTCGTTGACATATAATATATTCAAATAATCAAGTTTTTCACTCTCTCGTAAGATAAACAAAATTATCTTTTCACGCTGATGGTGTCGATGTATGATTTACAAAAATGTTTGTGTAATAACAAAACAAGTTTTCTGAATCTTTATTCGTTTAAATTCAAAACGGCACACATATGTACATCTAACTGTAAGTATTTTCAACGGTTTTTGGCTCTAGTGCAATTCACTTTGAATGACATATATTTGAAAATTTTGTCTAGAATGCAAGGAATATTTTTCTGGCTTGGCAGACTTATCTCTGCATTGTTTATTTTTTTTGGCCATACTCGAAATGAATTGAATTGAATACACATACAAATTTATAAAGTATGTAATCATTCTAGTTTTAATATTATACGAAGTCACCTAACATGAACATATTGAAAAATAATTTGCCCTCAAAAATTATAACTTGACGTTTTTAACTTTTTTTAAAAAACGTTGAATTATAAGTAATGTTCTTTTGTTGGCAAAATTTAAACGTATTTTAATCCTCCAAGAATTTTTAAGAATAAATTGTTATCAATAAAAACGTAAATTTCAAATACGAATATTAGATTTTTTGTAATAAAAACTTACTCTTTGTCAATATTCAATTGTAAAAGTTTTTTTATTCTTATTCAAAATGAGTTTCCTACTTTCTCAACTATGAAACAGTAATTAAGTAAAAGAAGAAAAAAAACGATTATTTGTCTCGCTTAAAAAAGAAAAAGTTTCTTTGAGTGGTCGGAAAGCTTTTTTGAAAGTATAAAAAGCTCCAGGAAACAGCCTTTCAGGAGCAATCCGCCGGAAGAAGGCAGTTTGTGAGCTTTTAATCCTTCTTTTAAAATGATACAATTTAAGTTCAGGCATCTCATTTTCAACGATTTTTCGTTGTAGTGACTATATATAGAAGTATGTCATCAGACACACCAACATTCAATACTCAATAAAACAATCTTAATAAATTTAACGTTAAATTATTTTAAAAGAACATAATTTAATATTTTAAGATTAGCGTGCAGCTTAAGAATAGTTTCCGTGTTATTATGGTGTTGACTAGGGTATCCAACCCCGGAGCCTTTTTCCAATCCCGGGATTGAGATAAATTTACCAAGGAATACTTTTCCCTAGAATTCTCACGAAACCTCGTATTTTTTTTTTTAGCCCACCGAGGAATTTGAAATCTCCGATTTGGTATACTTTTCCCCGAATTCTCACGAAACCTCGTTTTTTTTTTTTTAGCTCACCGAGGAAATTGTAATCGCTAATATGCCTATTTCGTCTCACTTTTCGAGATTTACTCAAAATTTCTCAATCCCGAAATCCCGGGATTTCGGGATCCCGAATCCCGGGATTGGATGCCCTAGTGTTGACTAAATTTGCATATATACATATATATATATATATATATATATATTTTCTCTAAGAGGTAAAGTTACCCAAGATACATTTAAGGAAAAAAATAGTTATATGCGTTATGATGTTTAAATGAATTGTTATTTATATACACAGACCAGAGTGTGTATAAACAATAGTTTTATTTCCATAAAACTAAAATATGCAATCCACCAAAACTTCAAGTAAAGACGTGATTGTACTTAAAAGTTCAATATATAACCTTACTATTTCACTTCTCGGCTCATTTTACCTCTCGATAGCTCATATAAAGAAACATGAGTTTTTTTCGCTTTGAATAATTGAGTGTTAAAAGAAACTAACAGGTAACATAACATTCATACATATATTTACATACAAACCACGAAGTTATGGATAAGTTTCGCATCGAATTCAAGAAGAATTTTGTTTCAACACTAAATGGTTTTCAGCTGTGAGAGATTATTTAAAGACAAAGAAGTTGCCACAGAAAAGTCAGTGAAACTCGTTCGATCATCTCAGTCAACCAGAAGGCAGTGAAAAAGAAAATGGAAAAGCAGAAAATGAGGTTAGAAATCGCATTAGCCAAAACACGACATTACCTTCTACTGACACTTTATTGAAGTACGTCGACCAATAGGTTCTCTTATTCCTGTAAAAAAACTTAGGTCATAGATATTTTTAATAAATAATCCTGCATTAGAATTCTGCATGTCGGGTCTTATGGCACAGAGGTTAATGTTGCTGGCTTCCAAGCCGAATCTCACAGGTTCGAGTCATAGTACGAACAGCATTTTTTCGATCGATTTCTGTTCTAAGACATGGGTTTTTGTGATGTCTAGAAGATTTCTCTCGCTACGTCCAAGTATTAAGGATCGGAAAGGGTGGAAGGGAATTTTTAGACATCACAAATATTCATACATTTGAACAGAAATCGATAAATCGACCGAAAAAATTCTGTTCATACTGGGACTCGAACCCGTGAGATCCGGCACGGAACACCACACCGATAATCGCTGCGCCATAGGACCCGACCTCGACCCATATTATTTTATTTGGTTAAATAAAGCATGAAATATATATTTTCTTGGATATGAGTCAAAGGAATATGTGTGTATTGAAATTCTGAATACATTTTTTTTGCCATGTCCGCTCACAATGTGGAGCATATGGGATCCTAATGGAGTTTATCTAAACAGATGTGTTTCTACGAGAACTGATTGTCACTCAGTTGCTCAACCTCTCTTTTTACAAAGAGAGTAGGAATATAAGGATAGGGCTATGACAGGACTAGTGGTTAGCTAATCGCTCTCGATACTCCTTTTATTGGGATAGGATGGGTAAGAGGGGGGAATTCAAGAGATCACGCACATCCATGCCTTCGAACAGAAATTCATAAATCGATTTATAAAACTGTACGTACTGGGATTCGAACCCGTGCCTTCCAGCCGCCTGTGTGGTTCAGTGGTCAACGTCGTTGGCTTCGGCTACGAAGGGCTGAATACATAACATCAACAAATTCATAACTGACAAAAGTTTAGAAAATTAACAATGATATGTTTTACATTTGACGTGTATATAGATTAAAAAAATACATTATACATACACGTATTCTACAATAAAGTTGACAGGTTGATGTTATATTAAGCCAATATTTTTTTTGAGAGGTTTATTTTGATGCACTGGACTCTACGCGGAGTATTTTTCCCAATATAGCCGCAATTAAAAGATTTCTTTGAGAGATCGCACCAGCTTTGCTTTATTACAGATCTTGAATGAAACCGAATGGGTTTTTGTATGGGAAAACTTTACTTTAAATGCGTATTTAAATGTATAAAATAACAATGTTCCTTTTGCAAGGCTTAAAATGGATACTGTATTACTAACATAAAATTAAGGATAAAACTTTTTACATTTCTTCAGATAACTGCTTCAATATAAAATCACGGCAATGAAAATTTATATGGTCAACATGAAAAATAAGTTTTTATTATATTTGTGTAAGTATTTGAATGTTTAATTATGTTACTAAAGCTTAAAAGTAAATATACTTTGTGTCTTGTATAGAATGATCAAATACTTACAGACATTTTTAAAATACTTTAAAAAATATTTTGTACAAATATACCATTATATATATATATACCATTGTTTGTCACATTTTGTTATAAATTTTTCTTTATTCTGTATAAATAGCATTCTTTTTGCTGTGTGATTCTTTCTGTTTTGATACTTCTTAAAGATTATATATTTAATGTAATTACAGCGGACTTGAAAGAGTACAGTATATGTGTTTAAAAAAATATCACATACAAAAGAATAACGAAACCTTTCCAAAAATAATGCGAGTTAAACAATAGTAAAACTGATATAAAACTTTCATAAATGAGGTACTTATATTTATATCAGAAGTATATATCATTAGCTTGAATTGTTTTCTAAGATAAGCACTGGTGAACCGAAGTAATATTGTGAATGGTCTACTTAGCAATACAAACAAAATGGCTTATTTAATTTGTTAAATATTTAATCGATTTTAATGATATTTAACCATAAACGTTGGTTAACGAGTCAAATAGGATATCACAAGCTGTACTATTTCATATCTTAAAAAGCACTGTTCAACGCAGAATCAATGTTTTAGAATGACAAGAATGATTCTGTTAGCAAAGCAACACAAAAAAAACATTCACAACTTTGGTTGATTTGTAAATTTATTTTTGAATACAATTTTGAATTTCATATTATTTACTTCACTAACTGCTTTCAGCTATCGGTTAGAAATCACAAATATTTATCCTTTTCGTACTGGTATTCAAACTTGTGAAGCCTGTCATGGAAGCTAAATACTTAACACGAATTCCTAGATTAATATTAGTATTATGAGTTTTAACTACTTAGATTGTTTGATTAAACGAAAGAAATACATTTTTTGTTTATTGTGAACAAAAAAAATATTTAAAAAAGAATGATACAATTTGATTCTGGTTTACTAATTTTGCCAGCGTTGCTTGTATCTCCTCCCATAAGAAAGCAACTTGATACCCTTTTCGTAAAACTTGGTGAGCTTACTGGCAAAATACAAATACCAGGTGATTTTTCACACCCCGTCCGTTGTAATTTTTGTGTCAGCGAATAAATGCTTCAGCACTGGAAAAGAGCTTCACAAAGGGCTATGTCCGGAAGATGAAGATTGGCAAAGTTAAATCAATTCTCTATTTTGGCTGAGTATTTTTTGCCAAGCATAGTCTCGCATTGTAATGGTGTAAATCCGCCTCTTGTTATTACCATAAAAATCGTTTTTTTAATAACTCTCTTTTTAATCGTCTTTTGACACAGATAAGCTCTGCCGTAACTGTTACCATTTTCAATAATTCAAAATGTATTATCTTCGAACATCCCCAAAAAACACACAACAAAACTTTTTTAACATTCAATGTTGGCCGCGAGATTAGCACATTCTTACGTGTTGGTGTTCAGCCATTATTTTTTTCCCCGTATTACTGTAAAGGACACATTTTTGTCCCCGTGTAATTATATATCCTGAGAAATGGACCTTCGTGCCCTGATCTATAAAACACACGGATATGGGCACTGCTATGTTCCAAGACCGTTTTGAAATTTGTGGTCGAAGAGCTTCCAGTGTTTTCTTTCCCCATCTTTCAATGATCTTCACAGTTGTATTGGACACCAATGTTCGTGTGACAATTCCTTCACAATTTACGAGGTAGCAGCTTCCACACAAGTTTTTTAGGACGTCTCATCGTTGGTGAGGCTCCTGTTTTGTTTTGTGCTTTAACTCCCGAACGCCACTTTGATACTTGAAACCATCTAAAGCACGTTCAAGTTTTAAAGACGTCACCTAAATGTCACATATGTCTGTCGTAGCTTTTTTGTTTAATCCTGTTTCGGATAAAAACAGCATAAAACACGCAAATTTTATCACTCACTTCGTTCTCCATTTTTCCACAACGCAAAAAAATATAATAAAATATGTTGAAATGGAAAAGTACACACAGACATTAAATATAATACCCAACCCCGATGTTTAGGCTCAAGCGCTACCACGTTGAAACATCAATTAAAGTGAAGCCAAAATAATTTCATTACTTCCGTTTTACCTAATAATACTGTATGTTGAATTTTAATAGTGTGTTTAATTGAATAATCTTAATACTAAACCATTTATTTTTTTAGCTCTATAGTATTCTCAAAATGGTCGCCGAATCAGCTTCCATTTTTTACTTCTGAAATAAGACGTAGCTTTGAATTTTCGCAAATTCGTTGAATAGATAAAATATAAAACGATTGAAAATTAACCAATATGCAAACAAAAGAGTTGAGGATATTGATTGAATTTTTTATGGGTCACTTCTGATTCTCGGCCAGGTCAGAAGAAGAAGTGTTTCTTGACAAATCCTTTTATCGCATACAATAATTAATCCAGGCAACAGTTCAATTATTTTAACCGAAACAAATATGCATTATACAACACAATATCTACAGGATTTCATGTATACTAAAACCAAGTAAACAGAATAAATTTGTGCTTAATCTCTACTAAAACGAAGTAGATAATAAAGTTATACATTAATGCTTTTAATTTCCCAAATCTCCAGGATTATGGCATATAACCGTTACTTCCTGGTTTATGGAGAGATTAAATACGTGTTTGTGAGAAATACTTTGATATAATCTCTGAATATTTTCTGACATTTTTGCTAATTATGAAGCATTACCTTTGCCCTAATAAGTAATAATATATAATTTGATAAGGCTCTAATACTGACAAATTATTTGTTTTGTTAATTACGACTCCACCTAATTAACACCATTATAACATTTCGGAATTCAGGCTCGTTATAGTAACGTTGAATTATTTATCTAACACAGCGTTTCTCAATTAAATTTAGTCGCGGAACCTTCTACTAATACGACAATAATATTGTAACTAAATAAGTTCAGTGCCAAAATAATTCAAAAAAAATAAAAATATATATAATTAAAAGTCGATTGTTTTTAAGGGATGATAACTAACTATACATTTGTTCGTTATTCTGTCTCATAAATTAAACAGCCGTGAAATACAACTGCATCAAATTGATTTAAATGTTATTCTAGGCATACGGTAGAAAATATATACTATTTAGCTGTTTCAGCGTGCACCGATTTTATAAACAAACGTAAAATTAAATACTTTGACATTTATTACAGTATTACAATATAGTTCTACCCAGTTGTGCTCGTAGTACAATAGAGTTCTACACAGCCTATTCAATCAATTAATCTAGGCATGTAGTTTATTTCCCTTCTAGCAGGTATCATAAAACGAAAGTATTGTTTGGGGCCGCAAAGAAAAATGTAATTTAAAGTACGCTCTATTTTCTTTTTCCCAAAGATAAGTTCCACGCAAAACAACCGTGCATCGTCTAGTGCTTGTCAGTGACTCTATACAATTTCAATTGATACAATGACTAAGCATAGCGAATGGCAATTGTTATGACGTAAGCTTATACTTAAACTGCTGGTTAATTTATACACATTGACAAGCAAATGTGTTTATTGATACGATTTCTTTTTTTAATTACAACATATTGACCATAGTTAGGTAAAAGGAATCAACCCCACACAGAAAAAAAATACAGGATAGAAGAAAAAAAGTTTTGATAGCAATTTTAGACTAAAGTGAAATTATTAACTTTTCCTGTTCTAAGCTCAAGAAATGCGACCCCAATACCCACATTTTCTTAAATATTTTAATATGGGTTACAAAATCTTTATAATTAAGGTATTCTTATATCATAGTTTTTTGGACTTTTTGTAGAAGAAAAAAAAATATTCGATCGCTAGTTCCGTCTCTATTAAATAAAACAGAAAAGAAAAAATTCAACTAAATAAAAAAGATCCTCTAAGTAAAACAAAAAACGGATTGACGTGTACGAAGCTAAAGATAATAATGTATGTATCCTCGAATACTATTCTCAACAAAAACTTAATATCTTACTTACATCGATGCCTCATTTTATATAAGTTCTGGTAACATGAGAAGGCGCGATAAGCGATCGCTCGTAAAATAGCATTTGCGCTCATTGGTGGGCTAAATCTCGTCAGTTGCGATTTCATATATGTGCTGGGATGACGTCTTTTTTACGCGCAACTTAAAATATGATTATTTATTAAAAAAACCACGGATTTTATAATAAAATGTATGAGGAATGATGCAGAGAGATATTTTAAAGCCCTTAGACTATTTTTTTTGAAATTCATAAGAACAAGGCCAATAATGAGGAAACCACTGGGGTCCCTAAACGACCCCCCATCGGAAAAGAGGTATTTTTCTAGTCTCCGAGCCGCGAGTGTTAAATAAACACAACCTTGAAGTGAAAAAAGATTTATAAACTCAATGTGATATAAATTAATTAAGTTGTATAAGAAAACCTTTTACGGATGTCCGTTTTCGTGGTTGCAATTTTTATAGGCCTTTCTTTTTTCAAACTTTTACTAAATTTGAATATTTGTTTGGCATTTACGGCTTACATCATTTTGACAGATGATGTGTTTAATTGTAAACATTGAGGGTTGATCTCTTTTGCCTAAGCACAGTCATTGTATATATTATTATAATTACAATTATACTTAAATTGAGTGAAACCCTTATTCATAATATATGATTAATTTTCTTGTCATGATCTCGAAAGAATATTAACGAATAGTCAGTCTATCGATGCTTTCTACACAAAGAGACTTGTCAATATTTAAGTAAGTAAATACAGCCGGCTTCATGCGTGTAGAACTAACTACCTTAGAAGCATTAATGTTTTATAAGTGCTGCCAATGCGTTCAAGCAGATAGCAATAAAATTTGCCTCAAACAGAAGTAGTCTACGTGCCAATTGGAACTTTGAGTATGGTAAAAACCCCATATCGACCATTAATTTTGACGCTTCACTAGACACAGCCGCTAGCACGCAGACAGTTCATTAAGACCAATAGCTATAAATTACAAAATACGTATGTGCGAGAATAAAATTAATCGAAATTGATCCTACAACGTTTGATTGTTTGATTAAATTGCACTTTTATACAATTTAAGATTTCAACTGTAGGTGCTTGGTGGAATTTTAATATTAAATTTGAATCGTTCAAATTATGTACATTCACACAGATTTTATCACTACGGCCCGGGTTTCGCCTTTCGGCATCTGAAATTCCACCAAGCACCTTCAGTAGAAAACTTAAATTATATAAATATAACAGCAAGATTCGTTGAACTCTATAGTAAATTAGTGCTAAAGTTTCGTGTTAGACAAAATTTGTGGCTTAATACATTTATATCTTGTATAAACACGAAACATTCATTTACTAAACGTCAGTTCAAGTTTATCAGTACACTTGAACGCCTGAAGCTGCCGATAGGCAAAACCCGGGTCATTAGTGACAAATCTGTATGAATGAACATCATTTCAACAATTCAAATGCACTTTTATACGTTAATAAGAACTCCGTCACAGTTGTGTAATCAATGTACGATGATAATCGAATACTGTTAATTATAATATCTTCTGAAGTACGTTTATTTTTTTGGTAGACGTATTTTTACTTTGAATATATTGACAGACACCTTCTACGTAAAGTATTTCAACTAACAAAATTGAAACTGTACAAAAGAGTGGTCTAATTAGACAATAGCTCAATTTAAGTCAAACTTTTGATCGTTTTGTACCGAATTTCCAATGTTCATTGTAAACGTTTTTTTTCTTTTTAAATATTTTTCCTATAATGTTACAATTTTTCAGTTATCGTACTTTACGTAAGAGGTGTCAATATTGAGGACAATATCGACCTATAATAGGCAGAAAATTGTAACTGACAATTTATAAATTTTACAAGGGAAAGTTTTTGCTTTTTACTAAGTCCGATAAAGGAATTCCTTAAACGCGGATAGAAAATAGTAATTATATAGTCAATGTCTATCCTTGTATTATACTGTCTAATTTTAGTTTTCTAGATCATCGTTTCTCAGCCAAGTTCTACGTGGAACAAACGATAAGAAGTCAAAACGCTAAAATACAGAGACGAATAAGATATACGTTCATATATTTTTTAAATTTCATAATGTCACTGACGCCATAGGTAATATTGAAAAATTATTGGCTTAAAACGCAATTTATTTAATTGTGTCGTTGAGATCTTTTGCCGATTCTGGGTCGATATATTGACATACAAAAATGAAAAAAAACCTCAAGAGGCAAAAATAAATAAAAACAAATCGAATCCGCATATGGTATTTTTTTATAAATACGGCATTCGAGTGTCGCAAATTAAACTAAAAAACGGTTTTTCAAAACCGACTATCCTAATAAATACATGTTTAACAATAGTTACGCCGAGGCGTTATTTAAAGCATGTCGAAATCGAACAGTCTGACGGTTAAATTCTCGTAATGTATTGAAACATTCTTGCATACAATGATGGAAACGCGTACTTTAATTTGAGATGTGCATTTGAGTTCATGTTTCACATTTCAAACATCGAAAATGCATCTCAGCGTCATATGCACGTACCAGTCATAAAACAATTTCCTATAAGCGCATCAGTCATAAGCTCGCCGGTCGAAAATCACATCTCACAATCCAGTGCTCGGAAAATTGATCGCTTTACCAAACGGCACGTGTAGTGTAGTATGTTCTAATACACATTTACTGACCCCCATAGCAGAGCTTAGATTGGTAAACGAGTCACTGACGTATACATAAAATGAACGATTTGATTCAACCGCCTTCTACGATTCGATCACTGCGTTACGGAAAAAAAATTGCAGCTCGATTGCTTTTGGCATCACTTTGAGTCATTTGCGTTTACAATTTGCTTACTATTTGTTCAGCAGTGTAAGAGTGAGAAATCAAAAAACTTATACATAGATCAATTCTGATTCAATTTGAAGTCTTTAATAATGATATTTATCACTTTTAAGGTGTTTACTGCCAACCCTTGGTGGAATGGCATTATAATAAAAATAATAAAACATTTTTAGTACTTTTTCCACATAAAATTTAATAGATCAGGAGTCACGACCGGTTTTGCTCATGGTGAGCATTGTCAACTGATAAGAAATACAATGAAACAGTGATATTTATACAAAAGTTAAGTAAGAAAAACAAGGTATTACAACTAAGCAAATAAATTTAAGAACATACAAGAAAAATAAACTATAAATAAAAAGTTGAAGACCTCTTAGTAATGCAAACTATTACATCAAAAATCAATTAAGTATGAATTACTTTGTTAATGATAGCAAAACCAGAATGCTTAATTCAGCGCAAGTAATTATGAAAATCTGATTGATTTTATCAGTGATTCTGATATGAATGTCATTAAATTCTTTCTTGGTGAGTTTGTCAGAAGAATCCCACAATGTATCAAAACAAGTAATTATTGTTTAACTTCCGTTTTATACAACCTATTTATGGAAAGTAGGATTTCCTTTTTATTTTGCAATGAAGTCAAAGTGCAGGAATGGATTTAGATGGATGTTTTACTAACATATTTCTTTTGTATTTATACTATTATGAACTACCCAATTTAAAACATAAGCCGAGTGTTTCGTTAAAATTTCCGGATTTGCGAAGTGTTCCATAGCAGAAAAAGTTTGGGAAGCCCTGTGTTAACCTATATATTCCAAGCAATAGTTATTTTTTTCCTTTAATGAATATACTATAATGACTCCCCGTTAAAGAATTGACAGTCAACAGGTGACATTGTCGCCATATGCTACAAATATGGAGCAGATATTTTAATTGGATGAGTTATGTTCCTATGTCGGTAATTGTAGACAAATGTTTCAACATGTGCATATGATAGTTGAAATTAATTTTGCATGGATGTATAACAAAAGCTCTGCATCCAATAAGACAGCGTTAAGAATAAATCACGTGTTCAACATGACTTATAATCTACCATATTGTTTGACGAAAGTTCGGATCATACATTAATTATTAAGTCTGAAATATGGTTTTGCATGATTTATGCTCAAAACGGTTAGTTTGACTTCAGCAACTTATGGCTTCAACTAACTGTGTAGAGTTACTGAAATAAGAAAAGCAGCATTTTGTGAATTAAAAATATCTAATTATTGATGTTTGAACAAATGGAGTATTCGGAAATTTTACACATATCGTTCTACAATGCATAATATTAATATAAAAATATATATTTTTAAAGTTTATAAACTTCTAATGTACGCCCAAGTCAGCCGTGGGGAACCTGCAGCCTTTCGGCTACTACGGTACGACCTTTTAAATGATCGACCAATTCTGTTATTTTTTATAAATTTGTAAATTCCTGAGATTTTGGATTCGAAAATTTTTGGAAGAAAATGTCCTGCGCTGGTAACTTGAACAAATTCGTAAATTCTTGGGAGACCTAAAAAAAAGAAGGTCTTTTTCTGGGCTTTAGAAATTGCCTTAAAATTGTTTCAAAATTGCCGACCAAGGATTTCGTAGTTTCAATGTTTACTGCGGCCTGATGTAGAATCAGATAAATGAATTTTGCCTTTAGAAAAGAAAAGATTCCCCACTCTTGGTCTAAGTTAACCAAACATACAATTTAATACAAGATAACGTTGAGTTGACACGACATAAAAAAGACTTCGCATATCCAGCGCACGATATTCAATTTTACAGGTATACGAGTACAAACATATGAGTTTAAGAAAATTAAATATATGTATCAAAGTATAAAATCAAGACAGAAGAAGATAATTAAAAGCACTAGAAACATTGAACGAAAGTTTATTAGTAAACCTTGCGATATTCTGTTTGATGATGCTTCTTAAGGAAGTAAAACACGTTTCAAAATTTGTAACACAACAAGTGGAGAAGCAAGGTTTCCAACTTTAATTTTATATAAGAAAAAGTTGAGTTGAACAGACAATGAAAGAGGTTTGAAATCAAACAAAAGTGTCGTAAGTTGTCACGCTTGATGGAGTATCGAAGGCGCCTAACATGGCATGCCTCATTCTTACAACTGCTACGATGTAAGTTCACGGCAATTGAAAATGTGACAAAATTAAATATACCTTAAATTAAAATAAACATTCATAGTATCAAGCCGTTCTGTTATATAATCTTAAGCAAGAAAAGCCAAAACTCTAGTAGTCAAAGTCTAGTTAATACTGGTAATAGGCCCAGTAAAAAACAGTCTCGGAATTAGTGAGCCACTTCTTAAAAAACCTTTTATTTTAGTACTTGTATGTAAGATATTTTTAAGGGTTAATTGAAGGACTCAAATGATAATTTACTGAACTCACATTTTTTTACATTTTTGAATTCTCCAGTAACCATTTAATACGTGAAAAAATAAACTAAGTCAACTTTCCATTTAATCACGTGTTATATGATTACATGGGCTTTTGGGCTGTTAAGTCTGCTGTTAAGTAAATGACCTTCATGGCATTGGTCATTTGTGTATGATTGACAAAATTGACAGATCTCTTAAAACCTTCCAATTTGAAAGAGTAAAAACTAAAAATCTTCAATGTATTATGTAACTTTCTGTATAAAAAGTAAGCTGTTTTATTGTAATTTGTACAACACGCTCAACTTTGTGGCTCCTGCATTGATCTGGCGTATTTGAGATTAATTGAGATAATCAAAGAAAAAGTATTCTTAATGGCCAAACAACAATAATGTAACGGCAACAATTTAATTATTCAAAGAAGCTTACTTACTAATAAACAATTATTCAATTTGAATCGTTCAAATTACATACACTCCCACAGATTTTGTCACTAACGACCCGGGTTTCGCCTTTCGGCATCTTCAGGCGTTCAAGTGCACGGATGAACTTGAACTGACGCTTAGTAAACGAATGTTTCGTGTTTATATAATAAATAAATGTATCACTGAGTCTAAAGCCATTGCTGGCGAAAAGGGGAACAAGGGGTAAAAATGTTACACCCAAATACGGACAGTCATAAGCTTTTTTTCCAGGAAATTTTAGAAATCAATAGGGCACCCCTGCATAGCCTTCCGATTTTAAATGAAATATTAAACCTACTGGGATCTCCACTTCTATACCCTATACAAATATAATCATAAAACCTTTACCGACAAAGACATCAGTGATACATTTATTTATTATATAAACACGAAACATTCGTTTATTAAGCGTCAGTTCAAGTTCATCCATGCACTTGAACGCCTGAAGATGCCGAAAGGCGAAACCCGGGTCGTTAGTGACAAAACCTGTGGGAGTGTACATAATTTGAACGATTCACATTTAATATTGAAATTCCACCAAGCACCTTCAGTCGAAATCTTAAATTAAAACAATTATTCACTTGTGCAAACACGTTTTCTTTTATATTTCAATAAGAATAACGTGTACAATTTTTTCTTAAAACAATTTTCCTATGTCATTGAAATATCAAACATTTTAGAGTAGGCGTGAGGTTAAAATCGTCACAATTCCCATAGACCAATATGTATACATACTTTGAATTTTTTACCTTACAATATTGAGTTAATAATCAATAAACTATTGCCTAGTGCTAGTATGAATCATTACTCTTCGCCATAGAATGTCTGAGAAGAACCTTGTCCTTGTCCAAATTGTACTGTCTAGCCTGCCTCGTTAGAATCGGAATATAAATTCAAGTTTATTCATTTTTAATTGAGCTTGTTAGATATCTATCGGATACATTTTATATTAAATCCAGCCCCAGTTGCGGTTGGATATTTAGAATTTAGATAGCTTTTAAATTAATAGTCAGTTTTAATTAATTTTGCTGGCTGCCGTTGGGTTAGTAGTGCTTCGGTCCAGTTATAAGGCTGCGTGCCTAGTCGGTTATCGAACTCCCTCACGCCTATCTGTATGCAGCAGATATGTACCGAATCTCGATCGCTTTTGCAGCCCTATACTTCATTCTCAGAACTGTGAGTGCTATTGAACATTCAAATTAATATATTTCTTGTTTACTTGTAAAATTGGCAGCTTATGTTGAAGCTTACGTCATTACAATTCACATTCAATTAAACTATTTCAACGTTTTATTAACTAGTGAGGTAATAATACTCCTCAGTAGCGGATTATCCTATAAGCAAATGAGGCGAGCGCTTGGGGCCTCCGAATCTAAGAGGCTTCAAAAATAGCGTATATAATATATCCCATACACTTTTTGTTTAGATTATTAAACATTTTACTTGGAATTTTCTGACGTTTTAAAGTTATCCAAAAACAGGGCATCCAAATTTTATTGTGCCTAAGGCCTCCCATGTGCTTAATCCGCCACTGCACTACCTTATTAACCAGTGCTAAGCGAAGAAGAAAATACATAATTGCTTAGACCAGGTTTTATCAACGGAGGGGGGGGGGCACAGAGATTTATTTTTGCTTAGAGGAGCTACAGCAAGGGGGGCAGTTAAGGGGGTCACGGGCCAATTTCTGTGATTTTGAATTTTAAATTCTTGGAAGAACTAAAGAAAGTTCTCACGCTGGACATCCGCAAATTACTGGGTTTTTGAAATTTTAATTTTTATAGAATAAACAAAATAATGGTACGGGGCGCACAGAAAAATAAAGACACTCAAAAGAGGCCACAGGCCCAAAAAGGTTAAGAAACACTGGTTTAGACTCTATTAGTATACTGACAAGCGCTGGCCATTTTTGATTCAATATTTTCCCGTATGCTGGAAATATAAATAATAAAGTCATACCTCCAAATTCACATTCTTAATAAATGCGCCGCCTGTGTGGTCGAGTGTTCAACGTCGTTGGCTACCGTTACAGAGGTCACGGGTTCGAATCCCGGTACGGGCAGTTTTATAAATTGATTTTTCAATCGATTTATGAATTTCTGTTCAAAGGCATGGATGTATGTGATGTCTTGAATTCCTCCCTCCCACCCATCCTATCCTATGAAAAGGGTGTATTGAGAGCGATTAGCTAACCACTAGTCCTGTCCTAGCCCTATCCTTCTATTCCTACTCTCTTTGAAAAAAGAGAGGTTGAGCAACTGAGTAACAAGCAGTTCTCGTAGAAACACTTCTGTTGAGATAAACATTGTGAGCGGACATGATAAAAAAAAATGCAATATTTTTATACTTACGATAGTGCAACTATCGCGTAGATGCCTCTATCTACGTACGAGGGTCGGGTCGGGGAACAAATTGCCCGCATCAGATATAAATCAGTGGTCGGTAGACCATTAGTGGGTTACTTAGCGACCGATACATAAATCATGGCGGCCTGATAGCTGGCCAATTCTTAGCGCGGGTTTTGAGGCTTTTTCGGACCATTGTTTTTGGCATTACCAATTACTACAAACGACCTAATTACATATTAGTAATACTATATATTTTATATTTATTGATATTTAAATTGAATATTTGCCTTACTGAAACTAATATATAAAAATGAATGTTTGTTTGTTCGTATTTTATGCGTTGCCACACCGCTCATCCGGTTGCAATAAAACTTTGACAAACTTTTTGCTTGCACTTCCGGAAAGATTATAGGCAAATTATTTTAGTAGGCATAGTAGAGTTTCATTTTGTTTTAAAATTTCCCAAATTTTAATTGTGTTTATAATTGATCATTTGCCACTTATATTTATTGATGATTTTTTAATTGTATGTAATAGGTGTTAAGCATTTTAATTTTGTGTAATTATAATGTAATTTGTAAATCCTTTTAATTGTTAGTAATTGCTTACACCTTTTTATTTCAATTTAACTTGTATAAATAGCACTGTTTAATTTATTTTCCTTTCCATCAGTTGATAACGCTAATGAGAAGCGAAACCGGTCTTGATCAAATAAATTTTAAGTGGAAAAAGTACTAAAAATATTTTATTATTTTTATAGTAAAATTTACTTACAGTATGTTTTATATATAAAAATGAATGTTCGTATGTCTGCCATACAGTTCGTTTTGCACTTGCGCAAAGATTATAGTACAATTAACTTACATTAGATGGCGCGTGTGTCGTACCGTAGACAATCAGCAGCAAAAATCAAACGTCAAACAGACAGTAAAAGAAAACATGTACTTCAATAAACACAATTAAAACAAACACTTTCTTTCTTTGAGTGTGCATTGCAACGCTTAAGTACTATATATTAATAAGATATCCATAGAACAGCTGTCCATAGTCAACTATACATATATCTGAGTGAACCGTTGTGCTTGACAAAGAAACATTCATAAGATATGTAAAAATATTGTTTTGGGTATACACCGCGTTTTGATTGCCGGGTTTCATCGAACTTGGCACTTTTAACCTTTTTTATCACTTGCGGCTCGGAGACAAGAAAAATACCTCTATTCCGATGGGGGTCGTTTAGGGACTCCATTGGTTTCCTCATTATTGGCCTTATTCTTATGAATATATAAAAAAAATATCTCTAAAATATCTCTCTGCATCATTCCTCATATATTTTTTTATAAAAATCCGTTTTTTTTAATAAATAATCATATTTTAAGTTGCGCATAAAAAAGACGTCATCCCAGCTCAGATATGAAATCGCAACTGACGAGATTTAGCAAATGCTATTTTACGAGCGACCGCTTATCTCTCTGTTATCTGTAATGCTTATCGCGTTGTGTTCGAGGATACATAAATTATTATCTTTAACTTCGTACACATTAAACCGTTTTTTGTTCTACTTTGAGGATTTTTTTTTATTTAATTGATTGTTTTCTTTTCTATTTTATTTAATAAAGACGGAACTAGCGATAGAATATTTTTTTTCTTCTACAAAAGGTCCAAAAAACTATGATATAAGAATACCTTAATTATAAACATTGTATCACCCATATTAAAATAGATATTTAAGAAAATGTGGGTATTGGGGTCACATTTCTTGAGCTTAGAACCGGAAAAGTTAAAGAACATTAAATTATAGTTACCATATTTACTCCCTATTCAGAACATATAGCCCCCCCCCCCGCCAACCATCTTGCTTCTTACCATGTGATGTTAGCGTCCCGTAGCTATCTATGCTGAATACATCCTATGAATGATACTCCCATCTGATTGATAAAAGCGACAGCAGAATTCAGGCTTTCTTGAGGCTCCCCTCATTAACGGAGAGAGTGTAAGAATAAGGTTCAATCAAGTGGTTAGCTACAAGTTGATTGTTGGTTTTCCCACCATTACTCATTATGTGTGTGCAGCTGTTTTTTCACAAACAAAAACAAATTATCTTCATATTCTTGATCTAATCCAGAACTGTACGGGACACATCTTTTAACAATGCACTATTGTATTTTTAAAAAAGTAGAGATAGGAAGAAAAAAAATACTCGTTCAACCATTTATTTTATTTTATTTTTTTAATTTAAAAAAACATTTGACACTACAGCAAATGCCAATGCACCAAAAATTTTAAAGTTGAAAGATTATACGATCAAAACTTAGTTGAATTGATATTAAGTATTTTGTATGTAGTGTATCCGTATTGGTCTGCACGGGCCAAAATTTTACAAAACTACCCGGTCCGAGCCCGAAAAACTCACGCCCGACCCGGCCCGGGCCCGAGTCTAATACCGCACTTTTTACCCGAACCCGACACGAAGCCCGAAATTCCTTATTTTAGCTCGCCGAGGAATTTGAAATCTTCGATTTGCTATACTTTTTCCCAGATTATCTTCGAAAGTCCTTTTTTTTTTTTTTAGCTCACCGAGGAATTTGAAATCCTCGATTTGCTATACTTTTCCCCAGATTATCTCCGAAAGTCCTTTTTTTTTAGCTCACCAAGGAATTTGAAATCTTCGATTTGCTATATTTTTCCCAAGATTATATCCCAAATTCCAAAGCCCGGCCCGGCCTGAGCCCGACTCTCAATTGCGCTAACCCGCCCGAGCCCGGCCCACGGGCTGTGTCGGGTAAGAACCCGCGGGCCAGGCCCGGGCCCGTGCAGACCTCTAATCCGTATTCTGAGAATCTGACGTGGCGGTAGAGTATAATCAACCCCGCGTTGAATCCAAAGAGGAATCAAGATTTTGCCAAGTCCTGTTTTTTGGATTGTTCTAGTGACAGGAAACACAAATTCATTAAACTATTGAACTCTGTAACTGAGGCCAACGATGTTGGTCGTCTACGAGCCTGTTGTTATAGAAAACATTAAATCAAATGAAAATTGATACTTGAGTAAATTCGATTGGGGTGTTTAACCTTTATCAACATCATTTACGTTCAATTTATTCCGATTCCGCCAATTATAAAGGTACATTTTGTATCAAAACTCTCTGAGATCAAATAGTAATCTGTAAAGTAAACCACAGTTTCATTTCAGAGTTCGCTGTGATCTACCAAAACCAAAGTGTGAAAATAATTAAAAGTTGTTTGTGTACAGATAAGGGAGAACGTATGTTCCTGTGTTTGATCATCCGGAATCCGACAAGAAATTGTAATTACCCAGCCAGTTTATTTGTTTTAAAAACTTTTTGCCTGCGCCACCGTTTCAATTGGATTGGAAAGCTCATTAAAAGTTTTTGCCGGATGAGTAATGAACCTTATGAAGTTTTTGTTAGATTTATGTGGTAGCTTTCACATCACCTATTTAAGGTCGTTCCGTAAAAAAATATTTCTGATAAGGACTTATTAACTTTTGTTATATTCATCATGATCAGTAGATTTTTGGTTATTTATTACTGTTTTATTCTCACACAATTCTCCAAGTGTAATGATTGAATTGTTATATTTAATATTTCACAGAACGCAATTCGAGAACTATAATTTAAGATTATGACTGAAGGTGCTTGGTGGAATTTCAATAATAAATTTGAATCGTTCAAATTATGTACACTCCCACAGATTTTGTCACTAACGAGCCGGGTTTCGCCTTTCGGCATCTTCAGGCGTTCAAGTGCACGGATGAACTTTAACTGACGCTTAGTAAATGAGTGTTTCGTGTCTACGAAACACGATAACACGGTTACAAACAAACACGGTTTATAAACACGAAACACTAATTTACTAAGCGTCAGTTCAAGTTCATCCGTGCACTTGAACGCCTGAAGATGCCTAAAGGCGAAACCCGGGTCGTTAATGACAAAATCTGTAAGATTGTACATAATTTGAACGATTCAAATTTGAGAACTATAATGTTTTAAGTGTAGATTTTTGTGAAAAAAAAGTAACGATGAGATAGTATTCCAAGTACCATTAATGATATTCATTGCTGTTATTGTTTCGCCAGATTTCTATACAAAGAACCTTGCAGTTATTCGGTCTCGAGTGGTCGATGTTTTTGGCTTCTGTGACGGATCTCAAGGGTTCAAACTTTGTTTGAAGGCAGGGTTGTTTTTGATGTCTATGAATAGGGGCTACATGGTCGAGTGTCGATATCGTTGGCTTAAAACACAGAATTCATAGGTTCGAATTCCAATGCGGATAGTTTTTATAGATTAATTATTGCCTGACCGCGATAATTGGTATGTTTTGAAAAAAATTCTACTTCTAATTGAATATCTCCTCAATGCATTGCATATTTTGTACTGAAAATTAGTAATTTTTTATAACAAAGAAGCGGCAATAAATGTTGCACTAAAAAATTGTTTCATTAGATATCGTGAATAAATTTCTATGTCACATTGACTATACGTTTTAATTGTTAATTTTTAATAAACTATTCTAAGCAAACTTGTACAGTTGTACAGTCAATTATCGACTTACAACAAGTTCCGTTGAGCCACCTTGAACGGTTTAGTCGAAACGGTCTTGAGTAGAATTTCATACAAATTAAAAAATATTTAAAACATTAAAACAATGTTTTAGATAGCATTGAAATCAAATACATATATTCATCTATAAGCACGCCTAATTGTGTCATTTATATGGTTCATTCGCGGTCAAATATTATTTTATACAATATTTTAAAGAAACTGAACTGAAAAAATAGTCCTAAGCCGAGAGCTGGCTGTTTATAAATATGTGTATCTGGTTGACGCCGGTTCACGAAATATTTTTCCATATTTTAGCGGTCCACGAATGTAAAAAGATTGAAGAACACTGGCTTAGACCACCCACTGTCCTTATAGCGTGACGTTGTATATGTATGGTCCCATAAGTAAATATTAACACCATTAAATTAATTCTGAAATTACATTCAAGACGCTGTGATTATGATGAGAATCCCAAGTATTATAATAAGAAAACTTATGTAATAAAATGTGGACGGACCTTAATAACCAAGCTTGAAAATCACGGTTGAAATACTCGTAATTCCAACTATCATTTGCTTTGTGATATCAACTTCTTAGAGACCTAACAATACCGATCCTTGAATACTTCTCAAACTTTTAACAAGGAGATTTACAAAGTCAAACAAAGTAAGTGGCGATAATGATGAACCTCCTTGGAAAAGTTATAATTAATTTTATCTTGCGGCAAGCAACTTGTTTCGGTTTTGAAAATAGTTTCTTTTTAAAATAAGATACTTTTTTTTATTGAAAGTCTCACCGAAAGTGATTATCAAATGAACTAACCACGCGTCATATTTACCATAAATGTTGACTGTAAATTTCCGATAAAAAAGGGTTTACTATATTTCGGGTTCATGGCACATTGGTCAACGTCGTTGGCTTCCATGTCGGATCTCACGGGTTCAAATATCACAACAAGATTATTGATTTCTATTATTAGGCATGGATGTTTATGTTGTTTTAATTTTTTCCCCCCTCTATTAACTCTAAGAGAGCGATTACCAAGCCATTAGTCTTGTTCTAGGCCAATATTTTTATTCTCACTCTCTTAAAAAAAATAGAGGTTGAACAACTGAGAAACTAGCAGTTAATATAGAAAAAGATGTGTCGAGATACCTCCATTAGAAGGCCAAATGCTTCCTTCACACTGTGAGCAGACGCGGATTAAAAATTTATAATAACAAAATATATTTTTTCTTTTTGTGAAAATTTGCACTTTGTACAATATTTGACAAGGTATAATTAATCTTTTATATCCGTAAATTACATACATATTTCTATTAACAATTTTTTGTTACACCCTTAATAGTTTTATTTGATTCAATTTAAATAGCACGGTATTAATGTGTATTATTATCGTTTAAAAATGTTTGTCTTGAACAAATTTTTTACTGAACATATTAAAAAAATGCAGAATTAATACAAAACAGTAATATTTTTTTTGGAGAATATATTGATAACATTTTGTGAATCAAGAGTTTTTTGGTCTACTAACAACACAACCAATCAGCCACAGCGATCAAATTGATATACCATATTGTTAAAAATATCGTCTAGGTACTCATGTTTATAAATGGTAGTATTTCAAATAAGAAGTACCGAAGCAAGTTTATTTATCGTTCTTACAATCCCACGTACATATGTGCTTATACACTCAGCAACAAAAAAGCTCTGATGGATTTATCTGTTTGTGTGGCAAAAAGTTAACCGTGTGGCTAGAAAAACATCTCTCAACACATTTGTTTTGACACTGGAACATATAACAATGTTAGACAGCTTTGTGGGAAAACATTGGGACAGAAAGCTTTCGAATATTGTGTTAACACATTCTTGAATAATAGTAGGCGGACAACCTTGACGAGTGTTAAAAAAGATATTAAGTATTTTTTAAATGAAGCAATCTTATATTTTATTTTATGAATTAACATTTTTGTGAAAGGAATTTTAGTATATTATTGTATTAGCAGA
Source organism: Himalopsyche anomala (assembly GCA_031772345.1). NCBI lineage: Eukaryota > Metazoa > Arthropoda > Insecta > Trichoptera > Rhyacophilidae > Himalopsyche > Himalopsyche anomala. The sequence goes on along the minus strand of CM062832.1, from coordinate 4,233,820 downwards.
ATCATTTTAATACTCAAATCGTAATAAATATAATGATCAAACAATGTTGATCAACATATTTTGATTATCAATTTTACAATGTGGTTAAGATACTTGTCAAATGATGAGAAAGACAACGAACAGAATTATTTGTAAAAATTACTTACTCCATATTCTATTTTAGAAATCGGTTGCTTACTAAAAAATATTTGAATTTAAATGTTAATAACGTTTGAATTAAGTAGTAAAAGTAATTAATTATTCAATAAAAAAAGTAACTGATTGAAATATAGAAAATTATACATTTTTTTTCTATAATTTCATATTTTTTTCATATCGACTGTGGAAAGGAAAAAGGACGTAATTCACATATAACAAGCTTTACACGACACACAAAAAAAGTTTTCTGTGTCTCCTTCGTCATTTTTCCTTTTCACGGTCGATATGGTTAGGACCGGTTTCGCTAGTAATGAGAATTTTCAACATATGGGTGATATTATCAACTATTTTTAATTTTCTACTACCGTTTGTAGCACCAATGTTAGTATTTCTTGTTTTGTATAAATAGCCATGTACATAATACAATATTACATTATTTTATCAGTTGAAAATGATTGTGATGAGCGAAACTGGTCCTGGTAATATTAAGTGAATGTGGAATTAGTGCAATGTAGTAATTTATTTTTTGAATATTATTGAGAGTGAACTCCTTAAAAGTAACTCATTTGAAGCACTTGTTTGATTATATAATAATAAAAAAATACAATACGCGAAAACTAAAACAAAACTTAAATTATCAACACACATATTATTTGAGGAAACGAGAATTAATTCTGTTGAATCTCGTGCCGTTACGAGCTTGAACTAAGATATTTGTAATATAGCACATCTAGAAGGAAAAAACGGTATGAAGTGATTATGCTAAAATATCGTACATGAACGCCATCTTTCAAAGTAATTATTACAGATACAACAAGGGTGACGATGAATGAATTATTGCTCGTTCAAATATTGAATGCTTACTGAATTTACTTAAATTAATACATGTGCATTTATGATGGCTTCACCCTTTGATAATTATAAATTATATCTTTTGAGGATGTACCAAAATAATTATCAACGAGATGATTAAGTTATATTTCTTTGATTAGCAATGAAGAAATTTTTCCCTCAGTGGCGTATATATATATTTTTTTTTACATTTTATGTAGGGTATCATTAATGATTAGTTTTATTTAATAGGAGTATGAATGAGTTTTCTATTATTTTTTTGCATATTTTAGTGTTTCAAATTTATTACTTCTTAGATGAATTATACAAGAAGAGAAAGCCACTCAAATAACTTAAAAAATAAAAAACTGAACTACGATTGAATTAAAATCAGTTTTAATCAAAGTATAAATATTATTATAGTAAAAAAAATCTTTATCAATTATATATGGAAAACAAACAATTATGAAGAGTAGTAAAATAAAAATCGTAGCGCGATTACGTCGTAGATGTAGCACATTCTGCAAATTGTCTTCCCCTCAAATAGATGAACAAGAAAAGCGTAGGCGATTGATTGCTGGCACTTTGCCGGTTGACGCTGCGCCGGACGACTGGTCCGGTAATAATGGTCGAGGTGACAAATCACTGTTGACTCTTCGGATGAAGGCTGTGGTGGTTTTTCGGAATATGTATCGCATGAAAAGGGTCGTTTGTGATATTTTTCAGGCTTTCGTTTCACTGTGAAGGCAATCTGGAGAGAAATGACGCGAGTTTGTCACACTGTCAATGTCGCGATACACGTTTGCGTGTATGCTTACTAGGGATTATGTGTCGAGACGTCCCGAGACAAAAGTCCCGGAACTTTTCAGTTTTTTTGCTGTGTTGAGTCCCGGGACTTTGTTGTAAAATGTCCCGGGAATAGAGACTGTGATTTAAAATGTGTTAATAAATTGTACATTTTAATTAAAAAAAAAACAATTCTTATGGTTAAAAGGACTGATTTTTATTGATTAAAAACAGGTATAAGAGAAGAGCGCCAAAAAAACGTAACTGTATACAAAATGTAACTGTAGAAAAAGCAAATTACAAAATATTAAAATTAAATGTTCATACCTGATGTTGTTTACAAATTATTAACAAATGTTTTTTCACTATTATACAAAAATACCAAGTACTTTCAAAAGGCGCCGAGTGTATGTAATACATACATACAAATATTTAATTTTAATAAATTTATAATTTTATTGAAGGGGAAATAAAAGTCTCGAGTCCCGGGAAGTCCCGGGACTTTGACTTTATCACGCATCTGGTCCCGGGACTTTGAAAAACCCGAGACTTCAGAATCCCTAATGCTTACTCTGTTTCATTGTATCTCTGCTCATTATAAGAGCTAGGTTTTTTACTACTTGTGTATACGAAAGTATCAAATTTAACTTTTTTAAGAGGAATATTTTTTTATAGAATCGTATATTGAAAAACAACTTGAATTTACTAAGAATAATAATATCAAAATAGTACATGTAGTATTTAAATACCATTCCATTTTAGACAATACCATAAAAGTTATTAATTAAGCCCTCGAGAGGTGAAGTGAGCCAACAAGTAAAATGGTATAACTTTTTTCTTGGACTTTTTATCACGACTTTCCTTGGTGGCTTGGTGGATTGCATATTTTTTACTGAGGTTACTTCACTTTTACCATACTTTAAGACGTGTAGAATATTACAACGCATCTAATTTATTTTTTCTAAAATACTACTTGGCTCACTTCACCTCTAATGGGCCCAATTATAAGATTATACAATGTTAAATAAGTTCTTTGGCTTATTTATACTATGTCCACTCTCATCGTGGATCATATGGACAACTAATGGAATTTATCTAAGCAAAACTATTTTTACGAGAACTGTTTGTAACTCAGTTACTCAACATCAATTTTTTTCAAAGAGAGTAGGTATAAAGGGTAGGACTAAGACATGCCCATAAGTAAGCTTAACACTCTCGCTTCACCTTATTTTTCATTTATGCCTTAAACAGAATAATTATATAAATCGTTGAAAAAAATATTAATGAAACTAATATAAAATATAACATAATTTCTGTCTGTCTGAGGATGTCTCTGAAAGATGCGAAACACGAGTCACAGTTTGTAACACGGTATTGGAATAATCTAAGTTATTTTATTTTATATTATTTTAAATTTAAAACAGTGGCGAACCACCTGTTTTGTTCAATATGTAATACTTTTATTTATTTCTAAAAATTCTAAGCTATTCATTTATAAGCCTTTTTTATTTACTCGATGGAGTATTTCTACGTTTCTGTTATGATCAAAATCATGTATAAAAGTTATTTTATTTTATATTAAAATGAATTTCCACAAAGTTACTGTCGAATCCATCGAAAGTATTGTAAATTAAAATTTATTATTGAAAATTAACAGCTGAATCTGAAAATATTACGAATGTAAAAGTTTCAGTTATTTTTTTAGAATAATATGTTGAATTGCATATCATCTCATAAAAATATCGTACCACTGTAAAAACTACATAAAGATCTGACGATGGTATGTTGCTAAAATAGTTATCAATCATTTTATGAGAACTAAACATTTAAAACTAATCACTATATCATTTTTATTATATTATTAAATTAAAACTAATAATTCATATAAAACACCAGGTGTTGTTCTGTATGCTTAATACAGATGTGTACGTCAAGATAAAAAGAATTTGATACAAAAAACAGGTACATAAAAATATATTTAAAGATCTTTCTTTATTCATCAAATATTGTTTACATAATAGTTTTATCATTATAGTAGAACTTATTACTAATTTAATTATAATTATAGCAAAAACCGGGTCATTTGTATCGGCCGAAATAGCTCAGTTGGGAGAGCGTTAGACTGAAGATCTAAAGGTCCCTGGTTCGATCCCTGGTTTCGGCATTTATTTTTTTTGTTAATGCTAATATTGAATTAACTATTTATTATCAGATACTATTATAAATATCGTTTTTGTTTTTACAAAAATTTTGTTTTAATTTTAAAAATAATGATTATATATTGAGAATTAATTGGAAGTATGGCAATTCTGTATGCCTAAAATTAAACAAACCTAGGTATATTTTTTCATAAAATAATTACAATTTTTCAGACAATAACTCGAAACCATGGAAGACGACATTGTTTTGTGTTGTTCCATTATTTAAAAAAAATATATATTTTTAAGAGGTTTCACTCATCGCATGACTTCTTTTGTGAAAATAACTTTTTTAAATTAAGTATAAGCGTCAAAAAATGCATATCTTTTGGGAAAACTATGATATATATATATATAAAATACTTTTTCTAATAAAGCTGATCACTTTTGATTGTAACTTAATATTTATTTAGCTAAGAGATAGGTAAACTGAATTCAAATTCTCCTCTAATTAATGCCTTATTCAAAATAAACGAAAAATTATTAATGAAAAATAAACTTAAATTGTAAAGAAGACCAACCATCCTTTGAAACTGTCTATTTGAAAACTTAAATTATAATCTTTTATTATTTTAACCTTTGAAATAAAATTGGTTGACAATTTTGTAAAGCCTCATGAATAGAGGAGTGAATTTTAAAGTTTGCATTGAATACAAATTTTATGTTTCCGTTTGTTGGCAAAATTTTAGAACGTTGTCAAAGTAGATAATCAGCTTATTTATAATTATTACTGTGATCTAATTTGGTACGGACCAATTCAAAATATAAAATACGTTTGTCAGGGGATAATTGCGTTATCAAAATTAATAATAATATTCAAATAATATTGCCGACCGGCATTTCAGTGATAGATAAAATCCGTACTACGTAATAACAATATATTTGGTTTATATTTGACTTATTCGGCAGTGGCAGATTTTTTTTATTGATTTTAAATATAATTATTATTAATTCATCCGATTGAGAATGCTTGATAGAATTTCAATATTATATTAAAATAATTTAAATTTATATATTTTCTATATGAATTATCCCTTACGGAACAGGTTTTGGCTTTTGTTATCTTTATACATTCTTGGACAAATTAACTTGAAATTTACTGTCAGATCTATAAACTTTAAAATATATGTTATTAAAAAAAACTGCTTTTAATTTTAATTTTTTAAAAAGATTAAAAACACTTATTTAATGATGATTTTTATTATTGAATAAAATTTATAGAATTCGTGAAATATTACTTGAAGAAAACAGTAATAAAAACTCCATACGAATACCGGCTACGAAAGTATAATACCAAAGTGTTAAATTTTTTATTAAGAATTTTTCAAAATGCGAATTGAATTTAAAACATATTTTTGTCATGTGCAACCTCTAAAAACAAACTAGAAATTTCCGCACACGGTTTTGCATTGAATCTCTGTAGTTGTTGGAACATTATGTACTTCGTTTGTCGATAGTGTATCCGGTTTCTTCCACTGTGGAAGAAATAACCCAAAACCTGTCACCTAGAAGAAAGGGTTGTGACGAAAACGCCATTAAAATGAAAGTTTTGCTTTATGTAAGCAATTGATACTGTCAACATATAGCTTTGTTTAATCTATCTTTAAATCAAACGCGGTGTAGAAACTAGGTAAGACCTATAACATACATAATGTGTAACATGATTACAATCATAATTAGTGTGGTATTAATAACATAATATTATTAGTTTGGGTAATGCTTCGTAGTCTGTATTATACTAGTTGTGCGTATTTTATATCAATAATGTTGCCTTCAACAGAGAGGATTTTTTTGCATTATCAAAAATCAGAAATTTACTATCGTGAAGAATCAAATATTGAACAAACCAGAAGGCATTAACTTATTTTTTTTAAGAATATATAGATGATTGTTATTTTTAATTTAAAAAAAATGATTTATATATGTATAATGTTGTCTATTCAAAATATGACGATTCTTATTAATTTTCAGAAAGAATCGACAAAAAAAACTGACAATATTGAAAATGAAAATTACTATAACCTAAATCTTGCAATGTGAAGTCTAACTCATAAGATTTATAAAATAACTATATTTTTGGTCGTCATCCCACAGTCTATATTCCCCTGTTAGAATCTTTAAATCAACTATATTATTAAAGAACTTTCACACCTGACTGTCGTCGCGAGACAGCTGTATATAATTGATTATTAGTGATTCATGTTATTATTTACTGTCATATTTTTTGTAGTGATAATATAAATAACTAATTTAATAAAATAAATCTTACTACTCAAAGGGTCCATATTCGAAAAAATGTTATTATATTTTTATTTGTAGTCTTAGGATAAATGTTTCCTTTTGGTTTATAAGGCAATATATAAATTTGTTTGCAAGTGGCGATATTATATCAATATTGTACAGCCTTAAACTGTTTTTGAATACAAACGGTTAGAGAAAATCCAACTGAGCAGTTTGTAAGCAGTTTACTTAACGTTTATGTAGCGAGGAAAAGGGTCTCTTTATAATATTTCTGTAAAAAATCATGACACGTACAGTTCTCACCGAGAAAGGTCTTTATCATAGCCACTCACTCAATAAACTGAATACCATTAAATGATGTAGTTTATATTTATGACTAAGTAAAGTACTTTCCTTTTATCGTTTATAGTGTGATAGCTCCTAAGATTACCCATCTGTTAATACACTTATAACAGATTATTATAGCAGAAGATATTGCTATTAAGGCCTTCGTCTCAGGATCTCGTCCAATTTTGTAATCCCGAATTACTAATCCCGGAATTGGGAAAATTTGAGAATGTTGCGCGAGGGCTAAAATTTTTTTTTCATTTTGCTAGTTCCGCAAATTCCTGTGATTTTGGATTCAAAAATCCTGAAAAGGCCTAAATAAAAGGTCTTGCGTCTATTCATTTTGGGTATTTCGTACATTCCTGGGTTTTTGAAAAAGACTATTTTTTTTTTGAAAAATCACAGAATTTAAAATTCGTCAAGCAAAAACAAATCTCAACTATGTCGTATTGGCTAATATTTTTGCGGATTTTAAAAATATTTCCGAAATCCAAGAGTTTGTTTCATACCTTTGAATTAATTGTATATATTACTTAAAGAGAGATATGTTATCAAGAATCGATTAAATTTATTTTTGTTGTAGTAATTTCAAAACTGATAACGAATAAAGTATGTAAACAGTAAAGCTTAATTAATGTTTACTTATCTTTGAAATTTTATTATTCAATACGCATAGTCACAAACAATAATTAAATACTAAGAAATTGTAAAATAATAACTATTTTGTGTATATTAAAAATTAAAGCATGCTATTTTGATGTTTGCAGACATCGATATTTTTTTTGAAAGGATGAAATTTAAGAAAAACAATATTTACGATACTGTCAAAAATAACAATGTTTTTTATGTTATAATTTTTTATTTACAAATTGATAGCTATTTCGGCTTTATTTTTTTATCAGAATTATGTTTTAATGAACTTTTGGAGAACTAAGATACTAAATTTGAATCGTTTGAATTATGTACATTCACACAGATTTTGTCACTTTGCTTTTCGGCATTTTCAGGCGTTCAAATGCACGGATGAACTTGAATTGACGCTTAGCAAATGAATGTTTCGTGTTTATATAAGAAATAAATGCATCACTGAGCTTAAAACTATTGTTGACGAAAAGGATAAGCCTCTGGGAATGCCCACAAATTTGAGTAGTAAGTAGTTTTAAGAATTATATTTATTTTGTTTGTCGGAAAAGGTTTTATGATTATATTTATATAGAATATAAATAACAGTAGCGACCAGGCATGTTTAATATTTCATTTAAAATCGGAAGACTGTTCAATTGCGCTCCGTTTATTTCTATAATTTATTTAAGAAAGAGCTTATGGGGGTCCGTATTTGGATGTAATATTTTTATCCCTTGTTCCTGATTGAACACGTGTCCGAAATTAAGTGATTAGAAAAAGTAGACGTGTATTTTTTCAATCTAAAGGCTGCCATGTGTTCTGATACTCTGATCTTCAATGTCCTTTCGGTTTTCTCGATATAAAATTTTGTACAACATTACTAAATTGTACAACAACTAAGTACATTGTCATTTTTGACCTTATTTTAAAAGTAAATGTCAGCTCAATCAATAAAAATGTTTATTTTTAAATAGTAAGACATGTACAAAAATCGACCCATTAAAACGGCAATGCTATCAGTAATGGCATTTTGAAGTAAAAAGTTTTTTTATATATAATATAATACAATTGATCGACCACATATACATATATATGTGGTTGAGTAACACATTATTCATTTCTGTTGATAGTATTGGTTGGGGGAAAAAATATAGCAACCAAATTAAAGTTTTTATTTCTTGTTCAATAGACGAACTGTTTTGAACTAGAATGCCCATTGCGGAAAGATCTAACATTACTGGTACGTAAGCAAGCGTAACGTAATAAATGCTCAAAGGAATTGAAATTAACTTTTGCCCGGAAAAACGTCTGGATGTACGTCAGGGCAATGATTCTTTTGGCTTGCGGTCTCAACTGGTACCGGGGGAGGTCCTATAATGGCGGACCCTTTATTTTATTAAACAAAATGTATATAGAAGCATTTTTATGAGTGGGTACTGAGATTGAATGTCATACAATAAAAAGTGAGTAGTTTCGGAATTTGTTTTTGGGTTTTTTGTTCAGTGATGCTCAAACCGCCATCTTTGAATTGAGTTATAAATCTTTACTATCTTAATCCCACGCTGAATGTAAAGACAGTATATCCGTGCCATAAAAACGACCACAAAATCAAAATTATTTAGAAGGAAATTTTAATTTTGAAGATATATGGTTGGATTGATTTGTATAGAATCAAAACCAAAAGAGAGCAAACACTTGTATAGATTAACATTGTTAAAAAGAACATTGAAGCAATGTGTTCAAGCAATTACTTGATATTCTTTAAAAAAACAATTGTATACTCCCATATTTGATATCGCTCCAAGAAATACTAAAGTCAAAATATTATATATCGACTGTGAAAAGGAAAAAGGACGTAACCCACAGTTTTTTCAAAACAGATTTTTTTCGATAATCACAATGTACTCAACATGATACACGTTCTACCAAAAGGATGTAAGCTGCAAATGCCGAATTAGTATCTAAATTCAGCTTTTAATATTGAAAAATGATGAGCTTGTGAAAATTGAAGACTAGAAAAAGGACAGAAAAAAAGTTTTTTCCTAGACAAATTCTTTAATTAATATTAAGATTTGTCAATTAAACACCAGTTTAGAAGTCTCCGTGCACTTCCAGGTTGTGTATATTTCATAATTTGCATATGGCCCATAATCATTTAAACACTTTTTTGTGCCTCATGTAAAATTCGCTATGTGTGGGTTACGTTCTTTTTCCTTTCCACAGTCGATATAATACTATTTTTTATATGAGGTAGTATGGTGAAGTGGATTACATAATATATTGTGTATCTATTGTAAGTCAGTATACATATGAGGCTATTATTTTAAAACCAGGCTAGTTCCAAAATGGTTGATGAATTAAACTTTAATTTCATAATGTGAAATAATATACATTATCAAGGAATTTTTAGTTAAAAATTACTTTGCAATGATAGTCTGTACGTTGCCATGCAAGGTATGAGACTTCAACCTGCAAATACTTTTAAGATGTATTTTTAACTATTAAATTACATTCATGGTTCATGTTTCAAAAATTATGGAACGAGTCGGGTTTGCGAATAATAGCCTCATATATAGCTGAGTTAATGTAAGTTTGAACAGTTCTGATGAAAACATACGCCGAATTAACTATCAACTATATATAAAATAATACCTGTATAACTAAAATACTTTTTTTATAAAAGAAAGGCCCTAAACTTAGTGAGTGAACATTTATTTCTTATATAAACATAATACATTAACTAATTTACTAAACGTCAGTTCATCCGGCAGCTTGAACGCCTGAAAGAATGCCGAAAGGCGAAACCCGGGTTGTTTAATTTTGCGATCCAGAATCCCGATAGTATGTCGCGATCCCGATCGGATTCTGGAATCCGGATTTGATAGAAAGAGCTAAAGAAAAAAAAAGAAAGTTTTTTAAACATTTTGGGGAAAAAAGTATAGGGAATTGAGGATTTCGAACTTCTCGGTGAGCTAAAAAAAAAACGACTCACCAAAACTTTTTAACTCAAATTATACACGATTTCACGATGAGTGCCCAATCCCGGGATCACAAAAAGGCTCCGGGATTGGATACCCTATAAGTGATACAACTTGTGTGAATGTACATAATTTTAACGATTCAAATTCACATCATTAGTTGATATTGTGTGCCATCGTTGTGGTCGAGTGGTCAACGTTGTTGGCTTCGGCTACTTACCACTTATCCTTTCCTAGCCCTATCCTTCTATCCCTACTCTCTTTGGAAAAAGAGAGGTTGAGCAACTAAGTAACAAGCAGTTCTCGTAGAAACATTTCTGTTGAGATAAACTCCATTAGGAGTCCATATGCTCTACATTGGGAGCGAACGTAGTTTTAAAAAAAAGTTAATATTATATCACAAAATACATGCAATTAAAGTTTAAAAATAGATTAAATGACTCATAATAAATAAAGTCTCTGGGGTATTTTATAACACGCAATCCAAATACGTATTCAAAATAGTGTTCACTATGTATACTGTATACACGTAAAATACATGAAAGAGACTATGGTACACAAAACGTTACGCTTGAGTTTGATATCCTGACAATGTTTTGAGATGAATATAACCACCACCTACTCACGCCTCACCCATTGCAATGATTAATACGTAGATAACGTCATGTCATTCTCTTAAAATTGAGCCCAGAAGCGATTTACATCCTACCACCGACTTATCCTTACGCCTGTAATGCTGTAACAAATGACTCGTTACATGGAAATCAGAGGCTCGAATAGCTTCTCATATTAAAACGGGTTCAGATAGAGTGGGATTACGTTCAGTCGAATTGTGTATGGTACACAAATACGTCAATATTTCATAATATATGCTTATATAACATTATAATATACGTATGTACAAGTAATATTCAAAAGATTTTAGCCTAAGGGTAGTAATGAGGGTTTTAAAATCAAACAATCGTTTATATTTACAGTGGAACCTCGATTCTACGTTTTTTAAGGGACCGTAATAAATGAACGAATAATGCGGGAAACCGATAATGCGGGATATCTTCAAATAATACCAAAAAAATGTTTAATTTTAAAAAAACTTATTTATTTATGTAACTAAATGGTAAAACTATTTGAGCGAAAAAAAATATTCTACAAAAACGGTCAATCGGGATAATAATTGGGCCGGGACGATAATATTATTTGGATAATAGATCGAGGAAATCAGTAAATCGGAGAATGATAAACGTGGAATAATAAAATATTGTTATGACGGGGTCTTGGTCGAGTAAAATATAAGCGATCCATGCACAAAAAAAAATGAAGAAAGTGAAAACGGTAGATCGGGGTTCCACTGAAAAAAAAAACGTGAAACGAAATGCGAGGCAAAACTATTTATGAAAAATATTCAACGAAAATGGTCAATCGGGATAATGTTCGTGACGGGACCAAAATATTTAAACGATAGATCGAGGAAATCGGTTAATCGGGGAACGATTAATGCGGGATTATTTCACATTGTTCTAATGGGTGTTTGGCCGGGACAATGACAAATAAACGATTCATGCGGGAAAACGAACAATGCGAGAATGGTAGATCGGGGTTCCACTGTATTCATAAACTAAATCGCTTTCTGTTTCGATAAATTCTTGAGAACAGCGCAAAAAAAAATCATACCAATAAATATAAATAAAAAAACACAATATTCCTTTGTTCTTATTTCCACTTTTATTTATCAAGATCAAGACTGGTTTCACTCAAGGCGAGCATTGTCGACTGATGAGAAATTAAATTTAACAGTGCTATTTACACAAAAACAAATTGAAAAGAATTTACAAATTACAGTAGAGGTGACTCTATAATTACACAAACTATAATATTTAACACCTCTAACATATACATAATTATATTTACTATCAGTTAACAAAATTCGCTATGAGTGAAACCGGTTCTGAGCTTTATAAATAAATTGGAAATAAGTACAAAGTAATATTGTATTTTTTCCTAATATAATGACTTTCCACCAAGTATTGACAGTGAACACCTTAAAAGTGATCATTAAATATATGTAAATCTGATTTTTTGTCCAACTGAATTCTTCTTACATATTTGGGTCGGAAGATTTTTGACACATATGTATGTTTTATGAATAATTTAATAAAGTTATTTTAAATTTAAATTAGTATTTTTTTATAAAGCTCATGTTCAAAGCCCATTTTATATTTATATATTATAAACAACATTTTTTCTAATTTAAGCTTTATAAAGAATCTAATTCAATTCCTGAGAAAATTCAATGACTTTTCCGTGTAATGCGAATCCATTTCAAGGAGATTAAATAAACGAACGTGTCGTTCTCTTTATAAGGCTACCATAAAAGTGCGGATTTTCTCAGCACAGTACGTGCTCTCGATGTAAGCCATAAGATATGTAGGAAAATGTTTAAGAAATGCAAAGTGCTTATTGAATATTTGCAGTGAAAACCAATGTTCACGCTACATAAGCAATCTAGTCATGACATCATTGAATTGGTTTAGAAAAAAGAAAAGCTGTAAGTGAAAATACTATAAAAGTTACTATACGTGTAACGGTTTCAAAGCTGGTTTTAAATTTGAGCTTAGTCTTTTCTTAAACTCATTTTTTACCATGCCTTCTATTTTCATGAATAATATAGACACTGACAGAATATCGCAACTAAACATTAGATACATTTTTGTATATTATACTTTGAATGAAATCAAATCGTAATCGTAAAAATGGCAAAGAATTGTTTAAAAACGTTTATAGCTATTTTGACATACTATAATATTTATTTAATTAACATTGCAAAAGGTTGACAAATTATAAATTTAAATTTTTTACAATGGAGAAAAAAAAATAGTACAATTTAATATTAAAATCAGTAGGAAAAAAAATGGCAAAGAAGTCAACTGAGTAAGCTCCGACGAACTCTACTTTAATACATAAAAAATAGTATTCGTCGGAACTCACCCACGTCTACGTGGAATATGTCGACATCCGAAGCAATATTGTTGAACACCGTTAAAGCTCTCCCCAGTGGCAGGCTGGTTCTACACCTTGGGAGAACAAACAATTCATGTCCACGATTTCTCAAAAAATAATCAGGAACATTTAGATTCACATTCTCAAGAATGGTGGAATTCTCATTTTGGCCACGTATAAGTCGAAAGAAATTTATGGCCAGATACATTTCTCTTCGAACATTCAAACTATTGAAGTTAAGCATGCCTAAGAGAAAGTCAGTTGGTAACAGCTTGCTCTACCGATCACGCATGTCTGGGTTCGATTTCCGGTAAGATCACAGTTAATTTGAGAATTATTCAATTCGCAGTTGTGATCGAAGACTAGACGCTTGTGATGTCAATTCACATCATTTCCTTTCCTCTCATCCTTCTGATCACTTAATAACTGGGTGTAGTCATAGCGATTAGTCAACCACTAGTCCTGTTCTAGCCTTATCCTTCTTTCCCTACAACTCACTTTGAAAAAAGTAAAGTTGAGCGACTGAGTAAGAAAATTTCTATTGAGATACCTTCATTAGGAGGCCATATGCTCTACATCGGGAGTGGACATGGATAAAAAATATCAACTAATATTTTGAATAACAAAAACTATTTACGCTCTTATTGTGAAAAACTTAGTCTTCTGAAGTTTTTTAAGAGAGCTGCTGATTACTCAGCTGCTAAAATTTTTTTTTTTGAAGATAGCATGTGGAGGAGCATGTAATTTCATATCTCTTATTAATAGATTTGCTTCCTCTCATAAAATGTCAACATCCTTCATTTCTGAATAGATCTTATGGGTAGTATCCGACTGTCATCCGGATGCAAGAATCCTACTGGGTGGAAAGAGTCAAACAGGATTTAAGCTCTTCAGAGTCATCGGCATCACGTGACTTAGCCAGTTTTTCACCCCCCAATATTCAACGTTAACTTTATTCTTGAAGCTCAATATACGGTTGTTCTAAATCTTAGACAGGTGTAATGTTTCACTACTGTTAATAGCACTAGTTAAATGCAAGCCTTGAACAAACGTATACAAATGTGTGTCGCAGACTAGTAGAAATCAATTAAATCTATGAAAGAAACAGAGGTATTAATAATTAGGAAAGAACTAATAATTAGTTGTCTATGTCTTTACGCTCTGTATTAATTTTTTTAGATATGATAAGAGTAAACAAATTAAAAAAAATAGCAGACATTTCATTTAACGCAAATCCATAAATCGATTGAAAAAATAATTTATGAAACTATTCGTTGTGGTATTCGAGCCCACGAACAGCACAACCAACACCAACGACGTGGTCGACTAGGCTTGAAATACTGACGAATATAGTATACCAAGATATACTTTCAACAGAATAATTCATTACCTCTAATGTATATTACATTAATCAATTAAAATAACACCATTTGATTATCACAATATTAGAAGATATTATATAATATTTTATTCCGGCGTTTATATTATCCGATTACGTTTTACTGGAAATCATTGATTGTAAATTAATATTCTGTATTAAACTAGATCACTATGGATTTGTAAAACGTATCGGATTTACTGCCGTATATTATAATCAAAGCCAGATCGCAAGTCAATATTCAAATTTCAACTCTATTAGGTAAAATTTAAAAAGTTTCTTGGTTTAAATGAATAATACAGTATTTGATTTATTATTATATTCTAATCGAATTTAATATAATCAAAAACAATTGTATTCACTTGTATTATCATTAATCATTTTTTTTTTGTAACTATAAGTTAATAATTAATTTTAAGTATAGTCAACTCCAGATCCGTAGCGCAGTCGTTAACGTTGTTGGCTTCCAAGACGGATATCACGGGCTTACGTCTGACTACAAACAACACTTTTTCTCTCACCTCAGCTATCAGCTCTCAGCTATACATCTCTTTGGAGCCAGTATATATAGCTGAGAAAAATTTAAGTTTAATCATAGTTCTGACGATGGCGAAAGCCAAAATAGCTATCAACTAATAAATATAAAAAAACTGTAGAACTAAATACGTTGCTATTTTTACCCTATTATAATGGAGTTCTACCAAGTAAATTCCAAGTCAATCAATTAAAATTTTAAGTACAATCACGTCTTTATATGGTGGTTTGGTGGATTGCATATTTTTATTTTACGGAGATAAATAACACTATTGCAATGTGTTTCAGGATTTGATTTTTACGATACCTTAAGACGTGTAGAATATTACACTCACTCACTTCACCTTTGATAGGCCCAATTATTTAAACTATATAAATACTTTAAAAATTTCATTGTAAATGTAAAAGACGTACATGGGAAGTGGCTATGCCTAAAATCCTCAAAAACAATTATATTATTACGAATTTATTTGAAAAGGATTGTATCGCATACAATAGACTTTTTTATATTTAACAAATAGCGAGTTTTAAAAATGCCTCTAAAAATAATGTAATGTATATTTTTTTATAATACCTTTGATAAATGAATAGGGTTTGGCTCGGGCGTAAATTTGAAAGAATGTGAATTAGTATTCTTCACAAATTCCCTACAAAAGAAACATTATTTTGACCGCACACACGTATCGTACTGCATTAGCCTCTGTAATTAATATTACTTCTGAACCCTTTTATCAAAAATGCTTTTAAACATAATTAAAGCCCTTAGAGCAAAAATATTTACGGGGTTTCTCGGCCGGGCGTGGCAATTTGTTTTCCGGATATAAAGAATCTTCATTAATGGATTATACAATAAAATTATAAGCGGGGGGTTTTGGACCGAACACGGCTCGTTAAAATTATTTTCGCCTGGCAAAATTACGCATCCGGTCGGGTTTTATTATTACATTTTGCCAACGTTAATAATTATGGAAAACGCGCCCTCGATAATGGCAGAGATACAATGCAAAACAAGCAAATTAAATAATGTATATTCTTTTATAAGACACTACTATTTTTTTTATTATTCTGCTTAGTGTTAATTGAATAATACAGAGACAAAATTAACGAACTGTTTTAATAAAATAATTTAACTTTCTATTATGGAAAACATATCGACTGTGGAAAGGAAAAATGACGTTACCCACACAAAAAACGTGTTTTGGTGATTTTTGGCTTTATGCAAATTATGAAATATCCACAGCCTTGAAGTGCACGGAGACTTTTACACCGGTGTTGAATTGAAATAATATAATATTAATTTAAGAAATTTGTTCAGTAAAAACTTTTTTTCAGTCTTTTTTCTTGGTTTCAATTTTCACAAGCTCATCTTTTTTTCAAATTTAAAAGCTAAATTTAGATAATGATTCGTCATTTGCAGCTTACATCCTTTTGATAGAACGTGTATCATGTTGGGTACATTGTGATTATAAAAAATAGCTGTGTTGAAAAAACTGTGGGTTACGTCCTTTTTCCTTTCCACAGTCGATATTATTAAATATGAACTACGTATTTAATAAAAAAACAAAGACACATTTAAAAACTTAGTAACTCTTATATTAAATCAAAATGATAAATAATTTAATATTGTAAAAACTATCCCTGTTCTAATTTTGGCGTAGGCATGACACCAAAAATATGTATTTTTTGTGGAATTAATTGCTTTTACTATATTACGTTGCAGTAATGACAATTGTTATTTTTTCTCCGTGTTATAATGAAATTCTACCATGTAAATGCCAATTCAATTACCAAAAACTTGAAATCAACAAAACACAAAAAATATCTGACTTCAGAGCTTATTGTTTTGCTTAAAATGACTGCACTGTTCACATATTTTACTTTTCTGTATAGTATTACTGGAGTTTTTATAAGGCTTTTGCAATCCTTAGCTAGAGGAGGAGAACCTGCGGCCTTTTGGCTACTCTGGTGGGGGCCTTTTGACTTGATCGGTCAATTCTGTAAATCCGTAAATTTCTGGGATTTTAGATTCGAAATTTTTTGAAAAATCAAAAAAAAAAAAGCTCTCGCGCTTGTAATTTTAGGAAATCCGCCAATTTATGGGTTTTAAAAATTGACATAAAATTGTTTTAATTTTTTTTCCAAGATCGCTCTCGAAAATAATCTGGGATTGGATACCCCAATGTCAACGTTTTCTTTACTGCGGCATTATGTTGAATCAGATAAATGAATATGGCTTTTAGAAATTAAACGGTTCCCCACCCCTGTCCTAAGCCCTTGATGTTATAAGCTGAGAAAATGATAAAATGGCGACTTTTTGTCGGAAACAGCATGTGTTGCATAAAAAAATGCAACACAGCTACAGCGAAAAGTTTCTACGTTACGCGTTGCACTGCATAATTCAAAACCACTTTTTCGAAACGATATTGTCATATTGAAGAGAATTTATTCGTCCATTCGAAGCGGTGTTAAAATATTATCGAAGATCTCGAATATAAACATCTTATCGCTGGCGATAAAATAACACTTCTGCCATCTCACTCCACAGTAGAACCCTTGCGGGAAAATGGCGGCATGTGGGTTCACGTCCCCGGGGACTCCCCGACGTTCGCGCCCTCCTTTTACACAACTCACGTTATATAATAATAATAAAGTCATCAGATATCGTAAAATATGCGCAATGTCGTTCAGTTGATGTGAATATACTGTAGGATTATTGGGTCGAGCGTTCATGGTAATATAAGATTGGTTTTGAGTAGTATTTTTGTTTGAATATATCACTCGTTTTATGGATACACTCACAATATAACAAGCAATGAAAGAACTTTAATTTTGGTGCAGTGTAAGACAAAATTTTGTGTCGAGACGATCTGAAAATAAATTTTCGGCCGGGAAATCGCCGCCTTTTTCTATTCTCGGTTGCCGGTTATTTTAAATTAAGCAACCCTAGATATGAAGCGTTTAATAAAATTTGTACGAAGTAGATTTTATTCAATTTGAATCGTTAAAATTATGTACATTCATACAAGTTTTGTTAAGTGAACGGATAAATTTGAACTGACTAATTTGAACGATTCAAATGTAATATTGAAATTCCACCAAGCACCTTCAGTCGAAATTTTAAAATATAGATTTTATTTATTAAAAAAAATAAAGGTTTATTCCAATTGAAAATAATTGTTATCACATATCCAGTGCAATGTTTCTAATTAATCATACAAATATAAAAATATATACCAAGAGCTAAAACAAAACATGTATACATTAAAATGGAAAAATTTCAAAACCTGAATGAATTTCTGTAGTATAAGATAAGAAGGTATGCAGAGATTGAATCCCGTTTCAAAATTATTATGTTATGCTTTTCTTGGAATCATTGCGTTTAGTGTATATATTATATTTTGTCAATCGAAAACCATTTCATACAATTTCAGGAAATTGTTGTTTAATTTTAATTAAAATTAAATCATTCCAACGAAATTCGTACTTGATTGAAAGCTTCTGTGTTAGTAAATAAAGCTTCATATTGCAAACTTAAATCCTTTAATATAACGTCAATGAAAACCGTAAGTACCGCGTATTGATGACACGTGTGCGGGGGGGGGGGAGGCGAAGATGGAATACATTTTGAATGAGCCATAATATTCGATTTATATGGTTGTAACTAAATATCTTTCCCCGTCTACAATGTTATCGATATTATTTTTTTATTATAGTTGCAATAATGTTTTATTACGTAATGTAAAAACGATGTGTCTTTTACAACATTTCTCTCTTTTCAAAGGTATTTGCTTTTGGGAGAGCTTTTTTTAATTTAATATTAAATTTATGGAGCTTTAAGTATCAGGACAAGTTAGCGTTAAAGTTCTTTGAGTCTGCTTCATCGCTAATGTTTAAAAATAAATATTCCTTTATCATCGTTGAAGACGGAAGGGCGCGATTGCTACAGAGGTAAGAAGTTCACGCGAACTCCATATGTATTATTTTGCAAATCACATTCTATATGCTTCCCCCATACTATATTCGTATATTTACACACATTCATATACACATACAGTACACAAAGAAGCCAACCAAAGAGAGTCATCTTTATGATGCTATTTTGGTTCTTAAATAGTTTATTAGTTTTAAAAGAACCATAGCATCTATGGTAAATATCTCAAAAGTTTCACAGCGAAGTAGGATAACATTTTAACCATACATACACATATATACATACACACATACAGTACACAAACAAGTCAAACAAAGAGGAGTCATTTTCGTGATGCTAAGTTCGTTCTTAAATTGTCAATTTTAGACGACATAAGATATATGGAGGGTCGTC
Source organism: Himalopsyche anomala (assembly GCA_031772345.1). Taxonomy (NCBI): domain Eukaryota; kingdom Metazoa; phylum Arthropoda; class Insecta; order Trichoptera; family Rhyacophilidae; genus Himalopsyche; species Himalopsyche anomala. Next base: position 4,214,464 of record CM062832.1, on the reverse strand, counting down.
GAGCAGAACTGCTATTGGTATAAAACGATTCTCATGCAGTGTCTCGTCATAGTTGTGGAGATTAGAAATCGTTGGGTTATAATGTTTTCCTACCTTGCTGTGAAACTTTTGAGATATTTCACGAACGATCTCGTAGATGGTAGGTATTTTCAAGTCTCTGTGAAGCAGTGAGTAACGCACGTGCCACGGAGTTTTACATATCTGGTTCGGAGATTTATTTTGAACAGTTTTATAAATATTATATTATGATAAGCATAGCATGCTACCTATCTGATTAGTAAATAAACGAAGCTAGACTACAAATAATCGCAAAAACCACATTGAATACAAAAACATCACCAATACAAATGAACTAGAAAATATGTTAAATCTATTAAATCTATACTCGCAACTATTATGTATTCAACTCAAGAACAAAAGATAAGTTTATTCAATGAAAACCATAATTATAAATTAATTGAAATTACCAGTAAAGCGATCTCCCAAAGTAATGATTGAATTTCATAAAGATGATAATATTTAAATCTCATTCGCGAAGAAACGTTTATTGTTGGTCCTACTGCATGTGTGGAAATGCCAATTGCCTATATTTTAAATAGAATGAACAATAATTACAATACATTAACACGAAGTTTATTGCAATACCAATTCAACGAAAAAATATCATTGGGCTTGGCAAAAATGCCAGTTTTACCTCAATTTTTATACTTGATCATAATTGTGCCCGAACAATCGATTGCCATGCAAAATCTTAAGTTTTACTCTTTTTTTACTTTTCAACAAAATATTTAACCATTAAAATTACTTGGTTTTTTGCAGATAAATTTAATGATATTTTGACATAAAAAATAAACATTTTCCACTTTTAATGACTAAAAAAAACACCAACAAATATCATTAAATATATGATTTGAAATATGTTTATCCTAACCTAAAAAGGTAATTTACTCATCTTTATCAAAATTAAGTATTGTTACTCTATTTCTCAACGATATTTCTACCTGTTTTACATTTATGTATTCAGGTAATTAAATGTTATTCACTATCTCCATAATCAAGAGTTAGAATTTCGTAATAACTCTCTTGTGAGACTAAAACCATGATGTCTTTTAATTGCTACAAGCTAAAGTTAATGTGATATTGTATTTATTCTAATAACACTTTGAACGCCAGACAGAAATATCAATAAACTACAGAATAATGACAGAAACTATCACATTATGTAAATATAACCCCCTTCTGACCTAGTCTGCAATATTGCTGAAGTCTAGGCCAGTATGCATAACGAAATCGTTAGGTATAAATGATCGCTACAATGTTTCGGAGATATGAAGGCAGTATCAGAATAACGGCTCCCTGGGGGTCCGCGCAACTCTAGCGGGCGACCACGAGAGGTCAAAAGCTTCGAACTGATTCAGTCGCCTTCAACCAGACAACTTTTAAGATGATGTACTCGTTTCTGTATTGCGTATGCAAAGGACAGACTATCTTTCAAGGGAATTCGTTTAGCGAAAGCTCGCGCAAGGCTCTGTCTCAAAGAAAACTGAGATATTCCAAAAAAAAAATATGAATATTTTGTGATATAGTTTTTCACATTTTTGTTGAAAAAAAAATGTTTATAACTTACTATTACTATATTTACTATACTTACTGAATACAACATAATTTAATGGTGAAATATGTTAATAAAAACACAATATTCCTTTGTACTTCATTCCACTTTATTAATTAGGTCAGGACCGGTTTCGCTCATTGCGAGAATTGTCAACTGAAACCGATCCTGACCTAATTTATGAAGTGGAATGAAGTACAAAAGAATATTGTGTTTTATTAATATAATGCTTTTCCACCAAGTATTGACAGTGAACACCCTAAAAGTGAAATATGTTTACTAAAAAATCTAATTAATGCACCTTTTGCATTTTTTTAACCTTAGACTGGTTCCTAAAAAACACAGTTTGATTAAAAATCAATATTTATGCAAAATAGTGACAGATTAGTTTTAAACAAATGTATGAACTAGAAGGTATAATACTAACGATCGGAAGTTAACAGCTTCTTAGCACAGATTCGTTTTCAAGTGTAAATGTCGTTAACTTAGAACATGGAGGTCACTGGTTCATTCGATCCTTAAAAAAGGTTAATTCAAGAGTAATTAGCTAACCTATTTTCTCGCTGTCCTATCACCGTGCTTACTTGGTACACTGTTTTTACCTTATTTAAAAAAGTAGATTGAGAATCTAGTTAAAAGCAGAGAGTATTGTAGAAAATTATCGTAGAAAAACTTCTGTTAAAAAAACATTAAAAGCAGACGTGGTTAGAAAAAAAAACCAATAGCGACTATGTGACACGTTATGTTGGTAGTGACTAGTGCATACGAACACTTTAAAAGAAAAGTTGAATTTATTTACTTTACCTAATATCATTTAACAGAACTAAATTAAATGTGAAATATAGAATACATCTTCTGATAGTTTGCTATTAATTCTAAGTTTATGATAAATCAAAAATGGTTATCAATTACTACCGGGAATTGTTTGTTATAGATTTACTTCCTTTATTAGAATTAGGTAAATTCAAATTCACTTTTAAGGTGTTCACTGTTAATACTTGGTGGAATGGCATTAGAGTAAATTTTAAAAATATATATTAAATATATTTTTTAATTTTTTATTACTTTTGTTAGAATTGATATGGTTTTCGAAAATGTCTTTTTTAGAATCTTCATTGTTGCTGATTTTGTTGAAGTACGTACATCATTACATGGAAGCGGGAAAAACACAAAATCATCATTAAGTTATTCACTTTAGTAATGTAGAGTTTCATTTTATTTAAAAATTTCCCAAATTTTAATTGTGTTTATAATTGACATCATTTGCCACTTATATTTATTGATGATTTTTTAATTTATTAATTGTATATTATAGGTGTTAAGCATTTTAATTTTGTGTAATTATAATATACTTAACAAATTAACGAGAATAACAGCTTAAAGCAGTCGTGGCTAACGGATAGCACGCGAGTTAAATCGGATCCTTGTGAAATATGAACAAGTATATTTTGTAGATGAAAATCTGATTCATTATTCCTGAAAATGTCAAACTTAATGTTCGTGTTGTTTGTTTTTCTAAGAATCTAAGGTGTGGAACCAGAATGTCAATGAGCTTTAACATTTTTATAACAGTATTGCTTTGAATGTCGATATATTTCACATGCACGTGTATATTATTTATGTATTGAAGTAGACAGCAAAGCTTCCTCGTTTGACTTCCTTGCCAATTTTCACTGGTTTATTTTTCTACTATTTTTTTGAATACCCATATTATTATTTTTTACCTTTTAAAAGCAATAAACTTTTATTCTGTATTTTCCTTGTAAATAAATAAGTTAATATAAAAATAAAATATTCACATACATTTTCACGATAAATAACTATATACAATTGAAAATGATCACGATAAGTTCAGCTAGTATTAATCATTCTACAGCATTGTAGAACATAATTATTTTTTTTTTTATCCATGTCCACTCCTAATAGCTTACATATGATATTTTAATGGATGTATCTCAACAGACGTTTTTCTTCGAGAAATGATTGTTACTTTGTTATTTAACCTCTCTTTTTTAAAGAGAGTAGTAGGGATATAAGAATACTTCTAGGACATAACTATACATTACACACAAGTTGGTTTCCCACCACCACCCGTTGTGTATATGCAGCCAACGTTTAATGGCCGCCTTCCACAACGCTATCGACGGAAAAAAAAAGAGTCTACCCCTCACATTCATGGCCTGAGCAGAATTGCACGGGACTGATTTTGAAACATGCACTAATGTGCTTAAAATAATAATAATAAAAGTGTGACTAGCTCAGCCACTTAAATCAAGTTGATATTAAGTATCTTGTGTATTTTTCGTATACTGAGAGCTCGTTGATGTAGACGAGTTTAATGACTCCACACATGCTTTCGAACAGAAGTCAATAAAAAAAATGCTGATTTTGCTAGGAATTGAACCCGTGAGATCCGGCACGGAAGCCTACAACGCGCCATATGACGCCATAGGAACTGATTGTATATTATTGTCTTAACTTTTCCGGTTCTAAGCTCAAGAAATGCGACCCCAATACCCACATTTTCTTAAATATCTATTTTAATATGGGTGATACAATATTTATAATTAAGGTATTCTTATATCATAGTTTTTTGGACCTTTTGTAGTTTATATAAATACGATAAGATAAAAGATAAGCGCCCGCTTATCAGCGATCGTTCGTAAGATTATAAGCTGAACGCCGCTAAGCAAGTGTGCCAGTCGCGCATTGACATTTGGACTGAAACCACGTATATTTTACGCGCAACTTGAAATATGATTATTTATTTAAAAAACACGGATTTTATAAAAAAATGTATGAGGAATGATGCAGAGAGATATTTTAAAGCCCTTAGACTATTTATTTTTTTGAAATTCATAAGAATAAGGCCAATAATGAGGAAACCACTGAGGTCCCTAAAAGACCCCCATCGGCCGAGAAGTATTTTTCTAGTCTCCGAGCCGCGAGAGTTAAAAAGATTTCTCAAAAATCTGAAGGTTAAAATGTATTTTTTGTAAAATTTAATCAACAAGCTGCTAGTTCTTGTGAATAACGTACTAAAAGTCTATGTCACCAAAATTAGAGCGCACGTAGATAATATATACACATGTTCGTAACATCATGTCTGTAAAATTGTTGCTAAAATTCTACTTTTAAAAACAGTAAAAACATATGAAAGCTTAAAAGTGGCTAGTATATTTCTTATTGCTATTTCTATGTAAGAATCAGATAAGAGATGTGTGAACAATATTTTTAATGTCAAAAATACTCATGTCTAGAGACACAAACCAAAACATTAAACAACTTATGAACATTAACCCCACGATCTCATGAACATAAACAACCAAATTAAATAATCGTTTAAGAGCATGTATCACTTGAAAAAAGTATCGGTAGTTTACTGAAATAATATCACTGTATGACTAAACTATCTGTTTTATTTAGTTTATGTGTATAAAGCTTGTTATTACTCGATTGAAACGTCTAGAAAATACGACTGAGATATCTAATTTTACCGAATTTTCTTTTCTTTTCCTTTCGACTAATGTGTTTTCCATCTGCTCTGTCAGACGAAAGTTTTCATCCACAAAGTAAGAGTGTTTCACATATCATAGTGAGACTTACTTTCTGTTTGTCGCCAGATTCCATCAGTGGCGTTCGTAAATTGTTTTTTTTTTTACTTTTAGTGTGTTCACTGTCAATACTTAGTGGAAAGGCATTATGTTAAGAAAAAACACAATATTCTTTTGAGTTTTGTTTCCACTGTATTTATAAAGGTCAGGACTGGTTTTTCTCATGGCGAGAATTGTCAAGTGAACTGTAATTGTCAGTTGGCAATGCTTGCCATGAGCGAAACCGGTCCTGAACTTTATAAATAAAGTGGAATTTAAGTACAAAGTTCGTTGCCTGCTGTGGCTCAGTTGGTTAGAGCTTGCTCTACCGATCACACAGGTCTGGGTTCGATTCCCGGTAAGATCACAGTGAATTTGAAAATTATTCAATTCAAAGATTTGATCTAAGACTGAGTCTTTGTTATGTCAATTCACATTACTTCCTCTCCTCTTATCTTTCTGATTCTTTAATAACGGGGTGTAGCAATAGCGGCGAGTTAACCACAAGTAATGTTCTAGCCTTAACCTTCTTTCTAAAAGTGAGGTTAAGCGACTGAGTAACAAACAGTTCTCGTAGAAAAACTTTTGTTGAGATACTTCCATTAGAATGCCATATGCTCCACATTGGGAGCGGACATGGATTAAAAAATAAAAGTTAAAAGAAAAATGGTGTTTTTTCTTATTAAAAATGGAGAGTTTTATTGAGTTTTAATTCAACAATTTGTATTTTTTAAGCAACACAGACCATATATTGTTAAATGAAAAAATGACATCAAATTATCACATTTACATTTTTTTTTATTCTAGATCTAATCATACCATGACATGATTTTGATAGTAAAGATTTTCAATGAAATATTATATAAACTAAGCTAAATGTTTGTTGTGAAATCCTTTAAGAACATAATCATTAAAAAGTCATTTCCTTGATGAGCATCTGGAATATATTCATGTTAGTACGCCCGTGACGTAGACAGATACTTACGGCAGTGGTGGAAAATCCGATCTTGTGACAGACAGTCAGTCAGTAGCGTTCGCTAATGATGGATACGCTTCTTCATCGAGACAGAACGAACATCTATTTTGTCTCTTACACCACCACCGCTTTTCAAACAAGAAGAAAAACTAACGCCATTTTCATATTACATAACTTAAATATGAACATTTTGGTGTGCTAGTATTATGTCATACTATGTTAATCGTATTCAATGTTTATTTTGTACGAGTGAATAAATTTAAGTGATGATTTGACTATTGAATAAATGTGACCCACTTATGATAAAGAGTTTATTTAAAAGTTGTTTTTTTATAATTGATGATACGAAGTTTCACTTTTCAGTATATGAAGACATTCAAACTCACAAATATTAAATGTTTTGTCTGGCTTATAATCAGAATTAAAATAAAAGTTATCAATAATTCTAGGAAGTACATTTATGTATTGATAGAACTCTGAAATAATTTTAATACTGATTTGATATTAATGACGCTCAATTTTACTTGGAATAATAATCGCATAACCTATTATGAACTCTGAATGTTTTATCAATTACTGTGGGTCTTAACAATCAATTACCATTAAAAATTAATTGAAAAAAATAAAAAAAACATGATAAATTACTATTTTGATTGTTAAAAAAAATAATAAGTATTCATACAAGACGTATTCTATAGCCATGCTCGCTTCCAATGTAGAACATATAGACTTCTAATGAAGTTTATCTTAACAGAATGTTTCTACGAAAATTTGGTTTTAATCAGATGCTTAACCTTTTTTTTCAAAGAGAGTAGGAATAAAAGAAGAAGTGTTTGTGATGTCTAAAAAAACCTTCCTACCTCTCCGATCCTTAAATTATTGGGAGCGATTAGATAACCACTTATCGTGTCCTAGCCTTACCTTTCCTCTTTGGAAAAAAAGAGAGGTTGAGCAACTGAGTAACAAACAGTTCTCGTATAAAACTTCGGTTAATATACCTCCATTAGGAATACATATGCTTCAAGTTCTAAGCGGACACGGGAAAAAAAATTCAAAATTGATTCACTTTTTAGCTGTGGCATATTTATTTTTAGAATTTATTGATAAAACTATTTTGAACGATTACAATTTGATATTGAAATTCTGTCAAGCACCCTCGATTGTTATACATATTTTTTTTAATGTTTGCTATTAAGAATCCCCACTGTATGAGAATCATATGGCTTGTGTGTGAAAAAGTGTATTGTTGGGTGGGATCACACATTCACTGTTGATTAGAAAGCCGCGAGGGGTGATATTTCCCTTGACAGTCGTTACTTTTGTTAGTGCCACCTATACCCACCAACTGACGTACTGTTCTCTAGCTTGGATTACGTTTGTAGCCGGTCAATTACTTGACACAAGTTGTTTACTCTATCAGTCTTATCAGCAGCTATCACACAAATTTATCATAACAAAAACACAAGTTGTGGATGTACATACACTTTGCAATAATATTTTTTTAGCTTAAAAAGTCATTGTTTAGTTTAAAAATAGTATGTTTTATCTAAAACAGTTTGTAGATAATAGTCAGGTCCATGATACAGCGGTAAACTCTGTTGGATTCCGTGAAGGTTTTCAGTGGTTCGATTCCCAGTACGAACAACATTTATCGATATCTGTTCGAAGGTGTTTGTGATGTCTAAAAAAATTTCCCACTTTTCCGATTGTAAAATAACGGGGCGTGGCAAGAGCGATTACGAATTTTACGATTTTAGATCTAAACAACACTCGTTCTTGTTTAGTTCTAAAGAATAAATTTTGTGTTAAAATACCTTTATGAGAAAGCCATATGCTTCACCTTGATAGTGGACATAGATTAAGATTCTTAAATAAATCTTAAAAAACTGTTTCAATTGTTTTTAATTTTGATTTTTATAAAATGGTGTAGAGTTTAACAGCAACGAAACACTAGAATAATTTAATACCATTCGATATAATCAAGCGTTTCCATGTTTTACTAAAACATGGAAAATAACTTTTTTTATTTTTTTAGTATATTCAAATACTTAAAAAGGAGTCCTTGGAGCATCTTTTTTCAGAAACCAAATACTTTACACATTTGTCATAACTTACCATTTTCATTGGTTTGGAAGTCAATGCATTGAGTTTTCGTTTACTCAGTGTTGGGTTATAGGTTCGCATAATGAAAAACTTAACAAAAATATTTAATTCGTTGGTTTATGGTTTTTAATCCAAATGAATGTATGTGATATTTCCATAACATCCCATCCAACGCTATATACCTAAAGACATTAAAATTGTTGCATTTATAAATGTCAAACATCTATTTAATCACTTCTTTTTTTTTTGGAAAATTGATATTATTTTTTATGTAATAATGGCAACTTACTGTAATTTAATAAAGATAATTATTTTAAAAAATCACTCTAAAAACTTTTATAATATAATTACATAATAAACTAACGTAATGGATGATGGTGGGACAATCAACAACCATCATGTATAATAATTTATAATAGGCATTTTGTTATTTGAAGATTAAATATATTAACAAAAATCTACATATTATGTGTGTTATATGTTAAAATCAAAACTATATTAAAAGATTTCCTTGGTCTTAAGCTTCTATGCGGTGCCTCTTAAATTTTCTTTTACTCGCCAGTTGATTTTCTTCTTCTCATGATACACCGGTAGCATTTACTTTCACCGGATATACTATTTAATGGAAAACGCCTGACGGCCGTGCACGACGCAATAATCTTCCCTGTAAAAGAATAAATGTTGAGGCTTTCGAAAAGCATCCTCATTACGTGGTCGAACCAATTCCAATGGCTGTCCGCTGACTCAAAGTGGCGATACCTGGTTTGTTTATCTCTGAGTTTCTCACGAAATAATCGAACCACTTCACCAACAATCCACATACTTCTTACGCAAGTACTAGGGCTTCCTCAGTTTAAGAATCTCGTGATCTCAGGATTTCGGTATTCAGTATAACATGTAAAAAATTTAGTCTTAAATACATCCCGATTTACTACTATATTTAATAATAAAATAATTGCCGACAGAGTACTTATTTTTTTTTATGAACACATTGTTGTATAACACCAACATAACAAATTAATAAATTGTGGTATTACTCTTTTATATATATACATATATATATTGTAGCAGCCATACACAAGAGCAGACAATTATTGTCCCATAATTTTAACTGAAATTCAGTTGCAATCATTTATTTTTTTAGAGTGGGATAAGATTTTTTCAATTTTTATTGAAGTCTTGAACAAGGATGTAATATTTCTTCTTCCTGAATTTATCTCATGCAACTGTGGCCTTAAAATGAAAACTCTGTTATCTCGGAGGTTAGCTGTTATGCCAGTTTTTTTTATATTTAAATTAAGGGTATTTTAAAAAATAAAACTTATGGTCTGTCACGGTAATTTTAAAATCGCAAAAAGGGGCTCAGGATTGGATGCCCTGGCAAGCACCAATTGTATTGTTAATGTTGAATATGTATATTGATCTAGACAGCTTCAAGTTGAATCACTACCGTAAGACACTTCTGATTCTAGAATCGTTCCATCCAGCAAGTAAGAATTTCTGTACATTGTTAATTAAAAGCCTTCAGTAAACAATCCATTGAGCGATTGAAAGTTTAACTTCTGGCTCGATAAAAATAAAGTGTTGATTTTTTATTTGCAAAATTAATCTGAGATCTCTTACTAGGCGTCTTTTTCTTCATTTCAATCACTTTTTTTAAATTTTTTATCTTCACCGTTGATTCATATCAACGATGAATAAACTCATAATATATATTTATATATACATATATGAATAGCGTAGTTTTGAGAATTTCTTGAATGACAAAAATATTTTTTAATTCTTATTCAAGTACATTAGATTTTTTTTTATTCCATGTCCGCTCCCAATGTGGAGCATGTGGCTTCCAAATGGCTGTATCTCAATAGAATCTCTTCTACGAAAACTGTTTGTTACTCAGACGCTCAACCTCTTCTCTTCAAAGAGAGTAATATGGATATCAGGATAAGACTAGGACATTACTATTGGTTAACTATTCGCTTTTGCTACACCCAGTTATTAAAGGATCGGAAAAGGTGGAAGGGAATTTTTTAGACATCAAAAACGCCCACGCTTACGAACAGAAATCGATAAAACCCTTGAAATCCTGCACGGAAGCCCACAACACTAACCGCTGTACCAGATGACCTGAAAATATATTGGAATATTAAATCAAAATGGTAAATTTTGATTTTCCACTCGTGTAAATAAATATAATGAGTTCTGTAAAAATTCAAAGCGTTTTTATACTGATACTTTTAGTAATTATTTCATGAAAATATTTCCATTCTATTTATGACAGAGCAAACGACGACTTATAAAGCAATTGATTCACGAGCATAACATCACTTAGAGAGATTAATAAACGAATTTTAAAGGAACAAAAGTCGTTTTGAATACGAAATGATGTAAATTCAACCCTCTAACTTGAAATAAAGCAAGTGTTTAGTGTAAAAAGCTACCACATCTCTTATATAATACTTCCAAGTGTCGCTTCATTGTTTACACACACAAAGAAACGGCGCCATTAAAAAACCATTATTACGTATGTTGGAAAAGCTTTATCGAAATGTCGTGCTAAGTATTACGCAAAAGATATTCTTTTTAAAAATTACTATGAAAACAGTTTAAGACTTATTATTATGAATATTAAAACAAAGGGTTTGTTTATGTAATACATATTATAACATGATATTATACATTTTTTTTATTGAATGAGGTAGTTATAATTAAAATCATTTTTTTGACATTTAGTAATCGTCCAATCATTACAGTGGTTAGCGTTGTTGGCTTCTGTGCTGGACCTCACGGGTTCGAGTCTCAGTACGAACAGCATTTTTTCGATCAATTTATCGATTTTCGTTCATATGCATAGGTGTTTGTGATGTCGAAATATTCCTTCCCACCTTTCCGATCCTTTAATAACTGGGTGTAGCGAGAGTGATTAGTTAATCTCTAGTCCTGTTCTAGCCTTGTCCTTCTATCCCTAATACTCTCTTTGGAAAAGAGAGGTTGAACGACGGAGTAACCGAGTGTTCTCGTACAAGAACTTCTGTTGAGATACCTTCACTAGAAGGCCATATGCTCCAAATTAGGAGCGGACATGGGTAAACATCTCGAAAATTATTTAGGGGCCCAAAAGACCTAACCCAATTTTTTTATTATTCGAGTTAAATTGATATTTGAAATCTTCCATTAATATTTCATTTATGAAAAAATAATTCAAGCTAACTTTCCTGTTTTGTTACTCGTTATACTAACATACGAGTCATTGGACCGTTTTTCTGTTGTTTCACATGTGCATTCACATTGAAAAAATCTTTTTATTTCAACCATTTGCTAAATACAATAATATCAATCGAATATGTATTGTAACCTAGAATGATACTTTAATAAATGATATGCAAATATTACGCAAATTTGTCATGGGTCACTTTGTACCCCGTCGTTCCTCGATTCTATTTTCGATATTTCGGAACCCAAGTGTTAATGAATAAATGACTTGTGGTTTTGGTTAATTATAAAGTTTTGACAAGTTTGACAGGTATTTCATAGCATTACGACTCGGAAGAGTGAAAACCATTTTTTTTTTAATATATACTGCTATTTGCTTGCAAAGAAAACTGTATCGTTTTATTGCAGTTAGAAAGATATGCTTAACTAAAAATTAAATGTACTGAATACTTTGCTCTTGTGGTAAAGTCGTTTTTAGTCTCTCATTTATAAAAATATAATCTAGGTATATAAGAATATTCTGTAGTATTACTTATTTTTACTTATTTAGGGCCGCCTGTGTGGTCGAGTGGTCAACATCGTTGGCTACCGCTACGGAGGGCACGGGTTCGAATCCCGGTACGGGCAGTTTTATAAATTGATTTTTCAATCGATTTATGAATTTCTGTTCAAAGGCATGGATGTATGTGATGTCTAGAATTCCTATCCTATGAACGGGGCGTATGGAGAGCGATTAGCTAACCACTAGTCCTGTTCTTGCCCTTTCCTTCTATTCCTACTCTCTTTGGAAAAAGAGAGGTTGAGCAACTGAGTAACAAGCAGTTCTCGTAGAAACATTTCTGTTGAGATAACCTCCATTAGGAGTCCATATGCTCCATATTGGGAGCGGACATGGGAAAAAAAATACTTCTTTTCAGAACCTCATTAACTTCTTCATAAAGAGCCATTGTAAAACAACTTGAATAACAGCTATTTTTTATTAAAAGCAAAACATTTTCTTGAAATAAGTAAATGATTTCTACTCTCATGCCTTCGTACATAAATAGTTAAGCCGTTTGAAAAAATGTTTTCCGTACGTGGACTCGAACCCGTGAGATCTGACACGCAAGCTACGTTGACTACTACCCCATGCACCCGATTAATAACTTGTAAATAGTGTAATTTATTTTAAATTAAATATATTCATAGAATGGACATTTAATATATATGTAAAAACGTTAGTAAAAATAAAGATTTTTTCGTGCAAGATTACTATTTTTCTCAATAAAAGAAAATGTAATCGTTACTCAAAGATATAAATACAGTGGGCACGTGTATAAATTCTAAAATCGTATCTCATATCGGAAATAGGCTTTAGCATTTCACTGACTTAGGCTTCATTGATTCCTCATCCATCATGATTAGATTTAGCCGTGATCAATTATTGCTTCGATGTCGGCGAAGTCAGATAAGGTACCTTCTTCGAATTTCAGCCTCTCAACAGTACCTACCTCTTGAAATACATCATCTGATAGTAACTTTAGTAGACATTTTTATTCAACGATAAATTATTACAGTGTGTAATGCTAGATAATGTAAAATAGATTTGAAAATTACGCTGTAAAAGCTAAATTTCAGTATTTAAAATATATGATATTTTTTTATTCTACTTGTAATGCAATGTTATCAAGTACGTGGCGCAGTGGTCAATGTCATTGACTTCACGGGTTTGTGTTCCATTTAAAAAAAAACAATTTTTAAACCGATTTCTGTTTGAAGGCATGGGTGTTTGTGGTGCCTAAAAATTACATCAAAATTTTCAATCCTTAAATATCGGTCCGCAGTGAAAACGATTAGTTGACCACTAGTCATGTCTAAGCCCTTATCCTTCTTTGATCACTTTTAGGGTGTTCACTGTTAATACTTGGTGGGAAGGAATTATATTAATAAAAATACAACATTCCTTTTAAGTTCATTCCACTTATTTAATAGGTCAGGACCAGGATCAGTTGACAATACTCGCAACGAGCGAAACCGGTCTTGACCTATTAAATAAAGTGGAATAAAGTACAAAGGAATATTGTGTTTTTATTAACCTTATCCTTTTATTTATAATCTCTCATTAAGGTTGAGCAACTGAAAACAACCAGTTTACGTAGGAAATCTTCTGATAAGAAGCTAAAGGTTTCACGTATATTAAAATCAAATGTATGATAACCTGGTACAAGCTTTATTTCATTGATTAGTATATTTAGATCAAATGTAGCGGAAAAACAGATGTCGTTGATATCAAACAATCGTCACAAAAACTGTCAAATATAATACGTTCGTCATGCAGTTAAAAAATCTTAAAGATTACAAAATGTAATATTTTTTCAAAATTTGCAAACAATCATGTAAATAAAGATTTAATGAAAAAAAAAATAGCGTAGAAATATTTCATTCCGTAAATGTAATAATAAACATTAAATTGGAATGTGAATATTAAGGAATTCTTTGAAACCAATACGGTTCAATGGAGCAGTAGGTAAATATTGCTTTTGCATAAATTTCCCCTGTGATTCCCCTTTTCACAAGAATTTTACAACGTCATGAGTGATACGCTCGTCTTAAAATGCCTTGCAATAGATTGCCTGATAGGTGGAATAACTTTTCATCAATTTTATCCCATGAAATGATATATTTTTTTTAAATTTTGGCACAGTAAAACGTCGATATAACTTTAAAAAAATGTTTGGGTAGAGTCCGTTGGACAATGAATATTTTTTTTTTATGCTGTCAAACATATATTTTCTGCTAGCGACTATTGGTGGCTTGACGTGAATCTCATAATAAGTCGACACACGTTAAAACTGCTGCATCTGTATGAACACATGTTGTATAACAGCAAATATTTTTTGATTAAAGCACGTTTAGTTAACAACAGGTGTTTTAAATAAAATTTGAAATATTTTAGAATTTTTGTCAGCTTAATCCGAATTCCGCTGTTATCCAAATTTTACATAGTCTATTTTTAACAGACTTTTTTTAAACCGTAATGATTAACATTATTTTATTATAACTATGAATTTTTATTTGTTGGGTCCGTCACACAGTGGTCAACGTCGTTGGCTTCTGTGATGGATCTCACGGGCTTAAGCCGCGTTGCGAACAGATTTTTTTTCAATTGATAAATCGATTACTATTCAAGGCATTTAATGAGTGATGATTAAAAATTCTTTTCTAATTTTTAAAATCCTCAAATTACGGGGCGTAGCAAGACCGATAAGCGAATCACTTGTCATGTGTTAGCCCCTATTTTTATATTAAAAGTTCATACTTGCTGATGTGTTTTCATGCAGTAATATGCAGTGTTTGTGACATGGACTTTGTCATATGGTAGAAAAACTTCTTACTGTTTACTTTTGCAGAGACTTACACATTTGCCTGCATTTGCCGATCCGTAATATTTGGCTTTAAATATAATGAGAAACAAAAGCTTCGCATACTAGCACACACACTGACTTAACACCTGGAAGGGAATCGTTACTGTTCTTATTTCGTTGAAAATATTTCCATGTAGAACATGAAGTCACACAGCAAGCTGAGAAACAGATTTAATTTCAGCTTATAACAGGATAAGAGAATAGCATACAAATATTTTAATGCTCTATTGCTGTCGGTCCGTTTTGGTGAGAAAATTAAACTAATTACATGGGGTGGATTATTCTTAAGAGTGACAAATTGACAACCAGATATGAAATATTAAATACAGATACTCAATATAAAAAAAGTGTTCTATAACGGCTTAGAAACGTTATACATGAAAAAATGCTGCTAATCATTTTATGACAAAACGTTAGATCAGCGTTTTTGACGAAACATTACGAAAAATAATGTGTCAGTTATATTAAATTTATAGCAATCATAATCACTGCCAATACTTGTTGAAAAGGTATTTTATTCAAAAAGTTAGACGCTCTTTATCCACAAATTCACATTTGAGGAGCAAACGTTAAAAAGTAATCTGTCACACAATACAGAGCTTGAGAAATTATGATTCGAGTATTGGAGAAATCACGTTTTGCTTGAAATGTGTCAACTTTATGATTTAATTTTTATAAGAAAAAACATTTTTTTGAACACTATTTGGGATTTCCATTTATAGATTTTATTATGAAGAACTGGAATTAATGACATTTTTCAAAATTTGTGACAAATCAGTTTTTGAATGTTTGCCCTTTATTTATTTAAAATGATCAGGCTTTGCTCATACAATTTTTTTTTTTAATTTTTAATCATAGCAATGTATTAAGTATTATAAAAGTAATCATATTTAGTTGTTATTGTTGTAAGAATTCTCTTCTAATTAAATAAATTCTTTTTTATCTAGTAATTAATATTGAAGATCATAAAAAAAAGTTTTGAATTTAATTCGTGTTTTTCATGGTACATTTTTTTTATTTGTAAAAATATGGAAAAAATGAATTAATCAAAAGTTTAAAAAAAATACATTCCTTATTTTAAAAGTATGCCGTACTAGTATTTCAAATCTCGATTGAGAGCGGTAGTTCATCTCGGCACATGATTCTGTGTTTTACTAAGCATTTTTTTTATCACTGAATCGAATGATAATATAAATAAAATATAGCATCGTGTAATAATATAAGCGTGGTAAATAATTTTTGCCGCCTGTGTGGTCGAGTGGTCAATATCGTTGGCTACCGCTACGGAGGGCACGGGTTTGAATCCCAGTACGGACAGTTTTATAAATTGATTTTTCAATCGATTTATGAATTTCTGTTCAAAGGCATGGATGTATGTGATATCTTGAATTCCCCCTCCCACCCATTCTATCCTATGAACGGGGCTTATCGAGAGTGATTAGCTAACCACTAGTCATGTCCTAGCCCTTTCCTTCTATTCTTACTCTCTTTGGAAAAAGAGAGGTTGAGCAACTGAGTAACAAGCAGTTCTCATAGAAACATTTCTGTTGAGATAAACTCCATTAGGAGTCCATATGCTCCATATTGGGAGCGGATATGGTAAAAAACAAATATAATTTTTATATCCTCATTTTTGCATTGGAAGCGAAAATATCTCATTTGTACTTGTAACAGCTTGAAAGAAAGTTGACAGTAGGCGGTCAATCAACTTACCAAAACTGGACCCTTTTTCATCATAAACTAACAGGACGCATATTGAATCTGCTAGATTATGTCTAAACAATAAGATATAAAAATCCAGTCACCCAGGAGCACTATTGCTTCATTCAATTTATTTTCAATTTCTATTTGTCGCATCTGATCTCAAAGGCAACGATCTCTCTCAGTCAAACCATCCACGATGTTTTCCCACCGAGTGATACATCGACTCGTACACAGGCCATAATACATCACTGTACAAACTTTCAAGTCACATCGATAATCTCGCAAAAGATATAAAAGGTGTTTGAAATATTGAAAGCATGTATCTTGAAAAACGATGCTTTAAAAATAATCTACAATACACTATTGTAGAAATTAGGACATACACATACATATTTACCCAAGAAAATATTACTAAAATTGTCTGAATATTATATTTATTGATACCAAAAAAAATATTATATAAACAAAAACACTGCAAATTTCATCATATTGACTGTAGAAAGAAAAAAGAAAGTTACCCATACATAGTAAATTTTACAGGAGGCACAAAAAACGTGTTTTGATGATTTCGGGACATATGCAGATACACAACCTCAAATTGCACTGAGACTTCTAACTGGTGTTTAATTTACATAATCTTGTATTAATTAAAGAAATTGTCTTGGAAAAACCTTTTTCTTGGTTTCAATGTTCACAAGCTCTTTTTTTGAAAGCTAAATTTAGATACTAATTTGGCATTTACAGCTTACATCCTTTTGATGAAACGTGTTTCATTTTTGATACATTGTGATTATCGAAAAAAAGATGTTTTGAAAAAACTGTGTGTAGCGTTTTTTTTCTTCTCCACAGTCGATATGATAATTTATATTTCATCTAGTCAAACTTAAAAGTAATTTAAATATTTTGGAAAAAAATTTTAACATAGTTAAATGATGGAAACACACAAATAAATGGCTCGTTTAAATGCATTTTCAGTCAGTTGATTTGTTGTAAAATTAAAATTATGCTAAAGTTGGTATAAGAATTCATATAGGGGGGTGAATTACCCTTTTAAATATGTATAGTGAATGAAGAACGGTTAAACACTGTTTTGGATAATTGAACTGTTTGGTTTGTAGGGAAATACGAAAGCAAAACAAATTATAAACCTTACCCCCATTTCAACAAAATAGTTCAACGCAAATGTGAACTGTTTATAATCATAAGGTTCTTTCAATTCAATAATGCATATTATTCTGCTTTCTTTATATTCATTTATCATTTTTAATATTTATTATTGTATATGATGCTTGTTAAATGAAAAAGTTTTACCAATTTTTCCAACACGTGTTGAAGCGTTTGATATTTGCATTATATTAAAACTAAATTATTACACACAAATCTAAATACATATATACAATTAAGTGATCACTTGAAAGATGTGATTGATTTATGAAAATAAAATATACAACATTACTTCACGGTATTATTCGAATAAAATAAACTTAAAAAAGAGTATTTATAGTAAAAATTACAACTAATAATACAATTATAGGATGAGCACCATATTTTATTGATGTTTCATTTTCAACATATGCCAAACATATTTATTTTATATATATATATATGTTGGATATTTTTTAAACACTTATTTTTGACTTAATGGTATAGTATAAAACATGATAATTGTGAACATTTTTGAATATTGGTTACATAAAGACATGGAGCCAAATTATTTCGACCGCTAAGTGAATATCTTACTTTAAGGTTCAAAAAATCGTGATAGTAAATATGTGAAAAACTAGAATTTTATTAAAAGGCTGAACAGTTACATTTATCGTTTTATTGATTAATATAGTATTAATAAATTAGAAATTCATTACAATAATATCAAAATGTCACATTTTTTAAATTATGTTGATTATGTGTATACTTCACGCCATCGTCAGAACAATGTTCAAACTGTAATAATTTAATATTTGTAGTATTAAGCAGCAAAATCGAGCAAAAATTTTCATCAGTAAGCCGATTTTTTCTGCTTCGTCAACAGAAAAGCTTGCTTACATTTGTAATATTTTTTAAAATTAAACATGTAAGGGTCACAAAAATTCAATTGAGTCACGGGTTGTGCATCTCTGGTTTATAGCACTAAAATAATTAAGAAAAAAGTGTAATGAGGTAGGTGGTTAGGGGTAGTTTGAACTAGCACTAGTTTATTATAAATATTTTTCAATACAACGATTTTTCTCATTAGAATATTAAATTTAGCAATATAAATCTAGTATAGTCAGGTATTGCCGAGAAAAACTCTCGGCTACAAACTTTAAAGTACAGCCACTAAGCAAAAGTTTTAGTTTGCAAGACTTCAACCGTGTTGGTGTAACTTCAATTTGCAGGTAAACTGAACGTTAACATGATGAATGGAGTTAATTATATCAGGTTACACCGCTGAGAAAAGGTGGTTGCGCTGTATAACTCATCGCCTCTCAAAGAAAAACTTTATGCAACCTTTCAAATGGCAAGGGTCTTAAACTTTTTCTTATTTATCACAAACTACAAGCTTTACAAAAAAAATCCTTAGAAGAAAATTCTAGACAATATAGAGTATTACCACTATTCTAATTATCATCGTTTAACCAAAAAGTTCCTTCAGTTTAGTAGTGTATATTAAATTAATGATAATAAATCTTAATAAATACTTCAATGACAACACTTGAATTAAAAAAGTATTAAAAACTTCTTTATAATAATTATCATATTTAAAGAATTTTTAATAATAGCGACAAACATAAAAAAGTGTACCTTGTATAAAAACCGGAGTTATGAGACATTTTTTTCAGAAAATTGTTGAATTTGTAAAATATCCGAGTTTTTTTTGTGTCCTATGGCGCACCGGTTAGCGCTGGTTTTAACGAGTTTGAGTCCCAGTACGAGCAACATTTTTTCGATCTCTGTTTGTGGACATGGGTGTTTGTGGGGTCTATAAATTCACTCCCACTCTTCTGATCCTTTTATAACTGGGCGTAGAAAGAGCAATTAGTTACTCACTGGTCCTGTCCTGGCCTTATCCTTCTATCCTTACTACTCTCTCTTTAAAAAAGAGGTTGAGCGACTGAGTAATAAATAGTAATTGTAGAAAAAATTCTGATATTAGTTGGCTTATATGTTTGGCTTATATGTGTTCCACATTGTTAGCGGACATGGAAAAAATCTTTTGCTTAAAAGCTTATTCATTAGTCTTGCCAAGTTATGTCTGATGATACTTTTTAAAGAAGTGAAGCACGTTTCACAAGCTGACGCCCAGTGTGGTCCAGTTGGTTAGAACTTGCTTTTACCGATCATGCGGGTATGGATTCAACTCCCGGTAAGGTCATTGTCAAATTTTGTTTATTTTTTCAATTTCAATACGAGACCGAAGTCGTGGCAGTTTGTGATATCTATTCTTTTCGAGCTTATCTTGTATGATCATTCGAATTAAAAATATTTGCCACAAAGGAATTAGCTGTACTGACAAATATTTTTTTTTTAAATATGTATATAAAAAAAATTAAAACACAGTGGAATGAAAAAATTATTAAATTTAATTTTATACCGTTTTTTACGTTAGTCGATGATCGTAATAATAAACGTGATGAAAAGCTCTTGCATGACGACGGTACATTTTAGAATCTGCGTTAGGCCATTTTATAGATATTACAATACAATCGCAGAGCTAAACACGAGTGAGTGAGAGTGGGTTGAAATATCTGTCACCGACAGAAGTCGCAAAACAACGACTTATAAATTAGTTTGCAGGTGCCTTTCACGTCGACCTGTCTATTGCCGCCCTCTTTCCTTTCCTTTGCATTTTCCATTGAATCAGAGCAGTAATTATATTTTTGCTATTTTAATTTTCATCAGTGTTAACTAACTAATTAATAATTTTATAAACAACTAAGTTCGCATGACATCTAATTATTTTAACCGCTAAATATAACGATATTAATTAAACTACACTTGTAGCACAGCAGTTTATTATTACAATATAATGAAGTTTTGTCCTGCGCATTTGCTTGGTCAAAAGTTAAAGAACTCGAATGAAAATTTGAATACATACATTTCTTAATTGATCTACGAATGCACATCCAAAAATTATGGATCATTACGTTGTTTCACTTTTTATCATCGATTTAAATAACCTTTATTTAAGACAACTAAATATATACTTTTTTTTTCTTTCTACCAAATTTATATATGTCAGTGAAACAGTAACATAAATAATAAAGAAAAGTTGTTAAGTGATTTAATTATAATACGAAAATGCTAGCTCAATAAAAAAATTAAAAACATTCCTTATATCTCTATTCTACTAACAGTTTACCATATAAAATAAACATAAAACCATGATCGAGCAGTCAATAAATAAATTCATTTAATAACAATATATTTTTTTAAATCATTTAAGTATGTAAGCAAACATAATAATATTTTCTATGTATACTCTTTTACTAACATTTAAAAATGATTGTGTATTGTGTGAATTTTTAACAGATAGCTCCTCGTGTAAAAAAATCAATAAAAAACTAATAGGTTCCACATTAGATGAATAAATTAAAAAGATTTCACGTTTTTTATCTCTTTTTCGCCATAATTTGCGATCGTGAAAACATTGCGCAGAAAAAAATTCGTGAACTTTGTCTTTTTCCATCCTTTTTAAACGCTTTGCAAAAAAAGTGGTTGTACTAGTTCTTGATACAAGTATTTATAAAGACGTTTTCCATTAAGAGTTGGTTTGCTTCACAACAAGATATAAAATATGTAAAAAGTAATACTTTGTTTTGTAAAAAAAATATGAAGTCAATATTTGTTTTGAATTCAGAGAAGTTTTGGCGGGTGCTTTCTTTAAAATGAGCGATCATTTCGCGGCAATAGATATCATTTTTTTTATTCAAATCCAATTCCATTGTGAAGAATATGGCTTCCTAATGGAAATATCTCAACAGAAATTTTTCTACAAGAACTGCTTGTCACTCAGTCGCTCAACCTTTTATTTCCAAAGAGGGTACTAGGGATAAAAGGTAGGGATAAGAATAGAACAGGAGTAGTGGTTAATTAATCGCTCTCACTACGCTCAGTTATTGAAGGATCATAAGAGTACAGAAATCAACAGAAATCAATAAATTGATCGGATTCTGCTGTTCGTACTGAGAGTTGAATCCGCGAGGTCCGGCACGGAAGCCAATAACGCTAACCGCTGCGCTATATAACCCGACATGGCAGTCATACTCATGAAATATTCAACTTAAATTAAATTGAAAAGTCGGCAAAAACGGCCATGTTTTATTTATTACTCACAGAACTCAGTCTGTGAGGCGGCTTGCGGTGGGCTGACCACAAACATAGCAGATCGACCGCGCCGATTTTTACTCCATTTAATGCTGTTTGATTAAAATCATTTCTCAAAAGAATATCTTTATGTAATTATCAGTGTTTTCCTATTAAGTAACGCGATGGTTTTCAGTAATGAGAAAACACTATGAATGAAACACCATATTACGAAATCGCCTAAATACGGTGCAACATCTATTCCCAAACTCTTGTATGCAAAATTTATGGGAATCAATTGCCTCCCATCTCTTTCAAACTCTAAAGAGACAGTATTCTCTCAAAAGAAGTTTGTTGGCAGGCTTAGAAGGAGAATTTATTTTTTCCTTAACGATACACAGGAGACCTATAAACGTGAACTTTTAAACTTTCGAAGCCTTACTCTGGCAAGAAGGGCTCGAGATTTATTATCTGTGAGACGTGCGAACATCTTACTTATTTACATAACGAGAGGAAACGATAATTGAGATTTTAACATACCCCACTATTTTCGATTTGTTTACTTAAGAACACCATAAAAAAGAAAAGCGATTGTTTTTAACTGTTATATTTAAACTCGTATTATGAGCAGGTTTCCTCACACGGGAAAACATCCTCAAAACATTTAAAAACAACAAACAAATACCATTTAAATTATTTTTATTTTATAAAATAAACTATTAATGATATCTCTAACATAACTTGTTGACGTATTTTCTTATATTTACATTATCAGAAATAAGTTTTCTCTCCCCAAAAAACGTGTTTAAAAAGAAAAATCCCAAAGTTATCTAACCTACAGTATACGCCACACTGGATGTTTTTTTTCCACAAAAATGATTTTACTGAAAAAGGTTACTTTTCAGACATATGAAATATAATATAATGATTTCAGTGGATTGCTTTTTAGGCAATATAAAAGGCAAAAATAAAGCATTTCAAAATTGTAGTGAAGGGTAATTTAAAAAAATATTTTGGGCTTGAAACTTTTAAACCTTAAAGGAGTACTACCTCACCAAATTTCTTTTAGTCGACACTCTTAGACATTTGTCTTATCAAGTTGTAGTTGTCACGGTTGTGAATTCCGTAACAGATACAGATTTCTTAATTGGTTGTAAAAGTGTGTTACGGTATGGATACGTACCCTCCCCACCTACTAGACTTTCAACACACGATAAAGCATGAGAAAAGAAATAGAAATAAGCCGACTTCTATTTCTGTCCATACATTATTTTCGAAATAAAAATAAAAATCGAATTCTTGTGAAAACGACATCTGATCAAATGCTCTATTGCGAGTAAATAGACTCGAGGTTACGAGCATGAACAGTTAAGAAGCATTTTTAAAAACATTTCTTAATAAATGTTATAAAATAGTATTTAACTGAACTCACTTACGTCCATTCTGGGCGTCTAATGTTTGTTCTCGTGTTCTTTTTATTATTTTGACACCTTCATTAAAAAAAACAGTATTTGATTATTTTACAATAAAACAAAAGAAATGTAAGGTATTAACTTACAAGTTTCCTTATTATTATTTGCAATTAAAGTTTGTGTATCGCTCATTTTAAAATTGATTTCATGTTTGTCAGAAAGTATTGACATGTCTAATAGTTTTTTTTTTAATATGATATACTTTGACCAAAAATTAACAATCTAATTCAATAAAGTCATCTAAAACTAATTAATTAAAGTAGAAAGCATAGCCTAATTGCTCATTTGGGTTGCCTAAAGATAAAAAAAAAGATTAATGCATAATTCACGCCCAAAGACAACTGAGTTGGAAAATTTCTAATTACAGTCGGGGCAAATAATTTATTCCGCAGATAGATGTCATTCAGTGAGAAAGTTTTTTTTCCGTTTCTGGCAAAACATTTCACCTATTTGACAACCGGCCACTCTCTCTGACAAGTTTTACCGAAATGGACTGCGCTATGAAAAAATTAGTATTCTCAAACATTTTTTCTGGGTATGAGAAATAAATTTTGCTCTGTCAATACCAGACAACATTATATTATCTAAGAGATGATCAACAATAAACCTTTTTTAGTAGAGATGATTTTTAGTAATCAGATTCACAATATTATTAAAAATATTCAGTTATAATTTAAGATTTCGACTGAAGGTGCTTGGTGGAATTTCAATATTAAATTTGAATCGTTCAAACTATGTATGTACATTATCACAGATTTTGTCACTAACGACCCAGGTTTTGTCTTTCGGCATCTTCAGGCGTTCAAGTGCACGGATAAACTTAAGCTGACGTTTAGTAAATGAATGTTTCGTGGTGTTTATATAAGAAATAAATGCATCACTGAGCTTAGAACCATTGCTGGCGAAAAGGATAAGCTTATGGGAATGCCCACAGATTTGAGTAGTAAGTATAAGCTTACCCTTAAGCTTATCCCATCTTATGTCGAGTATATGGCCTTTTAATGAAGGTATCTCAACGAAAGTTATTTTTCTACGAGAACTGCTTGTTACTTAGTCGCTCTACCTCTCTTTTCCAAAGAGAGCAGTAGGGATAAAATGATAAGCATACTACAGGACTAGTGATTAACTAATAGTAGCGCCCAGTTGAATTGAAGAATCGGAAGAGTGAGAGGCAATCTTAAGAAATCACAAACACCCATTCCTTCGAACATAAAATAGATAAATCGATCGAAAAAATGTTTTTTCGTACTGGGACTCACGGACACCCACAACGCTGAATGAAAAAATGAAACGACAACTAATTTTCAAATTTATCCATCTACAGACATTGCAGTTATGTGATTATTTGATCTAAGACGAATAATTTTCTTATATTAACAAGGGGCTCGCCGGCAGCGCCGAAATTTAACAAGGGGCTTGCGCGAGCCCCCCCAGAGCCCCCTCCAGCTCATCCCTGATTTGGAGTGACAACAATATCGGTCGTGATAATGCAATGCATATCTCACTTATCTCGTTATGTAAATACTGCGAAGAAGACATTACAAATCATTTGAAATGTAATATACCTTTATAACAATAAAAAAAAACATAAACTGATACGCAATATAACACTTTATATTTAAAAGAATCATTTTTTCTATGTTTACTACGACTATATAGCTGTACTATCATGATGAATCTGCATTATATCATAACGGACAGTCGAGAGAGTATCCGCTATACAAAGAAGTAAGTTGTCCAGTGCTTTTTTTATCATTATAGAGAAAATAAATAACACTTCATCTGAATCATGGCCAGAACAGTTTTTATTGATGGATTAAAAATTTAAATATTATTATGGTGTGTAGACGGAATGTTGTTCACTTACTGTTGTTGACTTAAACTTTCAATTACAAGTGGTTAGCATATCGACTGTGGAAAGGGAAAAGGACGTAACACACACATATCAAATTTTACAGGAGGCGCTAAAAACGTGTTTTGTTGATTTTGTGACATATGCAAATTATGAATTATACACAACCTTGAAGTGCATGGAGTCTTCTAAAATGGTGTTTAATTGACACAACTTAATATTAATTTTAGAAGTTGTCTCAGAAAAACCTTTATTTCAGTGTTTTTTGTTGGTTTTAATTTTTTACAAGATCATCTTTTTCAAACTTAAAAGCTAAATTTAGATACTTATTCGGCAATTTTAGCTTCCATCCTTTTGATAGAATGTGTGTTAAATTGTATACATTGTGATTATCGCAAAAAAGCTGTTTTGGAAAATTGAGGGTTACGTCCTTTTCCCTTTCCACAGTCGATATATTTATTTTATAAAAATAACTATACTGCAGTATATATTTAATAAGCTTAATTACTTTTACTATACTTAGAGACATGTATGAATATGAATGTTATAACACATCAAATTCATTTTTTCCTAATACAGTAAGTACTTGGTTCACTTCATTTCTCATACAGGCAAGTGTTTGTTTGGAGATTTGAGCACTGCCGTTCAGGCTGTGTTTTAAAGCTAAGCGCCTTCTCTGTTACAAGATTTTGTCTATTTGTAAAAAATAATATTTTGTATGTATTTTATTTAAATATAAAAGGTAACTTTTCTGTTTCTATTCTGATCAACGGTGTAAATCAGTTCCTTAAAAATCGTTTCATGTCGTCTAAATCTACAATAAAAGCTCAATTAATCATTAAAATAATAAAAAAGATTCTGAGCCATAGCCTTTGAATTCTAACAGTAAGACTCAGCACGCGTTCATACTGATAGAGCTAATCGCCCGTTAAAAGTCATTCAACGTACATAGAAAATGGTTAGGGTTAAAAACGATTGAGAAATACTTTTCAGTGTACACAAAATAAACAAAATACACAATCAGCATTAAAAGTGCACCCCCAACTCCCGTCGGAGGACGTAAACACAGATTGAACCGCCAAAACGACCTCCCAGTCTAGATTTTATTGTGCATCCACCCTCTGCCCCCTGTTTACCATACTAACCCCTTCTCCAGAGGGCAAAAGCTTTCAAATTAAATTGCTCTATTTAGAGGCAGCAGAAGGGAAAAATAAGACTGGCGGACTGTTAGCTTTTATCGTGCTGAAATCATTCGTTAATGAAGAAGTGACTGATTTTCGCTTTAAAAAACTACGAGATCCGAAATACTCTAGATATTTACATTTATATTTATATCTGTAGCTATGTTACAAATGTTCATAATTAGGTATTGTAAATTTTCTATGTAGCTGATTTAATACATAATTAGTTGATTAAATCAGCCCTCCCCCCGAAGACGGTAGTACAAAAAAGGAGCTCGCCATTCGCTTAGGAATGGCTGGAGCAATATTCAACTCAATGCGAACTGTCTGGGACACACAGCTGTACTCGATTAAAACCAAATGCCACTTATTCAACGCTTGCATTCTGCCGGTACTGCTTTACGGTTGCGAATCATGGCACCTGAGGAAGACTCAGAAAAACCGTATACTGAGCTTCGAGAACAGATGCTTGCGTCGGATAATGGGGGTTAGGTGGTTTGATTTTGTGAGGAATTCAGAGATAAGGGAGCGTACAAGACAGCGTCCTGTTACGTCAGTGGTTATGGAGAGACGTTGGAACTGGCTGGGTCACGGGCTGCGGATGCCTCCGGAAAGCCTCAATCCTGTCTGCCTTTTCTTTCGACCGGTGGGATTCCGGCGTCCCGGACGTCCGTCGGGTACTATCCATAGGATGTACTCGGCGGAACTGAGGGATGCTGGCATGTCATGGGAGGAAGCAAGGCAATTGGCAGGAGACAGGGAAACATGGAGGTGCCGCGTGGCGGCCATATGCTCCACATAGGGAGCGAACATGGCCAAAGAAGAAGTTGATATGTTAGGATACGACAGGAATACTTATCCTTATTGTCATAACGGTGCCCGTTACGACAGTATATATCCAACTTTCAGATATATCCAACTTTTTAAAAATTTCAATGACGAATTGATCATACAGAGTTTTTTTAAGCCTTCAATAGACCTTGTTGCTTTATTCTAATTGATTTATATTGCTATCACAATGATATGTACTGAAGAAGCTTAAAATATTTTTATTAAAGAAAACAATTCAATGGTAAAATACCAATTGAGCAAATTGTGAGTAAAAAATAGGAACGCCGAAACATGTTTAACTCTCGCGGCTAGGAGACTAGAAAAATACTTCTTTGCCGATGGGGGTCGTTTAGGGACCCCAGTGGTTTCCTCATTATTGGCCTTATTCTTATGAATTTTAAAAAAAAATAGTCTATGGGCTTTAAAATATCTCTCTGCATCATTACTCATACATTTTATTATAAAAATCCGTGGTTTTTTTAATAAATTATCATATTTTAAGTTGCGCGTAAAAAAGACGTCATTCCAATACAAATATAAATTTGCAACTGACGCGTTCAGCGCAGTTATCTTACAAACGATCGCTGATAAGCGGGCGCTTATCTCGTTATCGCATCGCGTATTTATATAAACTACAAAAGGTCCAAAAAACTATGATATAAGAATACCTTAATTATAAACATTGTATCACCTATATTAAATTAGATATTTAAGAAATTGTGGGTATTGGGGTCGCATTTCTTGAGCTTAGAACCGGAAAAGTTAATAATAAACATTTGCCGCAAAATACATACATATTTTGATTTAAAAATACACTCTTTTCTTTTTTTACACTGTAGACACCTTTCACAAAAAAGCTGATAGAATTTGCAAAGTAAAGATGGGTTCAATTATTTTTTAAAAAAGTTATGTATGAAAAAATAACAACATTGTGAAATTAAAAAAAATCGTTTGAAAAAGGTTATAATGAAAACCCATTATGTAAATTACACAAAATATCATTCATATGAAATAAATAATTTAATTAAGAATAAAAAATACTATTCAACGCTACTGGTTTATATACGGATACTTTTATGAGGGACTGGACATAAATCGCTGCCATCGTTTCCATCGCTAGAAATGTGGGACACATCTAATGCGTTATAATTTAATCAAGCCTTTTGTTTGTTATAACTGTCTCGTGTACTAGATTTTTTTTATAATTATTTGATACGTTAACGTTTGTGTTTTTTTGTGCCTGGGAATCGTGTAAGAACAAATCATTCAAGTACACATATTCTTTTTATTGGACCGTGTTAATTCAAAATCGTGTAAAAAAATAGTTGATTTTGTGTATATTATAAAATTTATTTATGTACGATTCTTTGAATATTTTTGTTTTTATATAATGCATTTTCATCCTGGTACCGCTTTCAAATTAGCATTATTTATTACAACCACAACGGTTTTCAGATATTTAAAAAACTGGTAGATAATATTTTACATCTATTTTGTCACTGTTGGACACTTTTGTGTAATAAATTACGCACGGAGAAAATAAAAAAGTGTGATAATAAGCGAAAAGGGCCATTAACAATTTTCAAGTGAACGAAAAATGCAAAAGCTCATTTCTTTGGTATATTAAATTTCATTTAACATCGTTAGCAACTTAATTGAGTTAACTTTACAAGTCTCTTTATTTTAATGACTTTGCTTCTGAATGCTACGTAACATTTCCTTAGTCGCATGTAGGGATCCAAAATAACCGTCATCTGTCATTACCGGTATTACAAAAAAATATATCCTACCGGTTATAAAAAAAAAATGCATTACTTTTTTTTTCAAAACAGTTTGAAAAAAAATTACTTGATTCACTTAATTTCATAACTTAAACCTTTATTTCATTTATGTTTTATTTAAATTAAATATGAGCATACATTAAATTTAATAGATTATCAATTAATTACTCTTAACTTTTTGACATATTGGTACATATTTTTTTCCATACTAGCTCATATTGTCATTTATTGAAATTATCTCAACATAAATATATTTCTACGTTAATTTCTTACCACTCAGTTGGTCAACTATTATTTTGGCAAAGTGATTAGTAGGGCTTCCAATTAACCGGACATTTAAGCTAACCGGTTTTCGGCTTTTTCAAATAAATAAACCGGGTAACCGGTTTAAACCGGAATTATTAAAAAAAAAAACAATTTTAGTACCACACTAACCAATGTTTTAAAAAAAAATATTTTGATTATTTAAAATCAGTCAATAAGTGCATACAATGACAAACGTATTTATATGTATTTTTGGTTCAATAATGTTCACTTGTTTTATTATCATTGATATTATGAGAATCCTTTCGTATTACAGATATTTTACTTAAAGCAGTATAGTTTTCCAGGATTTCGACTACATACGTGTAGAAGCAGAAAAAGAATTTTTAATTAACCCGGTTAAACGCCAAAAATAAACCGGGTTTCGGTTTCTTTTAAAACACCCAAAAAACCGGTTAACCGGTTTCGGTTTAAACCGGTTTGGAAGCCCTAGTGATTAGAGATATAAAGATAAGGAGAGGACAGTACTTACGGTTAACTAATCGCTCTCGCTACACCCTGTTAATTGTTAGCACTGAAAAGGTGATAAAGAACTGTAAGGCATCACACGCACTTATGCCTTCGACAGTGGCTTAGCTGAAAATTTTAGGGTTTGCATGACGACAATTTTTTATATCGAATGTGTTGAAGTATTAGCCCCCTTTTCACTGGGCCTTCATGCATTTCACGGCTCTGCATGAGGTGGATATGCCGCTATCATTCGAATAGAAAACCGATAAATCGATTTAAAGCATGTTGTTCTTACTGGGATTCGATCCCGTAAAATACATCACGGGCACGGATCCGACATTAATACTAAAATTTTATAACAGGACAAGAAAGTCATAACAGCTCGTTTAGGTCTACCGATCCGGGGGGCTGGGTTCAATATCCGGTAAGATCAATTTGAAATTCGGCTTTTTTCCAATTTGGATGCTTGTGATGTTTATTCTTCTCAAGTCAATTTCAAGAGAGAAACAAAAAAATCTTATCATGTTAATCTCACATATTTTTCAACTTCAAAATATTTGGGTCATTAGCATTACATTGTTTGAATTTTTTTTTAATTATTAATCAACCGTTTAAAAATTATTATTGCCGATTGAATCTCATTAATATTATTAAACTAAAGAATGAATTTCAAATGTTTCAATTGACACACTACTGGGCGATTTTAAATAAAAAAAATGTTAAACTTTTATATTTTCGATATCACCGATATTTGATTCCACATAACCGGTAAAACCGAAAGCGTATTTTTGCCAAATTGAACTCCCTAATCGTATGATAAAATTTAAGTTTTGTTTAGTATATTTTGAAAATTATTTCAGAATTCGCGTTGATGAGATAGACTTATGAGGGTATTAGTATTTCATATAATTTATAATGTACTCACTACATCTGGAAAGTTTTCGTACATTCACAAACATGAGTATTAAAAATTAAATACGCTAAGAGATATAATAACGAGCAGACAAAATAATGAAATTATAATATTAAAAACTTATATTCTCTCTCTAAAATACGTTAATCTCGAACCGCTTAATAATCTGAAATAACGTAAAATATTCTTTATGAAATATTAACGAAATCAGTTAATACGGTTTTATCGAATTATTGATTGAATTCCGTATGAAGACTGTTTTATTGGGAAGTTTTTTCCATTATACGGTGTTGGTTAATTAAACACTGTTAAATCACACGATATACACACGATAAATCTTTTTATAGAAGACATTCAAAAATACAATATGCTTTAATTGTTAAACAATATAACTAGAATTATCAAAGCATTTCCAAATATAATATTTATTATCATAATGGTCATCTATGTTTTTTTAACTATGTTTAGTTAAATTTACTTTGTATGTGTACCAAATTGATTTATAAAAAATTACTCAAAAAATGTATCATTTTTTATTAACTTCTTGACTGCCGCTAGGTGTACGTATAGCGGTACCTAGCACGCCACGAATTTTATTAAACAAATAAAACCTTCTTAATATATCGTAATTGAAAATGTATTAAGGTTTATTTATAAAAAAATACCAAATAAATGAAGAATGCGCCAATTTTGTCGTGTGTTCAACATATTTGTAAATTTAAAATAATTGATTTAGGTTAGTAAAATCCCTTTTAAAACGGGGTATCTTAAGACGCATTATTTGTATGACCGTCGTCCCCCGTCCACGGAAAATTGTGTGCCTTAAGATGCTTATGGCAGTTAAAGGGCTTAGAAAAACATAATATTCCTCTTTTCTTATTTCCACTTTTATTTATCAAAGATCAGGAACGGCTTCGCTCATGGCGAGTATTATCAACTGATGCTCACCATGATCGAAACCGGTCCTGATCTTGATTAATAAAAGTTGAAATAAGTACAAAGAAATATTGTTTTTTTCTTAATATAATGCCTTAACAGCGAGTATTTGCAGCGAACACCCTAAAAGTGATCATTTTCACGACGTAGAATGGTATGTCATATTATTTAACTGTATTTTTAAAGTTATATTTTATGACTAATTAATTTGAAGTTAATTTGATCTCATCGCCATTATACCTCCGCTTAATTTTTTTATCATATTATAAAATGTATCATAAATCCATATTTCGTTTCATACATTCCCTAAAATAATTAATGAGCTATAAAGCATGTACACAAATGATCTCGATTGTAAATGATTTGAAACTACAATTTATAAATAAAGCTCTCATACAAAACAAATTTGCTTAGTAATGAAATGGACTCTCGGAATTTCTTAATTGAATCTCACAGTGAAATAATTGCGCCTAACACTTCCATGTAAAGTTTGACGCTACGGAGTTACGAACTTTGCACTATTCTCTGACGGTGTGAGCTTTAGCAGTGATGAGCAATCATTTTTGTGTTGCGGGTCCAAATTAAAATTCAATAATTCAAATGGAAAATATTTGCATGTATCGAAGACACTGCGACTCGTGGGCATTTTGTTAGTATGACAGCATTTATACGGTTTTTGAATATTATCTAAATAACAGGACACTTCTCCAAAAAAATGTAAATCAGCTTTTCTTATTTCTTCATAATATTAAGAACACAACTCTCAAAACAAAACAATACCACCACAACCACTACCATACAACAAAACACACTCCCAAAATCCTCCTTAATCACAAAAATCAACAAATAAATTAACCATCCCTACACAACCCCCCCCCCCTCCTACCCTACTACAATATACCCCCACTCAACCCCACAATCACCAAACCCCCCTAACCTACTTACAATCCCCCCCCCACCCAAACACAACAAAAATCATCCAACCAAATACTTTACCCCACATTCCCCCCCACCTACCCCTATCAACTATCCTCAACCCCATCAACCACATCCCCCCAAAAAAATCATACATTACAATTTCATTATCCCAAACAAACCAATCCAACAACCCTAACCACTATATACCTCTCCCACTACCCCCTAAAACAAACACCACCCAACCCCCACCCCACCCCCCCACACACACCCCCCCCCCCCCCCCCCCCCCCCCAAAACCCCCCAAAAAAAAAAACCACCAAAAAAAAAAACCCCCCCCCCCCCCCCCCCCCCCCCCCCCCCCCCCCCCCCCCCCCCCCCCCCCCCCCCCCCCCCCTACTTTACCCCTCCCCCCCCCCCCCCCCCCCCCCCCCCCCCCCCCCCCAAATATTTTTTTTTTTTTTTTTTTTTTTTTTTTTTTTTTTTTTTTTTTTTTTTTTTTTTTTTTGCTTCCATTTCTATTCTCTTTAAAAAGAGATTGATTTACCTAGTAACACGTAATTCTTGTAGAAATAATTATGCTTAGATAAACTCTTTTATTAGTTCAAATGCTTCCAAATTGAGAGCGGACATGGAGAAAGAATGAAAAAAAAATACCATACGTTGCTCATCACTAAGATATACGATGAAGTTAAAGTTTACGATGTTATTCTTTTATCATCAACCCTCACTCACAGAAAAGTTAAAAAGCTAATACAAGTCAAGTTATATTATTAGTTATGAATAACGTCATAACATGTTTTAATAATAATTATAACAAAATACGGTGAAGGTAAACTATGTAAGCCATAATATAATCTGTTTTCATTAAATATGTCTTTTATTTGACACGATGAGTTGTCAGATGAAACTTGATGCCAGAGAGTTTGCCGCAAACAGAATAACATTGTATTTGGTGGCGATTGCATTAAATGTTTGGCAAACTTTGTGTCCTAAACGAGATTTATAGGATAAAGAAACGTCGGGAATGTCTTAACATATCAAAACTATGTCCAAAGAAATAAGACATTTGGAAGTAATACTGAGATACAGTATAGCGCACGTTTTTATATTTACAAAATAAATAAAGCTTAGTAGTATTTCTTAACAGTCAATTCTTCATGAATTAACATTATATTAAAAAGATAAAACACTTTCAGCTATGTGCCTTTTTCACAATTTTTCAATTTGACGACAGCCGTTTTCGCTTGGTAAAGGAACATTTTCATCTGATGAAAAGCAAAATTAATTGTTGTTTATGTTAATATACATTTTTTTTTTAATTCACAATTTGGTCCTTTTTAACGGTTTTAAAATGTGACCATGAACTGATTGAAATATTTATCTAAACCGGTCCTTGATACTAAATGAGAACTTTGTTTTTTATGTATTACTAGCCGGTTCCTGGCAAGCGTTGTAATGCCACTCAAAAAAAGAAAGTATTAGTGTTTTAATTGTGTTTATTGCAGTCTACGTTTTCTTTTTCTGTCTATTTGACGTTTGACGTTTGCTGCCAATTGTTTATGGTACGACACACGTGCCACATACTGTAAGTTAATTATACTATAACCTTCGCGCAAGTGCAAGCATATGTTGTGAAAATAAACTATATGGCAGACATACAAACATTGATTTTTATACATAAGACCTACTGTAAGTTAATTTTACTATACCTATAACCTTCCCGGAAGTGCATGCAAAAAGTTTGTCAAAGTTTTATTGCAATCAGATGAGCGGCGTGGCAAACGTTTAAAGTACGAACACACATTCATATTTATGTATTAGATAAGAAAGAAAAAGTTCACTGAAACAACATATGTGTATTTTACTCTTGTGCAGTATTTTCGATGTAGTAAATAATCAATTTTCATTTAACATTTTTTTCCGTTTTCTGACATCTGTTAAAGTAAGTTTGTATGTTATTCAAATATTTTTCGTACACCATGTAACACGATACGGTATTTTTAGTGTCGAATAGCACCGTAGTCTACAATGTAAAACTTCAACTATCTACCATGAATATGTATTATATTTGTCTAGTTTCAGATATCAGCCGTGAGACTGTTATGTGTAATGTTACTGTGGTTTTGTTAAAAACCAAATAAATAAAAAAACAATTGTGACTAAAGTTTTATAAATGACATTTTTAATAATAAATTAAATCATATTAAAGATTGTACAACCACTAAAACTAAATAATGTTAGTGATTTTGTGAATGTCATAATACCGTATCTTGTCTTTTTTATTAAATTTTACGTCAAGGCTGTAATTTATTTTTCTGTCATAAGTTATACCAACTTAATTGCATGGGAGTGATATTGTGTAAGCTTTCAGCCACATATTTTATAGTCTATTTCGCTGCTTAATATGACACTTAAATATGTATCCTTTGTGAAATATGGTGTGTTTTTGTGTGTGAAAGAAATCTTTTAATATTATATATTATAGAAATGTTATTATCAAATATAATATAACATACCGTTTACGATCATAATATTATTGTTCTCTAGTTTCTTACTACCATATTTTTTTATCACATAAAATAGTTTATGTTGCCACATAAACAGAGCATCATAAAATTGGACTGTTTTATTAACTTTTATGATTTTTAAATAAATAAGTTAATTCAAATGAACAAGTCAAATACTGATACTAAAATTTTGTACATATTTATTATAATACATTTCCATTATGTTTTGACAGTAAACACCTTAAAACAGAGTATAGTATATATAGAACAAGCTTAAAAACTGTCGAACAGTTTTGGTGTTAAATAAACTACCCAATCTTTTTATAACCAGTATATATTGCCTTATTTAATAGAAGTAGAAATATAACAAATTAGTATTCTTTTTATTGAATATCTTACCACCAAGATTTTCACTACCAATATATTGACAGTGAAAACCCTTACTTAAAGTGATTTTTTAGAATACTCGTGAACTTTGATATTTTCTGTCCGATGTTGCATATCAAAGTCTGATGTTATTAAATTTAATTTTATATTAAATGTAAACCATTTGTTTTGTTTATCGACTAATTTTGTCATGCTCCATAAGTATTTAATATTCTACAAACAAAAAAATACTAGAATAATAAAAATAATCGTACAAAATCAATGAAACATTTCAAAAACCAATCGCAATGATAAAACTCACATTATAAATCTTTAAAAGCAATAATTACGTAATAAGAGATTATAATGATTAAAATTCACCCCATTTTCACGAAAACTTACTGATTTAAAGCCTTCTGCGTATATGCCTTATATATATGAACCAATTTCGCGGCTTGTAAAGCGAATAAGCTATAAATGAGTTATAAAACGACAAAACAGATAACGTATTGCTGATGGAATTTTATACTACGCTGAATATAAAATCGGTGCTGCGGGGGCGACATAATTTCTAATAAAATGAAAAATAATGTGTTTTTAAAGTACTAAATTCGGTGTTTTGGAGTCGTGAACAGCATTCGCTTAGTGTAAAACGATGTTATCATATCGTGCATTTTTTATGACTGCGAAACGAGAAAATGTATGAATTTAATTATGATTGTGACGGTAAAAAATTTACATTAACTGTAAGTGTGGACAGGATTTTTAATTCCGGAGACAATTCAATATCACAATGCGCATTTAATTATTTATATTAAAACGTAATAAATATAATATTACATGTAAATTGTGTGTACAGAGTGAAACGTGCTTCGATTATTCAAAATGCCATAAAAGAATTCATTATGAGCGATTGATTAAACTTTTGGTGTAAGTAAATTTGTTAATTGGCAATCTCTTATAAAACAATAACATTTAAAAATAAAACACATTTTTTTACTAATTCCAGATATTGTTTTTAATGTATAAACCGGTTCAAATTATAAACCGGTGAAATTAGAAAGTGAGTGTTTAAAATATAATGCCTCTTCACCGAGAATTGATATTTAACATGTTGGATGTATAATATTAATACAATTTAGATAATATGTACAAGCAAACAAAAATCTGTTTGGTGTGGCGCATATCCCTGAAGATATCGGTACCGAAAATTAAATTAATGTTATTTTTAGTATTTTACTGATCCATACCCGTTTTTTTCTACGAAACTGCTTGTTGCTCTGTTGGTCAACCTTTCTTTTTCGAAGAGAGTAGAGATTTAATAAAAATAGAGTCTAGAATAGAGTGGCAGAGAACTTTCCGACAACACAAATAAACATCCATGCCATCGAACTGAAATCGATAAATCAATTGAAAAAAATGCTGTCAGTACACTTGATCTCTTTAGATCCGCTAAGGAAGCCAACGACGTTAACCGCTGCGCCACGGACCCGACAATTTTACATATTATATAAATGAAAATCTATTTTTACTCTATTTCTTTTCAACATAAAAGAATCTTGATGTTCAAATAACACTTCAACACAATATTTTTCGGAAATAAAATTAATCTTTTTATTTAGAACTCTTCATTATTTTCTCATCTGTTTATTTTGTTATCGAATAATCGTAAAAAGTTACCTAAAAAAACGTGAAATAATTTTAATGTTATACGTCTACCCACTAAATTACATTTTTTAATCCTTTGTTGAATCGTCTTCATTACAATTTTAATTAATCATAGCATTCATAACTCTTCGTTATACTTTCAGCCAACAACGGCACACTGTATAAAAAATTCGAAAACAAAAAATAAAAATCTAACGCAATAACGAAAATTAACGGGTCGTTTATGCCGTCTTTAAGTGGACAGCTCGCTGTAGACATTTTAATTAAAGAATTATTTCTTACTCCGAGGGGAGTTCCCCTCGCTAAAGGGGTCGAAAATTAGTGGCTCGGTGAACAAAATATTTCAATACATAATTATACAAAAAATCACCAATCGAAAAAACTAACTAATTTACGGGCAAATTAAAAAAAA
Source organism: Himalopsyche anomala (assembly GCA_031772345.1). Taxonomy (NCBI): domain Eukaryota; kingdom Metazoa; phylum Arthropoda; class Insecta; order Trichoptera; family Rhyacophilidae; genus Himalopsyche; species Himalopsyche anomala. The sequence goes on along the minus strand of CM062832.1, from coordinate 4,176,965 downwards.
TCGCCGTTGAAACATGAAAATTTTTGCGGACAATAATAGTGTACCGACATAGCTAAAGTAGCTAGTAGCTACGATAAGACTTGGCTAAATAAGTGAGTAATATTGACCAATATTTAAGAAAAGTTGAATTCTAAATCGCCTGCGACTAAATTATTGTACAACGAAATCTCAAAACAGTATTTTATTATATAATATAACTTACACCCATTTTCTCACGGGTCTATTTCATTCGAGAAATTACTTATTTAAAAAAGAGAATTTCTGCCAGGAAAAAAAAATAAGTATATTTTTTATTAAAAATAATAAAATATTGTTTGTTTTATATTAAAAAATATTTTTCATGAAATAGCCGTCGAATACATTGAAAACGCCATTTGAAATTTCATATTAATCATTTTTAATAAGAAAAATAACAATTGGATTATTGCTTTCCTTATTGATGCGTAACGTAGAATAGATGGAACGGATTAAAATATAGATAAATATGGCGATTGGCAAGAACTAATCCTGTGTACAGGAAAATCGTAGGTTTAATTCATGGCAATTTAAAAAATCAAATGTTGACTGAGAATGTATGTGATAAAACCTTATGCTTCCGATTAATATCAGATAATTGTATTTAATTTTCTTTGAACTGTTTCATTTGATACAATATATAGCATAGTATAATGGTGTTTTTCCTATTTATTTTGATTTGTTGAAAATTTAAGTAACGGACAATGACAAGTTAAATTCACTTTTTTATCGGTGTATAGTTTCAAAAAAAAGTGAGTTAAATTGTTTAGTATTAAAAATTTAACATTAAAAGAGAAAATCTCAAGTCAAATTATTCTCACCGTAAATATTTTGAAAGATTAAAAAGGTTTTACCCTTTTGGAGTAGAGGTATCAAATCGTCAGTGTCAAAGTATGTAGGACTATACCTTACACTCTAGAGCAGATGTGTATACTACAGTAATTAAGTTTAAATACAGTTGAAAACCAGATCATAATTAAAAGGTTGTTGATTTTCACGGAGATTGCCGAAAGAGAATGTAAAAAAGGGTAATAATTGCATTCCAAACAGCCAACGTCTGGGTATTTATAGCGGCTTAACGATTCGCACTTAAGGATTCACGTGGTCACTTTAGGAACACGTGGACGTGACCGAAGGCTTGCGGGTAGGCTGACGCGTGACAGGAAACTGTTTGGTCAACTTAAAACACTTAACACTTTAGCCAATGCGAGGTGACTTTTCATAAAGCTTAAAAGCTATACTTAAAATGCAGAAAGGTCGTTTGAATTAAATTTACATGTTTTATATTTGGCATCATAATTTCCAATAGTTGGAGGGACAAATTTTGTTTGTTATTTATTTTTTAAGACCACCTTCTTAAGAATCTTTCGTAAGCAAATTCATGCAATGAAATCAAGCCTAATGTATACATTCTAAGCTGAAAATTTGTTAACATTATATGTGACCAGTGTTTCTTTACTGGAGTGTCTAAAGATCAGGACGTTTTTTTATATGTTTAGCTAATATAAGTGATTGATTACATTATTGAATACTGCGAAAATAGAACCAGTAATTTTGTTTAATTTTTGTAAAACGAGTACACAAATTTATTTACGGCAGTGTATCCAAGATCTTCCGCATTTAAAACAGCTAAATATCAGTTGGTTATTTTTTCAATTACTAGGCACTATATAAAAATACAGTTATTTTGAAAATCCATTTCTACTTTTGGAGGAAAAGTGTGTTATATAATTGTATTGTGGCAAAAAAGTTGGTTCAATTAGGTTAAAAAAAATACTTAAACTCTGATCAAACTTTCATGCTGGAAATTGACTATTTTTTCTATTCAAATCCTTGTACAAAATAATGTAATGATAGAACAAGCACTAGTTTTGCTTTTACTACAATAAATATATTACACTAATGTAGAAACGCTTTCTTTAATCATTTTAGCTCAAGGCAGCATCTAACATTTGGCGAGAAAAAATCCAAGTCTATAATTGTTTTTAGTTTCCTTATACTAATTGACTTAAAAGTTGTATAGATGATGAATTGTCCTTTGAAAACTCATTTCGGTAATATACTTTTTATTATATTACGTTAGCAATTTATATATTTTATCAGAGTTTTTCTTAGTATATCAGAGTGTTTTATTATCACTTAAAAGTCAAAATTTTTGTTTCAATCTATACAAACTAGGCGCACAAAAATAAAATATAAAATTGATAATTGATATTCATTGAATTTTTAAGATTGGTGACAATTTATGCTTTTTTGGGATTCATATTTACATACAATATGTATATGCCCGTTATAATCCTCATCTTAGATAGCCAAAAAAGTAAAAACCCTCAATGAATTTGTGTACCTTTGATTGTTAGTCACAGCCCAGAACAACGTTATTAAAGAAATGGAAAATATAATAATATTGTACATAATAATATTATACGGTTCTTTGGAATACATGAACAATTTTAATTATCTCGTTTATAATGAAACACATACTTTTTCATTATTAAGCTATTATGAGACCAGCTATATCTATAAGAGCTTCCAGAAGCTTCATATTTTCACTTAAAAGCTGTTCTGAAAACACAGAGCTAGACATTTTTATATTTGTTAAATTCCAACACCTGTACTGAGCTTCACAAATAATATCACACTTTGATGAGTGGAAGCTTATAAAACACTTCACATTTTGTATTCTTGGGAGAAAGACGAAGCGTTGAAAGAATGATTCTTCGATTGTCGTAGAAAGTCAGATGACCGAGAGGAGTAAAGGAGACAATTTAAATCAGGCAAGGCTTACTCTGGACCTTAGCATCAGAAACGAAAAACGAAAGATGATGTATTTAGTAATGCCGTTAATATAATCAATCCAGATAGAAGTAATATTGAGTCATTAGTGTCTTACCAAATATCACCTTTAGTGTGTATTAAAGTTAAATAACAAATAACAACTTTGGTAACAAATTTATTATATTATCATCGTTAAATTTTTAACAATGCAGCCTTTTTTTAATCTGTTAAAAGTGTTAAATAAATGTATGTGTTATAATTGATCCGATCCTTTTGAAATATTACGTGAGTTACCACTTCCTATATTGTGAATTCTCTTCTTAGATTTTTCGTGGCGAGAAAATTAAATCAATAATTCAGGTACCGTATCGTAGTAATATGTCTCATATAGATGGTCTATATGACCATATTAAAGTGTTTTTTATGATTTTAAATAAATAAATTTTAATGTAGAAAATGAATAATGTAGATGAGTGTGAAGCTTTCTAACTATAGCGATTACCAATGTCATTAAACTCGGCGACAGTTTTATCAGTCATCCATGTTACAATATGGGGCTGTAAAAACGACAAAGTCTCCATTATCCCAACGTCGCAGCAGAAGAGTTAAGAAGATTTTGTCCCCTGCTTAATATATGCTGACGGTGAAGAAGGTTGCCCTTAAAAGTTAATTTTATTCTAGATGCTGAGGTTTAAAGGTTAAACTTGTAATTCTCAAATTGGAAAGCTAACAGCATCTGAAATCGATCGAAAAATTAAAATGCTGTAAATTACTAATAAAAAAAACACTTTTTTTTTCTTATTTTTGGCGTTTAAATAAAAAAGTATTTAATCTTTATTTTTAGAGTTGTATTCCAAGAATTCGGTTAAATTAAAAAATTTACTGAGACAAACTTGTTATAAATTTGACGCACTACAATTCAAACTGTTTATTTATTAGTAAATTATCCTCAAGTAGTTACAAAATAAACTGGTTATTAGGAAACAAAATGCTTGAGTATTTTTAAGGGGAAGCCTTTCCAAGCTGAATGTATCACAATTATTGATGTTATTGTGTAAAAAACTTACTGTTTAACAAAAATAGTCTATTTCCAATGAGCACCTAGGCAGAATTTATTTAACGAAAACTGTATGTCAGTTACTGAATTACTTTTTGTAGGAAGTGTAAAAATATAATGGTAGAGTAATTACTTGCTTAGACATTTAGGTCGATTAAGACAACAAAAATAATTATACATACGTTTGAAAAATATTAAAAATATCGCATAAAAAGTAGCGACAACTCCATCAGTATTCAATAACTTGGTTACAAGAAAATTAGTTAAATATAAACATATATATTAAGGTGAAAACAATTGAAGTTTTTGTGTTTTAAAAATATTGTTTTGTATGTGGTTGCTAGTTGTTTTGGTTTATTAATGCATTAGCCGAAATAAATATCAACCATACATAAAATAATATTTGTTCTTTATTTATTGATTTGGCATTTACTTGGTAGAACTCCATTTAAATAGGGTAAAATATCAAGGTATTTCAGTTATACAGTTTTTAAAAAGTTAAAGGTTGATAGCTATTTCGGCTTACGCTTACGCCATCGTCAGAACTAGCTATCAACCTTTAACTTTTTAAAAACTGTAGAACTGAAATACCTTGATATTTTACCCTATTTATATTTGTTCAACTAAAAAACATTTTTACCTTATTTCAATGGAGTTCTACCAAGTATTATATCTACATTATGTTGAAGTTCAACTCATCTCAATTCGTTGAGATCTACTGGGTAATAGAAAGACTTTTGTCCAAGAATTTCTACTTACCTCCATGGAGATTGGAAAGGGTGCTACCTTGAATATTAAAATCGTTAGCTTCATTTTATTTTTATTTCTTTAATCTTTTGTAGAATGGTTTTATCGGTGTGGTATAAATTGTGATTATTTATGCAAATTACGCAATGAAAGGCGTGGTCTGTTTTTAAACGAGGATTAATGAAGTCTAGGATTAAAACTTAAGTGAAGCATTTGCAATGTAAAAAAGAAATTCACATTTCTAAAATGGTATTATGATATTTTAATTTAGAACTTCGACTGAAGGTGCTTGATGGAAATTTAATGTCAAATTTGAATTATTTTGATTCTGTCCACTTTCATAAATTTTGTCAATAACGACCCGGGTTTCGCCTTTCGGCATCTTCTGGTTTTATCAAGTGTACGAATGCACTTGAAGCGACAAGACTGACTGACTGAAGTCAGTTCAAGTACATTCGTATTTCAAATTTATGAAATCAAAATAGTTCAAAAAAGATATTTTAAGTTATTTAGTGAGTTTCATATCACAAAAAAGCTTTTTAAAGACTATTTATAAGTTGTTTGAGCAGATTGATACTTTTTTATTCATGTGCGCTCCCAAAGTGGATCATATGGCCTTCTAATGGAAGTATCTCAATAGAAGTTTTTCTGCGAGGAATGATTGTTACTCAGTCGCTCAACCTCTAGGATTGAATCGGTGGGAGGGGATTTTGAGAGATCACAAACACTATGTCTTCGAACAGAAATTGAAAAAATGCTCGTACTGGGACACGAACCTGTATGATCCGGAAGCCAATAACGCTAACCACTGCGCCATATGACCCACCTAGATGATGTATGCTTAATGTGACCAGAAGTCCCGTTTTCGGGCAGCGTATCCCGGTGTCCCCGAACACAGTTTCGTGGCGCCAAGATGTCCTGTTGTGGAGTAAAATGTTTTTAAATAACTCCACATAGTAATCGTAACATGTAATAGTCTCAAAATAATCGGTGATTAATTTAAAACTGCTAAATTTAATCCTTCCATAAAATAAAGCTTTCAATTTTCTTACGCTGTTTTCTTGCACCTACACAACTCTCATCTTCTGAAAAAAACAAAAAATTGGTAACTTTTTTTTAATTTAAGAGAATTTTACAAGCAAAGATTACAATTTGAAACCGAAAAATGTAAAATAAGTTTTCAATTTACATGAAAACAGATAATTAATAAAATTTGAATAACTCAAATTTAATATTGAAATTCCACCAATCACCTTCAGTCGAAATTTTAAAGTAAATAATTAATACATTAGTTAAAATGATTGATTGTTTAAGCTTATTATAACCTCCGCTCAAGGCTAAGCGTAAGCAAAGAAGCAGTGTAATTCAAGGCAGCACAAATTGTAAGTTACACGAAGAAGCTCAGACTCTGGTGCGACGCATACATGCATCTGCCCTGCGCTGTGGTCCATTGTAAAGCTGGCACAGTATTCTTATTGACGCGTACAGGTTTTCACGTGTTTACACCAGTTTATTAACGTGTCCATTTGATTACGCCACAAAAATAGCAAAGAACAAAATACAAGACAATCATTTAATTCAAGACACCAAGGTTTTTTAACCGGGAGCTTTGTAGCCTTCCAGGGGACAGTGATTTTTTTGATTTGGGGAGCCACATTATAAGGGGGCCACGGGCAAATTTCTCGAAATGCTAAAATTTCTGCAAATCCGCAAATGTCTAGGATGTTAAATCCTTGAAAGAGCTAAAAAAAAGGTCTCACTCTGGTTGGGAAAACCGCAACTTCCTGGGTTTTTTAATTCGAAATCATTGGATGAAAAACAAAAATCAAAAAAAATCCTTTCAAAGAAGACAAAGTAATGGTATAGAGGCCACAGATATTAAAAAAAAGCCACGGGTACAAAAAAGTTAAGAAACACTGATTAAGAATACTCTCAAAAGACACTAAAAGAGTAAAGAATTGATCATTTTGTGTATGACACTAATTGCGTCACGCAGCTATACTTTGTTGCTCTGCGTTGCGATGCCTGCCTCAAGGTGCGTAGATCATTTTGAATCGTAATAATCACCTTACGAACGATAAAAAAAAAATTGTAAACGCTACCATTAAACACGGCATATGTGCATTACATGTATTTTCGATTGTATCTTATTTTGTCATTCAACCAAAGGTCCACAAAGAATATTAAATTCATTTGAATTTATAAGTGGTTTACTGGAGTTGACCGTTGCATGCAAGCTTTGCAAATGACCTAAATTGTTAATCCCAGAGCATATCATACCAGATTCGTGCACATTCATCACTGTATTATTCACTCAGCACTGAGTTATGGCCTATTCACGATTATTAGAGTTATTGTATTATACTTCAAGTATGAATTTGCATTGTTATTTTCAATAATGCAGGTATTCAGAGTTACGTACGTTTACTGCAGTATATAATTTGATTAAAATGACTTAAGTCAACATCCATGCCACTGTTGGTAAACGATTTTGATATGTTTGTATAGCTTACTTTAACTTATCAGCGGCTTGGTTAATTTCTGCTATTGTGTGGCAGTCGGTAGTGCAATTTGAATTGATTTACGCTTGAAACCTTAACATAACTTAATTAGTTTAAATAATAATTACAAAGTGAAAAATACTACATGAATAATTAAAATATAAAGTAAATACGTAATCTTTATTTAAATAATAATGCATTTAATAGAATCATCCGTATATTTTATTCGAAGTATAGCTTAAAATAATAATTTAAGATTTCAACTGAAGGTGCTTGGTGGAATTTCAATATTAAATTTGAATCGTTCAAATTATGTACACTCCCACAGATTTTGAACGATTCAAATTTAAAATTATAATTATTGATTTTTCAGAGAAGAACATAAAAACAAACAAAATAAAGTGTAAAAGCATCATCTTTTGTTACGAGCTTCGATCAACAATATTTTTAGAATTATAAGACATCATATATATCATGAATAACTTATATATAATATATTATCTAATTATTCGACATAAAATTAGAGAACAAAAAAACATCCAAAACTTAAAAATTCTGTAAATTTTCTGGCTTATATGTATACTTTGTTGTACGTAACTTTTTTCATGAATAATTAAACAAATAAAAAAGTATTTTTTTGGACATATAATATGTGACAGATTTGATTTTAATAACAAATTATTTCAGTTTGAGGGATGAAATTAATTTGTAACGCTTGTGAATTGACGATAAAATATTTCTTAGTTATTTTGCAGATGTAAAACAAATTTAACCCATCCTTCCAATCCTCAAATAACGGGATTAAGTAACAATAAATCCTGTCTTAACCCTATCTTCTTCTAAAGAGAGGTTAAGAAACTGAGTAATAAGATGTTGTCGTAGAAAAGCATCTGTTGAAATACCTACATAACGAGACTTCACATTCAGAGCGGACATGTATTTTTACTTGTACTAACACGCACTACTTTAAAACACTTATTTGTACTAATTCTTCATTTTTAATGAATATCAGAATCGATCTTGCTTATCACAAGAACTTTCAAATATACATACACTAAAAAGGGATTAATTATTGTGCTTGAAAACAATATGACTAAAGTAAATCTTTACTTGAATGAATCATTAAAAAAAAAATAGGAATATCTAAAATCTCAATCAAACAGACAAAATTTATCGATGAAATACATTTTTCACAGATAAATAAAAATATTATTGTTGAAATAATCCGCTGTAACGATACCTTGGCAGCAGATAAGTTAAGCTTAACCCGCTGCACGCTGAGCCACTACATAGTTCCTCCGCTGAAGGGGATCAGTTTCGACCGAAAACTAATCTGTTGGCGAAATTTAATTAAGCGGCTTCTGTTTGCTGCTTGATTCCGTAGTTTGCCTACGGCGGCTTTGAACCCGGAAGATTTAGTGGAAGTTTGCGTCTGCCAGCTACACACGCTGAGCCGGAGCGCGACCCGTAGGGTTGATTCTGGCTCAACCAAGTGCGATCGTGCCCGGTCGATGCGACTCGTATAGCAGTGCTTATTAATGTAGAAACTTTCGAAGTTATATCGGTGTATGGGGCATACAAAACAAATATCGTATATTATCGTATTATAACTGTTTTTAGGTCAAATAGTAATTAGAAATTTCACGTACGTAATGCGTAAAGTACGAAAACAACATGTCAAGATTTATTTGTATATATATATATTTTTTGGATTCACATTTAACACCAAACCAGCTCTTAATTCAAATCAGTATAACTAAAGGCATACAAATATAAATATAATGGATAGTTATGTTGGCTTATGTTTCTGTTATGGTATCTATTCTTTATATTTATTATTTAGGCATCAAAACAATTAAGTCATGTTTTAAAAAAAACTAACACCTTTTTTTAATCAACTAATTGTGTTGTGTTTTAATTGATTGGTTTTTACGATGTCTAAAAATATCACCTTTCATTCTAAAAACAACGGCAAAACAAAAGTGATTAGCTAAGCACTACTCATATCAAGTTGGTTGTTGGGTATCTCACAACCACCCGTTATGTTTATGCAGCCGCATTTTCACGGCCGCCTTCCATAACGCAATGCGATCAAGAAAAAGAAAAGAATTTATTCCTCATATACTAGAATAGTTTTTGTATATCAATACTCCTCGAAAATGAGAAGTTGAGTAACTTTTTTTGATTGTTATTGCGTTATGGATGGCGGCCATCAAACAGCGTCTGCATACACATAACGGATAGTGATGGGATAAGTAGGCCACGTGCTCTACATTGGGAGCAGACATGGATTTAAAAAATAGTCAAGTATTGATTCTCCTCCAAAATTATTATTTAAAACGAAGTTACATTGTGTGTTTCTTGTGTAACTACAGCTAAAACATTGCAGTATTTTTGTCACCTAATCAGATCGCTATATGAACCATACGTTCTTATAATAAAACTTATCTCAACAGCAATTGTTCTACGAGAGCTGCCTGTAAATTATTCGCGATTAAAGGATTTAACGACTGCGCCTTCAAACATAAATCCATAAATCAAGTGAAACTGTCCGTACTGGGACTCGAACCAGTAAACATTGAGTTGACCAATCGGCTACAAGCCTGAAATTTTTATTTTTTGCTGTGCGGTGTCGTCTATTTTTTACATCCATATTATTGAATCCTACTAATTAAAAACCAACTTGTTTATTTAAGAAAATACTGGTAAATCAAAACACTATTTCTTTTTATATAAATAAATTCGTATTATATTACTAACTTCAATTATGGCCTAAATATTGGTTTATCAAAAAGATACACAGTAAGTTACCACTTCCCATACGGTGTAACAAAAATACTTCCGATATGTTGCTGGCCCTTAAAGTGAAAAAATATGTTTTAACACTTACCGCCCTTCGATGGACGGTAAAAACCCAGGACTTATATTTTTAGCAACTTAACAACAAAGAAAAGGGTAATCATGCGCTACTGAATATCGAAAAGAGCTTTGAGCTATTTTGATAAGAACTCCAATATTTATTGTGGACGGATTTTATATGCAGTTGTTTAAATGAAAAAATAAATGTTCAAAGTGTAGTGATCTGCGAAGAAAATTATTTTTAAATGCGTATTTATTACACTTTAAAAGCGGCCGTTTTTAGTGATTAGCGCAAATATATTTTACATTCTTTAAATCAACACAACTTCTAAAGCAAACAATATTTTCGGCTTAAATTTCCAAAGAAATCATATGTAACATTTAATCATTAAAAATAAAATGAAAACATTTTGAATACATCATAATTTCACTACTTTTCTAAGCTGAATATAAAAACCTGTTATTAATTTAGTAGATATCACTCCACTTATTATCAACATGAAATATTCAAAATATTCTGTATAAAAAATAACAATAATTCATACCATACAATTATATAAATAATTATAGTATAAAATCCTCATTCCCACAAATTTACAATCACTGGAAGTGTGAAATCTGATGCCCTAAATATTCGAGAAACATGTGTCACCTTTTAAAAAAAATACTATGTGTGAACGAACATTCAGGGCGTAATAAATTATGAGATTTATTGGTTATTGTCAAAAAGGGTCACTTGTTGCGGCAGTTATTTTGAAGAAAACATTAAATTATGAGTCAATATACAAAACAAAACTGACAGTACACGATAAACGTTTTTTTACATTTACCGCCTATAATTTATTAAAAAGAACGTCCACTTTATTTTGTTAGTTAATATAATGATAATGAGTTGAGTAGTATCAAGATATAAAAAATGTAAACGAAGTACAATTTTCATGAGAATCTTAAAAAATCTTTTCAGCTACCGGTTGCATTACATAATAACTTGATTTCGGTTATAATGAAACCAAATTCCAGTCGTACATCAAAGAAAAAGAAAAACCCGACGTTTCCGAAGTAGCAGCGAGCGCTCTGGGAAAGCTTTAATGAAAGAAAAAAACACTAAACCATTTCGCTTCGAGAAACACCACAACACAAAACTATTGCTAAATTTGAATAAATTCTGTAAACAACTCTACAGTTTTTTGGTGCTGTTCTCATCTTGTTAATGGCCTTTACAGATTGAATATTTTTTTTCGATTATTATGTCTCTATTAGTTGAATATTTATTTGGCTTAACTGCATTGATTAGGTTAAGTAATATATTTACATCCACAATAAGTATATCGACTGTGGAAAGGAAAAAGAACGTAACCCACAGTTTTTTCAAACTAGGTTTTTTTCGATAATCACAATGTATCAAACTTGATACACGTTCTATCAAAACGATGTAAGCTGCAAATGTCGAAATAGTATCTAAATTTAGCTTTTAAGTTTGCAAAAAGATGAATTTGTAAAAATTGAAACCAAGAATAAAGTCTGAAAAAAACCTTTTAACTAATCAACATATTTAATTAATATTAGAATATGTCAATCAAACACCAGTTTTGAAGTCTCTTTGCACTTCGAGGTTGTGTATATTTCATAATTTGCATATAGCCCAAAATCATCAAAACACGTTTTTGTACCTTCTGTAAAATTTTCTGTGTGTGGGTTACGTCCTTTTTCCTTTCCAAAGTCAATATGTATTGGCCAATTTAGTTGCTGTTAGGGCATCCAATCCCGTTTTTTTCCGGGATTGGACATTCACCATAAAAACGTGTAGAAATTCGAGATTAAGAATTTTTTGCTCGGTGATATCGAAACCCTAGGATATTCCGGATTTCCTAAAATTAAAAAAATGTGAAACCTTTTTCTAACCTTTCCGGGATTTTAAAATATTTATTTTCAAATTCACCAGTTTTTCATTATCTAAGGCAGAAATGACCCCCCGAGATTAACAGTGAGACATTTTTTTTTTTAAATAGTTAGATGCGTTTTAATATTTTAAAAGTTTTTAAGTATTGAAAAAGTGTAATACGCTCAGTAAATATATACCACAATAGTATTTTTTTATAATAAATATACTTATACAATCCTAAAAAACATCAAGAAAAAATGCGACAGTACTTAAAAGTCCAACAGAAAAGTTTAACCATTTTACTAATTGGTTCACTTCACTTTTCGAGGGTTTAAATGATCACATATGAAATACTCTTACAAAGTAATGATTTTACTCATTTTTTTATTGAGTAAGATTGTATTGTCTTTTCTATTGTATATAAAAAACAATGCCAAACCTTTTCACGACATATAAACCGTATTACGAGTACAGTGAATGTCGCAGACGTTTTATGAGAAGCTAGATTAATTTATAGGCTCCACGCTAAAAGGTTAATGAAAAAAAATACACATATAAAGGACGATGATTCAGCGCCCCATTACCGGTGGTCATATATTATCCGATAATAATAAATATTCGGATGATACGAACGCATAAAAAGTGTTGGGGCGAAATAATTAAATTTTTCCAGTGTAACCTGAGTGCGGCTATGGAGAACAGGACCGAATCGGAAATGAAGCAATTAAGTGACACCGTGTTCTAGCTTATTCGGATATGGTATATAGTTTAAATTCATAAACATAAATGACCGTATTCATCAGACGCAATAATTTTCATCAACCATTAAAAGTAATATTTTTAATTATTTTCATTTATCATAAAAATATAAATGATACAAAAAGGTGATTGTAAATTACTTTTATATTTTTTGTTGTTGATAATTTAGTAAGTAAAGCTATATGAATTATATTTAGCAACACATATTTACTTAAAAAAACAGTTTTTATTGATGTTAATGATGGATTACTCAAAAGATGAAAATACTCAATTGTACCAATTTCACTTTTATTTTACAAAATCAAAACCTATTTCGCTCATGACGAGCATTATCAACTGAAAATAGAATTTGTATTACATTGTAACAGTGAAATTTATATAATTTGTTGTGTATAAATAGCACTGTAACATTGTATTCTCTTATCAGTTTATAATGTTCGTCATGAATAAAACCGTTCCTGATCTTATTAAATAAAAGGATAACTAGTATAGATGAGTATTTTTTTTATATAATACCGGTTCACCAACACCCTAAAAGCGATAATTATTTTTATTTTGCTTTAAAAAAATTGTTGATAAGACTGTTATTTTTTTTATCTGAAGTGCTTTTTAAATAGTATGTAATGGGTACTATAACACTCATAAGTTTATGTAATAATATAAAGCAATACCAGGTCCATATACTTACTCTGTGATCAGAACCAAGGGTCTTATGTTTGATATATTGTTTTTAAAAAAGATATGTTGAGTAATAAGAAGTTCTCGAAAAAAGCTTTTGTTTAAATAACTCCACCAGAAAGCCATATGTTCCACATTGGGAACGACATGGATATGAAAAAAATCTTTAGTTCAAGGCTTGGCAAGAAAATAGTTCCGGCACCTTTTATTTAAATATATGAAAGTGGCATAGTAGTTTTTTATCTGAATGACAGCAAATGACATTTTGTGTATGTCGATAAAATGATTAATATTGTAAAATTTGATATGGATACTAATTCTGTGGTTCCTAAGCAATGATGCGCACAAAATTACTGTAGAGGCGACCTTAAGAATATGTTTTTTTTATGACGAAACAATGAAAGTCGGCCAACAATAAAGGTAAAATAATTATCAAAGACTTACTTACTTTCAAACTTACAGCCTTAGAAAAATAGTTGAAATATTATTTATAGTTATAATTAATCATTGGTTGATTTATCTATGTCGATACACACACAAAATAGCTACAGTCAGAGATGAAGAATCGGTGGCATTTTGAATATTTTTACATTCACAACAACAATCATTTTTATTTGTTAACTAGCCGGTTCTCGGCAAGCGTTGAATGCCACTCGATGAAAGAAAGTGTTTTAATTGTGTATATTGAATTGGATGTTTTCTTTTTCTGTCTGTTTGACGTTTGCTGCCAATTTCTATGGTACGACACACGCGCCATCTACTGTAAGTTGATTGTACTATAACCTTCGCGCAAGTGCAAGCATACGTTGTCTAAAAAAACTGTATTTCAGACATACAAACATTGATTTTTCTATATTAGATTAATTGGTTCTTAACTAAATTATGTCACATTAACAATTGAATTATATAAAAAAAAACCTATAATTTACTTCACGATATGAATTTCATTTAATGCGGTTTGACTATGATGTGGCAAGCTCAACCTATGCGGCGTTACGGTCTGAAAAGGTTATCAACAGCTGTCTTGTACCGCTCCAAGTTGAATCCCGCTATATTGCTAGCGCACTACGTTTAGGATTTTGTGAAAAATATGAAAAGAAATCCGGAGCTCGACATTAATTTATGGCGCCGGGCATGCCGCAAATATGCGAACGTAACATTTTCAATGTTAATGGAAACGTTACGTGAAACGTACGTGATCGATAAACGGGTGACCATATCTCATAGATTATTATTAGTGTTATTACAGGCGTCCAGAATATTCAGGCCTGAATTGGGTAGAATATTATTTCAATAAAATGTTTAAAAAAACTTTGCGAAATATTGTCATTGGCCGAAAAGTTTGAGCCTGACATTAATTCTTTCCTATTTGTTAACACCTCCATGCCCATGATGCAATCGTAAATAGTTGAGCCATTAAATCATTCAATATTTCTATTAATATTGTCAATAAGTATTTATCATTTTAGGTAATCTAGCATATATATACATTTTTAAAATTATTTTTTAGCTTCTAACTTAGGTTTAAATACTGTCAATAAACAGTGAAACTAAGATGCCATCATGGCAGGGAACGTGTTTTTTTAGGATGGCATGTTATAGGTTAACCACAATAAACGGTGTAAAAGTTCCGTTTGAGGATTGTGTGTAACGAGTAGAACAGAGCACTTTTTTACTTATTAAGTGATACAAATTTGGATCGTAAATATTTGTATTCGTGTAGTTACCTTCCGTGCCAGATCTCAAGGGTTCAAGTCCCATTACTAACAGCAATTTTACGGACGATTTATCGATTTCTGTTTGAAGGTGTGAGTGTTTGAGATGTCTACAAACTCTCTTCCATCAGTTCTTCCAATCCATTAATAACTGGGTCCTGTCCTAGTCTTATCCTTCTATCCATACTACTCATTTTAATTTGAAATATGCTTAAACATAATTATTAATTTTAATTGAATTAACATTAGTTTTACAAATTCGTCTACACGAATACCGATTATATCATATTTGTATTTAATATTTCATTTTAAATTATTTTTATTATTTGTGGTTCTGATACGACAAAAGTTTTGAAAATAAAATTGAACTAAAATATTCAAATAAGTAAAATAATTATTTATTCAATATTGTTTAAATTACCCACAATGTATCAAAGAAAATAAAAGCAATATTGCTTGGTTCGCTTAAAATTTATAACGTACATGAATATTGTCACCACAGCTTCTTATAATTCCAATGAATTTGGTACTTTTTGCTAACCGTATTTTTCCTATAGATTCTAAAGTATTGCTGGTAAAATGGAATAACCCACAGGGTTGCCTACAGATTTGAATGGTGAGTAATTTCAAGAACCATATTTACCCTGTTTGCTGGAAAAAATATGATTATATTTACTCACATAGGTATAAGATACAAGAGTGGGGAAATTCAAAATTGATAAACTATGCAACTGTGCCCTATTTATTTCTTAAATTTCCTGGGAAAACAACTTTTGCCCATCTGTGTTTGGGAGTAGCATCCAATTCCACCTAGCACTTTCGGTCGAAATCTTAAATTACATTAATTAATTTTCAACTAGTTTTAACAATGAGCGCAATTTTTATGGGTCAGTGGTTACTATTAATCTTTAAACGCCCGTGGATTATTTGCGAAATATTTGCACGACCGTAGCTTTTATAAAAATAATTATATCTCTAAAACTAGTCAGTCTATGTGGGTAAAATAAAAAGCATTAGCAAAATAAAATATTGTTTATAATTAACGATAGCTTTATATATTTACAATTTTTCACATTTAATATTAATATACATTAAAGTTACAGAATTAAAACGATAAAAATTAGGACAAAACTTAAAAAATTTAAACCATAAAATTTAAAAAAAATAGAAAATTTTATAGGTATGGAAAGAAATCTGTATCCCCATTGAAATATGTTGTATGGTGTAGATAAAGCTGATTTATTACGGTCTGCCTAACACAACGCATATTCCAAGAGTCGACCTTGTAACGCAGATGTTTATATTACTCAATATGACAAAAATATTGAACATATATATCGAAAATGAAAATAAAATTATGGATCGCTATCTCAAAGTCATCATTTATCTAAGCTAATATTCATATTTTGAATACTATTATCATAAATCATTGTAATCTGATGAAATGTAGCATAATCACTGATTCCATACGGGACCGCTGGGCGTTTAAAGGTTAAGTATCAAAATAAATTGATAACTAATGAATAATAAAATTTATCTGATTTCTATAATAAAATGTGAATCAATTATACTTTTGTATCTATCCGATTCTGTGTTATTACTTTTAAATTATGTTAGTAAAGTTATGGATAATACAAAAATTACATTATAATATTAACAGTCTTTGGTTAAAAAAAATCAATTGCACTCCTGCCCCGCTAAATAATCGCTGGCGTTAAAAAAGGTACTTTCACTTAGTTTACTCTTTGGTTTACCGAGAAGCTTTTTCTCAGTAAACCTTTTTTTCGTTTGTTCTCTTGGTTTTGAAATATTGTCTGGCTAATCTGTGGAGCCTTCATTAAAAAGACAAATGCTCGGACTCTGCCGAAGCACTTTTCTGAGGCCTGAAACACAACCACTTTTGCCAAAGTTATAAATTAACTTTAAATTCGCGCGGCCTAGTGAAAATAATTGAAAATTATTTTGATGATTTAGGTGGCGTCTTTTTGTGCTTTTTCTGTTTACTACAAAGTATTTAAGGATAAATTGTTTTTATTATTTCCGCTCTTTATTCGTTAGATGCTTTGAGTTTTTAACGAGCTTACAATCTTAGCTTTCAAAATAAGATTAAGAAAAAGCAAATATCTGTTATACTAAATTATTTACATAAGCAATCGAATATATTATACATTCATAAATCATAACTAAGCTTAAAGAAAATAAAGTATATTGACTATTTTTTAGTTGATGTTAAAGGTTTTAAGAACATCATAAATTGATTGAAAAATTAAAGTATGTGCAAATTAAGTATTTTAACTATCCACCGCAAACTTAATAGGTAAAAAAATAAGTTTGATTGTCATTACGTCTTAAATTAAGGTTATATTAATATAATACAATCAAGTATTTGAAAAATAGTTATACAATTAAAGAAAAAATATATAAATTAATAAACTTATTGAGTTTTCATTACTTCTAATGATGAAATATCAACTAAAACTGAGACTCTCAAGCTTTATTTATTTCATTCTACTCTACACTATCGTTCAGATAATCTGAATCTATTTTAAACTAGCTGACCCAACGAACTTCGTACCGCCTCAGAATCAATAAGTGTTGTGTTAACTTGATAACTTGAAACATGATGACTACCGAGCCAACCTTTAGTTGTAAATTGTGCGGTGGCAAGCCAGGATGATCCAATGAGTTTACAAATTCAATTGGATAGTTGGTTGCTTCGTTTTCGTTTGTTACACGGTCGATAGATTTGAAAGAATGTAGTGGACCAACGGTTTTATTTTGAATTGTGAGGTTTAAATGATGCAATTCGCAATGCAACTCACATGTTTGTCGTCATCTGAATTTTCTTCACATCGCGCCACAGAGTCGATGATTTCAGGCAAGCGTTTATTTCATGGGCAGTGGTCGAACTTAGAATGACTGGTAGTGTTTGGCGGAAATCGCCAGATAGTAGAATCGTTGCGCCTCAAAAATATCTTGAATCATTTCGAAGAACTTTGATAGCTAGATTGATTGCTTCCAATGCGCATCATTGGTCATTCATCCCAGGTGATGATTTTAATTTCTACCAAAACTTTGTACATTGCTGACTGTTTGCATGTCTGTTTATCAGTGATTTGAAGGTTTAACGGCAATTTCAACGCTGAATAAGCCGTTCTGCATCCTTATATCTATGTGGCCGCTATTCCAGAAGAAGAAACTCCTACAGCAATTTTATATCTCGCACGAACAGTGGCCATAATCAATGACATGAGAAATGTCTACCCAGCTCCACCGAACGTATCGAGGAAAAATAAGCCACCATTTCCATCATCAATTGCCTTCATTAACGTATCGTACACTTCCTTTCGTTTGGGGTTCAACAGTGTTACATTCATTCGAACTGATTGGTTCAATGCTCGATTGAAAGCGTCGTTCATTCCACAATCTGGCGTTGGCATTCCTAACTTGACTCACAAACTGCAGCGCATGAAGAAACGCATGAAACGAAATCAATCCGTTCGATTCGTCGACAAAAACACGGCCGTTACAGATAGTCAGCAATTGCTGGAAATCACCAGAGAGTAGAATCAGTGCGCTCCCAAAACATCTTGAGTCATTGCGCAAATCTTTCATAGTTCGATTGATTGTTTCCAATGCGCGTGTGTGCGCCATTGTGCATTCATCCCTGGTGAGTGGTGATGATTTTACTTGCTACCAAAACTTTGGCCATTGCTGAGTGTTTCGCAATCTTGCATGTCGGTTTTTCAGTCCTTTTGAGGTTTAGCATGAAGAATGTCTTTTCAGTTTCACCGGGCGTATCGAGCAAAAATAAGCCACCATTTCCATCATCAATTTCCTTCATTAACGTATCGTACACTTCCTTCTGTTGGGGGTTCAATAGTGGTACATTCGTTCGAGCTGATTAGTTCAATGCATCTCAATCATATTCACGTTTACGTTCCATTTCTCGATTGAAAGCGTCGTTCATTCTACGATCTGGCGTTAGCTAACAAATTTAACTAACAAACTGCCAGACATAGAAAGTTTTATTAAAAAAAAAAATAGTCGAAACAATTATTGCCAATGACTCCACTCAATCTCTTATATGAACATGCTTTATTTTTATAGCACGAATGACATGTTTTACGTTTTGTTTACAATCTTAAGAAACTTAAAAAAACATTTTTATTTATGGAAGAATTGATTTATTTAATAAAACAATCTTAATTTTATCAGCACTTTCTTTTACTATTCGATAAAGTATTTATATTAATAAAGATTGATCATCTACAACTTGTACGTACAAAAAAATTTACTACAGCATCTGAAGCGACCATGGTTAAAAAATAAAAATCGATATGCTCTCCCTTTTCAGTAGAACACCTTAAAAATAGAATTCATTATTACTTTCGATGGTTTCGGCGGTAACTTTGTGGAAGTTCATTTAAGTACAAAATTCAATAAATCAAAGTTATTTTAAATTTTATATTAAATTCATTATTGCTTATTGTATCTTAATTTTATTTAAAAAATAGTTAAAAAATCAAAGATAACAAAAATCATTCACCATTACTATGAGACAATAGACGAAACCGTTTACGCACATTTTGTACGACATCGCTTTGATCTCTTGAGATATTCAGTACCTGTGTAATATTTCTGTCAAAATTTTTAAATGAATCGATTTTTTTCTCTTTGTTTGCACCGCGTTATTTCGAAATCGTATAAAAAGGAGTTCAGTGAATTTTAATCGCGAGCGAAGTTGGTGCAAATAAATGAAATAATATTATTTAAAACTTTATGCGTCATAATTCATCGAGCTAACCTTCTTACTAAGTGAAATTATTGTCATGTTGAAATGAAATTTATGATTTCGATACCCACCGATCAATGAATTTATCATCTTGATATTGAAGTGATATCCATCGTCTTCTTTGCAAAACATCACCGGGTATTGCAATGCATCATATATCATATTCGTTGCAGTTGTACAGTGTCGTAAGCACAATATCGTTTAAATTTTATTTCACAGAAATAGCGCCACATCATAAGCCAATCAAAAAACACAGTCCCTGTCATTATACATGAATCTCGGGATAGACTATATGGAGATAAATAGAATTCCACACCAGAATGATTAATCGGAACGAAAACTGAATGAAAATTGATAAAAACTCAAAAAAAAGACATGATAAATTGCGGGGCACGTCAGCTAGCTGATAAATGTCAAATGATAATGCAACTAATGCCATCTAGTGGATTTACTGGAAACAGCATACAACGTCATGTTCGTTTCGGCGTTCGATTAGACAAATTCAAAAAAATAAATGTATATGGGAACATTTATTTTATTCATAATTTCTTTTCCGTGATATTTTTCCGATGTTTTAATGCTATTCTAGGTAAATACGAATTTTATAAATCAAATATCATTGAAATCCTTGCAGTAATTCTCGAGATATACGTGGTGTAACTAACCCCACTTTGTTTTATATATATAGATGACTCAGTTTCAGAGCTGTGATATTTAAAAAAATTAAGTCTTTTAATCATATTGATTGGTGAAATCTACTAGAATTTATTCTAGTAACTAGTGTGATCTGATGAAATAAAGATATGTCAGTTGAACGGAAATATTTGAAAAAAATGTATTTCATCTCTTTTAACCTGACTCTTTACAGTCCTACTTATATTATATCCACAAATCTTTTACTTTTTTAGAAATTTTACTTCCTATTATTAAAAATAATGTATATTTATTTTGATTTTTAATATGCGTTCTCTCACAGAATGATATCGGATTTTTCGTTCAATTAATTGTTGAATCATAACAGCAGATTAATTGTTATTCAATAATAAAATATCTTCCCACCGATTATCGACAAAGACTCAGATAACAAAACATTAGAGATTAATCATTATGCCATGAGAGGTTTCGTTCATAACAATAAATAATAGTTGATTTATGTTATGAAATTTCCATCAAAAATCATTTGTCGATAGAATTAATTATAAAGTACAATATTTACAGCCCAGTGCGCTACCATAATATCAATTAAGAGCCTACCTCATATTAAATTCATACCCTGGGGTTGAATGACGACAAAAAATATCCCAACCCGATTTGCGATTTGGTTCGGTCAATTTGTTTAAATTAATAAGTGTCTTAATGCAGAGATTGTGCGTAAGATTAATCTTGATTAATATCATTGGCGTGTATTATTAGAGTTGGATGTTCCCGAACATAATTGTTCGGATATAGGAGACCGCTAGCTGCATTAATTAAATCTTCCCAAACTGACTAACGAGAAACTTATTAGTGCCGACTGATACGAAATTGGTATTCAGATTCAACTATATGGCAACAACTCAAATATTATATGGACAGCTTTCGTATTTCTGGCTAAAAACTTTATATCAAAACATTACTTGTGAGATAATCGATTATTAATATACGTTGTGAATCACATACAATTAAACAGTGTTTTGCAATGAATTCATGGGGATGAATTTAAAGTTCACAATATTACTGAAAATTTATATTACGAAAGATAATATTCCAATTATAATATTTATTTTGACGAGATTTATAACGTTGAATACTTTTTTTATATGCCGCAAAACAATACACCTTTTTGGTTTCAAGTTTTTGTTTTGAATAAAATTGAGCTAGGTTTTCATTTATTTTTTAATTTTATACTTACGTTTCAATATTTTTCAAATCTTTGTTTCTCTGAAAAAGATAATTTACGTTACTAGTGATATTTTTTTCCACAATTGAGCGAATCTATTTGATATTTAATTCAACTGATGAATGTTTTTCTATCGGTTTTATTAATTTAACGAGCGCTTTTTTTACAGTCTTAGTTTGTCTCTCGCTATATAAAAATGTTTATTTATAAATTCTATTCTAGCATTTAAATGACAACTCCCAAATTCATAGATTTACAAAATAAAATTTATACTCGAAAACCATTTAATAATAATTCTTTTGAAATTTAGCTCAAAACAGTTACAATACTTCATGTCAATAACGTATAAATAAAAGTGACTAACTAAATAATTTTAATTTTACTACAACAACTAAATTTTGAACTTCCTGTTAAGGATAAAATAAATAAAACCAGGTCATCTAGGTATGCTGAGATAATCAAAATAGTACAGAGCGAAAATAAAATGACCCTTCACTTTGCTGACAGTGTTAATTACTAGCATAGGTAACTTTTAGGTACACCGAAGGTATATAAAACGATTTTATTTAGATAAACAACTGTACATTGTTTGACCCTTTTTCAAAAACTTTGTAACATCAAGTGACCGTCACCTTTTATAAAAATAACGGATGTCCTAAATTATTTATATCTCGTATACTTTTTTAATAAAATAAAACATAAGCGCACATCATTGCCTTTTAGATCAGGCCTGAGAATTTTTTTTAGATGTATGATCATATTAAAAATTAAAAATTCACGGCGGATCGCAAGAAAAATAATATGTCACGTTATACACAATTTACTACATTTATAAAGGAATGAGAGTAGCAAAAAAATAATAATTATCTAATAATTGACAATAATTATCTTATAATTACTTAGCGTATTTGACGAGTTAATCGACATTGTCTGTTTTTGTTAACGACCGCACGTTTTTTTTATAGAATTTCACCTGGTGGCCGGGCAATTTTGGGAAAAATCGCAAAAATTGATATTTTACTAAATTCACTATAATTTGTAAACCAATTGAGATATCTTTATCAAATTTTATTTTATTAGCTTCCAGATACTTTGCCTATACGCATATATGAGTCCGCCGGCCAGCAACTTTTGTTTTTCAAATAATCAAATACGCGTCCGCGGTCGTTAAGCTGTAAAGGTGAAAAACTGTTGAATTGACGCACGTAAAAATGAACCGACTTGAAAAACTTATATGCATGTAGACGCGTAGTCGGGCAATATTTCTGATCGCGTAAACGTTAAGTGTAAATTAGGAATTAGACGCTAACGAGATTTCCATCGTCTTTATCAACACTTGGCGTACCATATGGACTGAATCGAAAGTTTACCTTTCTAGTTGTTGACCTAATGGTTAAAAACCCGTGCTAATAATATTAAAAGAACATACAAGACTCAACACACTGTATATTCTAAAATTGAATATAATTTGGTCAATTTTGTTCGACGAACTTTTATCGCCGGAAACGGAAACATCGGTGTGGTCAGCCCCGCGTGATACACGAGGCCCTGATTACGAAAATATTAGCGGGGGCCCTGAAAAGTTTTCGAGCAACAAAATTATTATGAAAGTCACGCCTAGGGAGAAAACTAAAACCAACACGAGATACGATAAAAGTTACAGATAGGATGTACGATAAAATAATACATGACAAATGATAGGATCTTACATGAAATACATTTAAGGGCTTCCATCGCGATTTGCTTCAGTTGCAGTGTTCACGGACTTGAATCTCATTAAATTGACTTATGAATTTGTGTTCAAAGGCATGGGTTTCTGTGATTCGCTTACGTATTTTACGTGATAAATGAATCAATAAAAATCTTATATAGGTGTATAGATAGACGCTTACTTGGTTATTTTTTTTTCTTACATATGAATAAAAGACTTCAGCTAAAAAAAATGAATAAAGATCAGCATTAAATTGTAACAAAAAATACGATTAAATTAATAGCAAAAAGTTTATTGTGGCCGTAAACTCTGGAAGAATGTACATGTGACAAAACTTGCGCTATTTTCGAAGGTTAGTTAAGGACAAGCTTAGTTTAATTCAACTCTTTATTTTGAATATCACATAACTACCAACTCCTGGTTTAATAATTTGACACATTTTTTACTAAGCACCCACAATAAGTATTCGTAAAGGGTTTTCTTTTTTTCCCATTGAAAGCGTTCAGTTGAAAGAATCTTTCATCGATTTTTAGATTACTAAAGAACATGCAAGGAAGCACATAAAAACTTACTTTTTAAACAAATAATATAATAATACATAATTATGAACGGCGATCAGTCAGTTGTAACACAGATAACAAATTCAAAAACTTTTCTTAAAATAATAACATGAGTCAGAAAATCGTTAATCTATCTCACCAACATAAATTCACTAATGGTTTATTTTCGAAACTTTACAAATTTCAGCCTCAATCGTAAACTTTTAAATTTGACAAATTAACTGAATTCATAAATTGTTTTTTTTAATATTATTATTATAAACTATCAAGAATGATATATCGCGACATTTTCGCAGAGAAATTTAACAAGACCAATCTAAGTGACACATTTTGAAAGCGACGTCGTATTTCATTGATATTTTTCAGCGGCCCAGGTAAATGCGAGCCCTAACTTACTTGGGGTATTAAAAAAAGTCTCTATAAAAAAAACTTTAGACTACTTACTGTACACAATAGTGAGACTAATGGTTCTTTTCAAAGTCGTTAATCTAATAGAAAACTTTTTTAAAAAATAGATGGCTGGACGAAGTTTATATAGAAGAGAAGCAGGGCCGTTAAACCGTATAATTCAATTTAAAAAAAATGGTTAAGTCAAGTTAAAAAAAATAAAAATAGGAGGAAACAAGAAGACTGGCAGGGGACAGAGAATCTTAGAAGAATCATGTGGTGGCCATATGCTCCGACTAGTGAGCGGATATGGACAAAAAATAGTCAAGTTAAAGCGTTG